>CM042476.1:43258033-43725533 GCA_023621385.1 Quercus gilva | reverse complement strand
AAAAAAAAAAAAAAAAAAATTGTGGAACTCAAGTTCCTAGGAAATATTCAAGTGGAACTCGAGTTCCCCAATTTTTTTTTTTTTTTTTTTACTATAATTCGATTGTCCAAAAATCGAGTTTCAAAATAGGGGCATATCCCTAAATAGTTTCAAATAGGGGACATTTTGTTGGAAAGTTTGGGAGAAATGAGTAAAACCCCATTTTGGCCAAAAAGAAAGTTAATGAATGAAATATCAACAAAATGTTCTTAGTGGTGCATGAGTGGTGACTCTAATAACTTTTCCATTCATCAAGAAACTAATAATAATAATAATAATAATAATAATAATAATAATAATAATAATAATGTATAAGGGGACTAAGCTGGGATGGGATGCTTTAGCCTGACCTCAACCTCACATCAAGCACTAATTTTTTCGAGCAGTGAAAGGCAATAGTTCTTAAATCAAAACCTATATCACAAAAGACACTAACCATTGGAGTCCACGACCCTATATAGTACTTAAGTCACATTAAGCACTAATTGTTTCAGGCAGTGGAAGGCAATAGTCCTTATGTCAAACTAGCATCATTAGTTTATCACTTTGTCTCACTTGAAACTCAAATTAAAACCTATCCCACATGTTAGAATTTAGGCCCCTGGAAGACCTAGGTTGTTTAATCTAACATATTAGTCAAGTTGTTACTTAAGTTAATTATTCAGATCTAGATTAAACATTCATCACATGAAATAAAATACAATGGAAAAGTAAATAACGCAAGATGTAATGACCTAGGAAAACCAATGAAACAACTTGTTTCAAGGTAAAAATTTGGGGGGACTATCCCAACAGAAAAATCCACTATATCAAGTTGAAATTTACAATCAAGAATATCAATTCGTAGAAAATCTAACACAATTGCCAAACTAAGCTCTGAACTCCATAGACTTCCTTGATCTAGATATTGTTCTCACATGAACTACCTATTCAAGTTTTGATCTTCAGTACACTTGATAGTAGAAGGCTTGGAAGCAACTTTACGCCACTGGTACTAACAATATGGATTTGATCTCCGGGAGGTGCTTGTAGAGTTAAAATGTTACAAAACCTCACTGATCTCACATGAATAACTCTCAATACTTGAAAAACGTGTATTAGGGTTTTACACTCTTAAAAAAACACTCCTACCAAATGCATTGTTTATTTTTTTTGGGAACAATAGTTTTTAGTGTTTGGACCAGTTTTCATAATTCAATTTCCATCACTCAAACTCAAAAAACTGAGTTTGAGTGATGAAAATTCAAAACAACTTTTAGTTGTTTTCAGATTATGAGAATTGAGTTGGGATGTTATTTTTGTAATTATCAGCAATATATGGGACCCACTTCCTTGTGTTGTCCACATCATGTTAGATTGGCCATTACTCTCTCCAATGGATCTCTTCCCCTCTCTCCTTTGTTACCGTGCTCTTCATTCTCATCTTTTTTTTTCTTCCTTTCAAACTCTCCGTTCTCATTTTTTTTTTCTTCTCTTCAAATGCATACCACCACAGTTGCCCATTGACCCTCCAAAGCTACCCACATCTGCTCACCATCACCACCACTCACTAGTAGTGGGCTAAAAGAAAAGATCAAGATTTGGGCTTGATTTTGGTTTGTTGTTTGATTTGGGTTTGGTGATTGAAAAATGGAGTTTAATTTAGGATTGGTATTTCTAAAGAAAAAACTTTTGTTTTGGCTTTTGGGGTTTGTTTCAAAATGGAATTTGATTTGGGTTTGGTGTTTCAAAAGAAAATATTTTTGTTTTGGGTTTGGGAGTTCATCCACAAATGTATAAAAATGGGTTTGTGCGTGTGGGGTGTATGTATGTTCTATACAGATTTCACAGTGCCCCCCACATACAGATTTTGATTTTAATTGCAAAACTGTTTTATAGATCAAGTAACAGTACTTAAAAGAGAGTTTGAAGATTTGGGCAAAACTAGTACAATTATAGAGATGATTCTCACAATGCAAGACCAATAGTTGAAACCTCTTGTCAATATTTGGGGTTGACAGAATGATATTAGAGCAACTTCTATGTGACAGGATGGTAGGTATGCCTCACGGTGACATGTGAGGCACTAGGGTTTATGTATGCTCTAAGTTTTTAGTGTTTGTGAGGAAGTGGGTTTGATGGAGTTGGTACAAATTGTGGGAGGAGGCTAGAGCTTTTTTTAGGTTTCTTTGATGGTTTATTTATTTATTTATTTCAGACATTGTTGGTTGGTTTCTTTGTTTTGATGGTGAGTTTGAGTTTCTCTAGAAAATCCATATGAAAATGGAAAGAAAGAAAGTAAGAAATGAAGCAATGAAAGAGGCATGAAATAAAGAAAAGAAATGAAAGTGATGGAAGAAAGAGAAGAGGCACGCGGGTAGGCAACTACCATTCTGACCCAGTACAGTAAATAGGTCGCACCAATTTGTGCAAAATTTTGAGATATAAAGAACAAGATATGAAGCCAAACAAGTTTTAGTTTAAATGAGTGAAAAAATAGAGTTAAAGAAATGAGTTATGGAAATTGAGTTTGAGTTATGAGTTATGAGTTATGGATGATACTCAATCGAAACAGGCTCTTAGCCATCCAAGTGACGATTTTACTGTTATTCTTCTCTCAGTCCTGTAATTTAGATTTAAAATCTTCATTCTTTTCACTTTTTTTTTTTTTTTTGGGATATTTTTTCACCAATAACATATTTCTATAAATTTGTTTACTTCTTTTATTTTTTATTTTAAAAATCATCCTAAAAGTGTTGTCATGAGAGTGATCACACTATAATGTGTGGTCATTCTCACATGGTTTTTCCCTTGAAATGAGGAGTTTTAGACAACCCTAGATTGTTGTATGAAGTTGAGTGTGGCACATAGAGTTTTAGACAACCCTAAAACCTCAAAAGATAAGAAATCAAGAGATTTATCCATAGCACACTCTAAAATCTCTAAAAGAAAAGAAATTATCTTTATGCACATCTTCAACCATTAATGGAGTGTGAAGACTGATTAAACCATAAAGTGATTCTTTGTTGGTGGAAAACCAGTTGAGAAAAAGAGAGAGGAAATTTGTAGACAGAAATATGTGGGAGGTGGTGTTTGTGAGTGAGTCATTAATGTGGGCATGTGAGGCATTAATGTTAGGTTTTCTTGATAGTTTGAGGGGGGGGGGGGGGGGGGGAAGACACGTGTAGTCTTTTAAATTTGTGTAGCATAGAACGAAAAATAATATTTGGGGTAGAAGTATATTTTTAATAATTCAATAATTGGAGGAGGGGTGGTTCTGAACCGTGAATGTCAGGATTGAGATGGCAGAAGGTACCAACCAAATGAGTTACAAGTCTCTTGGCATTGGAGTAGAAGATAGATTATTAGGGAATATTTCAATTCCACCACCAAAATAATAATAATAATAATAATAATAATAATAATAATAATAATAATAATAATAATAATAATAATATCTCACCAAGGCATGGTGTGTGTGTGTGTGTGTGTGTGTATTTATGAAGTGTTATGAAAATATTGTTGATGTAGCATTTTTCTTTATATATCAATTGGAAAATTTCTTATGGTTGAATAATGGATTTAGTTTCAAATTCTATCTTAAAAAAAAAATGAAATAAACTAAATGATGTTGTTAGGCCAAAATATTGATTTTAGTTCAAACAGATGTCTAGGGCCTCTTGAATAAGGCAAGTATTTACAAGGGTCATATAAATAAAAAGAAAGTTAATGAATGAAATATCAACAAAATGTTCATAATGGTGAGTGGGGACTCAATAACTTTTTGGGTAAACTACGCATTTGGTCCTTAACTTTTATGCTAAATGTCAATTTAGCTGATTTTTTAAATATGTCAATTTGGTCATTAACCTTTTGGAAGTGTGTCAATTTTGTCCTTACCGTTAAGTGGTGGATGGAAAATGTTGACATGGCTAACAGCAAAAAATTTTAAAAAAAAATTATGACACATACGTGAACAGTGTATTGCCATGTAGAATAAAAATGAAAGAATATTAGTAAAATAAATATAAAAGGAAAACTAGTTTATATTAAAAATTAGGATCTCATCCTAAACAAACAAATTTCATAGTGCTGTGTCAACCAAAAATTAACAAAACCTGTTTAGTTGCAGAGAAACCATGGGAAAAGGAAATAGAAAAGCAACTAAAAGACCTACAATCATTTCAAAATAAAAATTTTCGGATACTATAGGAGATGGAGGTGGAGAGAGCCGATAGGTAGTGAAGGGTTAGGGGTATGATAAGAATTTAGTGAGAAGTACGGGAATATGGTGTAGAAAATAAAACGGTGTTGTCTGGGAGCCTCGAGTTCTTCTAGGATAATACAAGCCATGGTCTCTAATTAAGACTGACGCTTGCTTGTTTCCGAAGCTCAATGGTAATACAACAACAGATTTTTTAAGGTGGCAGGATCTTTCCACTACATCCTTTGCTCGTTAGTAATGAAAAAAGACAAAATGGGTACAAAACCTTGGCTATAAAGGATTTCGTGTCAAAATCATAAACAAAGAATTGTTTTTTTTTTTGTTATTTCTTGTATTTGATTTGTTACAATTTGCATCAGAAATAATAGAAAATTTTCATTTTGGATTGATTTTAAGTTTTTCAGTTGCTTTTCTATTTCCTTTTCTTACGGTTTCTTGGCAACCAAACAGGAACTTGTTAATTTTTGGCCTCTGTGGAAGGTTAGCGGTGTGAAACTTTGATTCTTCAGGATGAGATCCTAAGTTTAACATCAAATGGTTTTCCTTTTTTAATTATTATTATTTTTTTCCATGTAGCAGTATGCATGTCATTTTTATTTTAGCTGTTAATTAGGTTAGCATTTCCATCCATCACTTAACGGAAGGACTAAATTGGCACAATACCAAAATGTTAAAGACTAAATTGACACATTTATAAGGGTAGGGACCTAATTGACATTCAGCGTAAAAGTTAGGGACCAAATACTTAGTTTACCCTAACTTTTTTATTCATCAAGAAACTAATAATAATAATAATAATAATAACACAAATAAATAATGTATAAGGGGATTGAGCTAGGATGGGGTGCTTTATCCTGACCTCAACTTGACATCTCAAGCACTAATTTTTTCAAGCAGTGAAAGGCAATAGTTCTCAAGTCAAACTAGCACTATCATTCCGTCGTGCTTGAAGCTCGAATTAGAAACAAGTACCACAAAAAGACCCTAACCATTGGAGTCCATGACCTTACTAATGGTTTCAAGTAGTGAAAGGCAATAGTCCTTACGTCAAACTAGCATTATCAGTTTATCACAAGTTTATCACTTTGTCACGCTTGAAACTCTGAATTGAAACCTATCTCACATGTTAGAATTTAGACCCCTGGAAAACACAAGTTGTTTAACATAATATATTAGTCAAGTTGTTACTTAAGTTAGTTATTCAGATTTAGATTAAACATTTATCACATGAGATAAAATACAGCAGAAAAGTAAATAACGCAAAATGTGATGACTCAAGAAAACCAATAAAACAACTTGTTTCAAGGTAAAAACCTAGGGGGAACTATCCTAATAGAAAAATCCACTATATCAAGTTAAGATTTACAATCAAGAATACCAATTCGTAGTAAATCTAACACAATTGCCAAACTGAGCTCTAAACTCCATTGACTTTCTTGATTTGGATCTTGTTCTCACATGAACCACCTGCTCATGCTTTGATCTTCAGTATACTTGATAGCTGAAGGCTTGGTAGCAACTTTACTCCACTGGTACTAACAACATGGATTTGATCTCCGGTAGGTGCTTGTAGAGTTAGAAGGTTACAGAACCTCACAAATCTCACAGGAGTGACACTCAAGACTTGAAAAACTTGTATTAGGGTTTTGCTTTTATACCTAGCAATGTTGGACTCAAGCCCTAAATGTTTCATAGGCTATTTGGCCTTATTTAATATTATGTAAATTCGTGTCTCAATTGGTCGAGTTTGTCAAATTCTCAATTCTTCTTTCTGTAACTTGTATGTTCTTAAATCTTGATCTGTATCAACTTGAGCAATACCTTAAACACTTCTAAGACTCTGAGATCTTATACTAGACATGTTTTTGTTCTCGGTTGGCCAACATACAAAAAAATTAGAACCTAAACATTTAAGACTAAATATTTAAAACCTAACACTGCATTAAGACTTTAACCATTGGATTTGGATCACGACTGTATATATATGGTAAGATTAATAATGATTTCCCTTAAGTTTTTTATTAGTCATAACAAAGAACCTTCCTTTAAATGCAAGGAAACATATAGCCAATTAATAATAGTTTTTAAAAATTAGTTGGGTTCAAGTTACATCTTGTATAACTCTAAACAATATTACACTACTTAATAGCTTTTTATTGGATTAACATTTCAAAATGTTCACCGTCAGATTACATGTTTTCTATGTTCTTAACATGCATGTCAAATTTTGTGTTAATTGGATTCCATTTCCTGTTCCATTTAGGAACCCATATTTATGCATAATTTTAAATACAAAAACTTGAAATCTATACATGTGATCCATGACATAGTAACTGATCACATATCTTTTTGCAAGCATGTAGAGTACAAGAAAGAATTTTAATCCAACAATGTTTTTATTAAAATTCACATCCAATAAAAAAATATTTAGTAGTGTAATATAACTAAGAGTTACACCTAGGGATAGCAAAGGGGAGGGGTAGGGTTGAAGGATGAGATCTTAACCCCCACCTTGCATGGTTTTGACTTGACTCATCCTTGCCCCGCTTGTATGATGGGTAGAACTTTCTTATCTTATCCCCCCATCTTGTAAAATTCTACTTCGTGTTAATTTGCGACACAAATATTACAATATTTTGAAAAAAAAAAATGTTACTTTAATATAAATATATTGAAATTACAACTAAATTTATCATATCAAATCAAAATAAAATTTAGTAAGAATTGAATAATATTATCCAATTGTTTCACAAGACAGTATCACAACAAAAACAAAAATCTTAATATCCATGCATTTAAATAAATTAGTATTGATTTATTTGTTTAAATAGTAAGAATTTAGGATATAAAAAATTTACAATTATAGCCCTTATAAACAATGAGTAGGGTAGGGTGGGGCTGAATTAATGTCTAAATCCATCCTTGCGTCGTCCTGTGACAGGGGCTAAAATCTTATCTCATCCCTGCCCCACTACTTATGTGTGCAGGAAAAACTCGCGAGGGGTGAAGCAAAGAGGTAGAGGTTAAGGAGGGGCAGGGAAAAAGTTTTAGTTGTGCACTGTAACTTAAAGCCACTCCTTTTAAAATATTTTGTGAAAAATATTAGTTGAGCACTTGAGCGATAGCCCAACTTGAATCTCACATCAAGCACTAAGGGCCCGATTGGTTTAGACATGACTTAATTTTCATAATTCAGTAATCATAACTCATAACTCAAACTCAAAAGCCGTGACTCATAACTTAAACCCTACTGACAGGGTTTTGACCCCTTAAACCACAACCAGATTGCGTAGCCTAGATTAATTAGCCAAGTTTTTACTTAGTCAAATTAAGCAATTCTAGGTTAAAACAATCAAATAATCATATCATGCATATAAAACATATTAAGCAGCGGAATAATAAAGAACACAGTGATATGATCACCCAGGAAACCACACAGAAAAACCTGGGGAGGATTTTACCCACCGATCCTCAAGGCAAAACGGAATCCACTAAGAAAGAATTGAAGTTCTTACAAAAGGACTTACAAGCTCCCTGCTTGACTTCCTAATGCTACCCACCAGTAAAACTTCCTGACCCGACCACGCGCAGGCTCCGAGTCCACGGACTACTTCTTTCTTTGTATTCCTTCAATTAGGTACAAGCTCCCCGCTTGTTTATCTTTAAGCTTCAAAGGCAGCAACCAAGTTGATCATCAAGATGTTGAAGAATCTCAATCTTGAAAACCCTAAGCTTTGTGTAAAGGAAAGCTCCTCTAGATCTCGCAAGAGATTTACACAAAACCGCAATGTATGAGCAACAATACAACTTGTGCAACTCTAAAAACGTGGCTAGGGTTTTGCCTTATATACCTAGGGCAAAAACAGAAAACCCTAAACGTTTTAAAAGAGTTAGGGCTGAGCTGGAATTTCTGCAGAATCGCATCTGGGCCGATTTTCGATCGATCGAGAATTACAGTCGATCGATCGAGCCAGGCCGAGAAGCTCCAATGCTTCTGCAGTCACTCGATTCCAACTTTACAATATTTAACCAACTTTGAGCAAGCCTAAACTAGACTAAATACATTGTTTTGATCATGGTTTGCCAACATTACAAATTAGAGTTCTAAATACACAAAATCCTAAGACCTTAGAACCTAACACCTACTATCACTCAAAAACTCCTTTTTTTTTTTTTTTTTTTTGGGTAACAATATATTCCCAGTCACATATCTCAACTTTTAAGTCCACTTTTTGCCAAAATGATGGAGCCCACCAATTAATCTTTTTCAACAATTTTCTTCCCTTACTCGTGTGACTTTACACAAAGAACATGAAACCCACACCCAAACCCAGTTTCATTGTCACTACCAATGGCAAACCTAGATTCCACTACCATCAACGCCACCAATAGCCACACAAAAAACATACAAAAGAATAATGCATAGGAAATCCACAACCATGAAATCCACAACCATAACCAAAAATCCAAACCCACCAACAGCCGTCAACCATAACCACAACCTTCCACAAAAAAGCCAAACGAATGCATAGGCAACCTCCACCACAGCCTAAGCCTCAACAACCACAGCCGAAATTCCAAACCCTCAAAACAAAAATGCACAGGAAACCTAAATCACAAACATATCAAACCCAAAATTAGAATCCTTAGATTGGATATCCAAATCACGAAATTAGACACAGAGATGAACCGATCTAGCAAAAGGGATGTGAGAGAAAAAAGACAACTGAGAGAGAAACTGATCTAGCAAAGAAAGGAGAAAGAGAGAGAATGAAGATTCGATCTAGGGTAAACTTGAACTGATCTCATGATGGCTTGTGGTAGTGGCTCATGATGGTGACGACTGGTGTGGTGGTGGTGGCTTGTGGAGGAGTAATGATGGTTTAGTGAGAAGAGAGAACTCTGGGTAAAAGGAAAAAAAAAAAAATGAAGGAGAAGTGACAAAGAGCGAAACAGGTTGGAGTGAGAATGCCAAACTGATTTTTGGAGAGAGACCTTATGTGATGGGACAAGTCATATGGGTGGGTCCCATTATTTGCATAATTTTACAAAAATGCCACTGAAACATAATTCTAAAAAACTGAAAATATCAAAAAATTGTTTTTAGTTTTCCATAACTCACACTCATTTCTATGAGTATTAAGTTATGGAAATTGTGTTAAGAAACTAATCAAACAAAAAAGTTGGCGTGGGGCCCACAAATTTTGAAAAATGAGTGATGAAAACTGAAATTTGGGTGATGAAAACCCATAAACCAAACACCCTCTAATTGTTTTAGATGGTGAAAGACTATGCTTATATATATATATATATATATATAAGTGAAAGACAATAGTTACAAAGTCAAACATGCATTTATCACCCGTCACTCCTGAGTCCTGACACTTAAATCCAAAACCTATCAAACATAAAGACTCTATATATATAGTCCTCAAGAAAATCCCAGACTTCTGCAATTTCACGTTTTCCAAGTTGCATGCCTGTTTGGTATGTGATTCCAAATAACAGTTTTCAGTGTTTAAATACTGAAAACTGTAGTTCTAAAAAAAAAAAAAAAAAACGCATTTGGTAAGAGTGATTTTTTAGGAGTATTTGATTTATGTAACTCTTTTTAGGGTGTTTAAACACTTAATTTGAAAAACTCATCTTACTAGTTCTCAGATTTCAAACAACGTTACTCAATGACATATTTGTAAATATTTTGAAAAATATAGGGCCCACTTGATTAGACAACACATAAAGCTTCCTTTTCAATTCCAACAATGGGGCCCACTTGTTAGCTTTTTTAAAAAAAAAAAAAAAACACACACACACACACACCAAACACACAATAATGTTTTTTCACACATTGAAACATATTATTTGAAACATGGTATTAAACACATTTTTTTTCTTTAAGAATATTATAATCATTGATTTTCACAATACTTTTTAAACCACAGTTTTCACATCATTTTAAATAACAATACTAGAAATCTCCAACCAACAGACCTAGCCATCCAAGTCATGATTTTACTATTATTCTTATCTCAGTCTTGTATATTAGATTTAAAATCTTCATTCTTTTCGCATCCTTTTTTTTTTGGGATATTTTTTCACCAATAACATATTTCTATAAATCCGTCAATTTTTTTTTTTTTTTTTTTTTTTTAAATCATCCTAAAGTATTGGTGTGAGAGTGATCACACCATAATGTGTGGTCATTCTCACATGGTTTTTCCCTTGAAAGGAGGAGTTTTAGACAACCCTAAATAGTTGTAGGAAGTTGAGTGCTGCACATAGAATAAAATCCGAGAGGGAACCCTAAATCCTTATAAGATAAGAAATTGAGAGATTTATCCACAACACACTCTAAAATCTCTAAAAGAAATGAAATTATCTTTATTCGCATCTTCAACCATTAATGGAGTGTGAAGATTTATTGTTAGGTTCTAAGACTTTAAGATCTTAATGTATTAGAATTTCGATGTGTAATGTTGGCAAACCATGATCAAAACATTTAGTCTAGATTTAGGTTGCTCAAAGTATGTTTATTGTAAAGTTGGAGTCGAGAAATTGCAGAAAATTACTGTTCACTTTTTGCAAGGCTCGTTCGATCGAAAATTAGATTTGATCGATCGAAGCTCGTGTAGATTGTTTTTTTTGCAGAATTTTCTAACTAAGCCTAAGCCCATATGACGTATAGGATTTTATATTTTGCCTTAAGTATAAAAGAAAAAACCCTATCCACGTTTTAGAGTTGTTGTTTATATTATGTGTATGAATCTCTTGTGAGATCTAGAGGTGTTTGCCTTCATACATACTTAGGGTTATCAAGATCAAGATTGATGTCGAGAGCTTGGTGATCGTTTCAGTTGTGGCACAAAGAGTTTAAAGAAAAACACAAGTGTACTTGTGGTTACTGTAGATCACGGAAAGAAGTAGTTCGTGGACTCGGAGCTGTCACATAGTCGTGGTAGTAAGTTTTCTACTCAAGATAGCAATAGGATGTTAGTGGTCTAATTCGCTATTGTAAAACTTCAATTATTTCATAGTGGATCTGGTTTTACCTTGAGAATAGCTAGATTAAATCCTCCTTAGGTTTTTTTACCAGTTTGGTTTTCCTGAGTTATCATATCGTTGTGCTCTTTATTCTCCGCACTGTTTCAATGATATGATTTACTTGTGTTAACCTAGATTTGGATAATTTACCTAAACTAATCACTTGGCTAAATAACTAGGTTAATCTATTTGTGTTTAAGGGGTCTAAAAATGTACACTTACTAAACTAGAAAGTGATTCTTTGGTGGTGGAAAACTAGTTGAGAAAAAGAGAGAGGAAATAAGTAGAGAAAAATATGTGGGAGGTGGTGTCCGTGAGTCAATGAGCGAGTCATTATTGTGGGTATGTGAGGCATTAATGTTAGGTTTTCTTAGTAGTTTAAGGAAAAAAAAAAATTTAAAGGCATGTGTCATCTATTTAATTTGTGGAGTATAGAGTGGAGAATAATATTTGGGGTAGAAGTGTTTTTTTTTTTTTTTTTTTTTTTTTAATAATTCAATAATTAGGGAGGGGTGGCTCTGAATTGTGAATGTCAGGAGATTGAAACAGCAAGAGGTACCAACCAAATGAGCTACAAGTCTCTTGGCATTGGAGTAGAAGATTGATTATTAGGGAATATTTCAATCCCACCACCTAAAAAAAAAAAAAAAAATTCAAAAATATCTCACCATGGCAAGGTGTGTGTGTGTGTGTGTCTATATATATAAAATGTTATGAAAATATTGTCAATGTAGCATTTTTCTTTATATATATTTAAATTGGAAAATTTCTTATGGTTGAACAATGGATTTAGATTCAAATTCTATCTTAAAAAAAAAAAAAAAACTAAATGATGTTGGGCCAAAATATTGGTTTTTGTTCAAACGGATGTCTAGGCCCTCCTGAATAAGGCAAGTATTTACGAGGGTCATATAGATCAAATTCACAAAAAACTTTTTTGTAAAGCTGCAATCTTAAAAGAAATTAACCCAGAAAACAAAACAGTCCTAATAGATCTTCAGTAGCATGCATGTACGTGTATTAATTGTTGATTAGTACATTCCTCTCCGAAAATTCACGGGCTAAATAAGTGCAACTTGCAATAAAGCTACCTCTCCTTAATAGAGGAAAGAAAAAATCTCGCAAATTGTCAAAAGAAAAATCCCTATAGAACAAGTTCTTCATCCGTGGGAAAAATTTAATGAATGCGCCCAGGATATTAATTTAGCAGATATTTATAAAAACTTCTTTACTGGAAAAGAAAATTGAAATATTTAATATTTTTTACAGCTTTTATATTTTTCATAAAAGCGGTATGAAAAACATTAATAAATTGGCCTATTAACAAATACTCTAATGGTACCATGTTAACATGATCCTTTATTATCTATTTAAATGAAAGGCAGTAGTCATCAATCTCCTTGATCTTGCTGTTTATCCTATGCTTTATGTAGAGCTACCGGACTTAGTATTAGCACCTTGACCACCATGGTTGCCTGCTTGGTCAAGTTGTTCAACACTTCCATTTATGATTATAGTCCGCATCTTGAAACGCAAAAGCTTCAATTTCAGTTCATCTCCCTTTTTAATTGGAGGTGTTCGTGGCGATCCAATGCTTAAACTCCTTTGAATGCTTTGAACTTTCACTCGATGCGGGTTCACCTGGGGTGCCCCTTGATTTAATTTCTTAAGCAACCTTCTATGAACTGATTTTCCCACCTTATTCCCTTCAAATGTACGATAGTCGTCACCCAAGTTGTCGTTCACCTTTCCTTGAAGCAGTGTACCTTGACCTAATAGATGCATATCATTATTTTTAGCACCCAAAATGGTTGAATTCTGGGTGCTTGTGCCCGGAGTGGTAGTTAAGACTACCATTCCGCCATCTAAGAGATACCCTTCGCGCAGCTGATCAGCCTCATGAAGATTAGCCATGGAGATTGCACTCTTTAGAAGAAATGTTGAGCTATAGGTATGTAAGGCTTTGTGGATGATATATAGAATATGTACAATGATATATATGAGTAAGCGCTTTGTGGAAAAGGATACGAGAACGGAAAGAAATAATGTTGAACTAGTTGGTGGACTAATGATGTTATGACTTGGATGTTTGGCCTTGGCAATATATATATATAGAGGAGCCAAAACCTGGGTTTTTCTTGTTTGTTTTATTTAATGTTGAAAATAAAAGAATCAAAAAACGAGTTTTTGGAAGCTGTATGACTTGGTCTTTTGGAACTGAGCAACTTATTAGTGACCTATCCATATCAATGGATCGCGCGCCAAGCTACATGCATGAAGCTTCCTCTCATTTGAAGCTGTAAGCGTACCGCGTACGTATAGCCGTAATTTAATTTATGACTAGATCAACAGACGTGTTATCCAAGATGTTAAAACTAGTAGGTCAGGCTTGGATTTTCTAATTATCTGATTAAGTGAAAATATTAACTTGTTAATTCACTTATTGTACTAATTAATAAGTAAATTAACAAAACGAATGGAAACAATAAAAGAAAGTTGATTTTTTTTTTTTTTTTGAGTGAAAGTTAATTAATAATATATTATCAAAATGTTCACATTTACCAACCGTAACTTTTCTATTCGTCAAGATATATATTAATGTATACTCATGTTAGTTGAGCACTTGAGCTATAGCTTGACCTCAACGGCTCAACCTCATATTGAGCACTAATTGTTTCAACAAGTGAAAACCTATCCCACGTATGGAGAATTTGGGATTCAGCTCTAGGTGGGTTAACCTTGTAATGAAGTGTGTCACTTCAGTCTCATACTCAGTTATTATAAATGGGGCAGCTTGTGGTAACATTGTGCCTACACGGGGGCTTAGGCAAGGGGACCCCCTCTCTCCAACTCTTTTCCTTATTTGCTCTAATGGGCTTTCAACTCTTATCAATGAGACAACCCGGAACCAGCTTTTGACAGGCATTTCCATTTGTAGGGGCTGTCCAAGAGTTACCCATCTTCTCTTTGCGGATGATAGCATCCTTTTTTGCAAAGCCAATGCAGGGGAATGCAGGAAGTTAAAGTATTTGCTCCAGAAATATGAGGATGCTTCGGGTCAGAAGATCAATACTGATAAGTCCTCAATTTTCTTCAGCCCCAATACTGCTCTAGAAGTCAAGGAGGAGATCTTTGCTACCCTAGGTCCTATGCAAGACTCTAGACACTCAAAATACCTTGGCCTTCCTTCTTTCATTGGAAGATCGAAGATGCAAGTGTTCCCTATCCTAAAGGAGAGGATTGGGCAGAAGCTAGTTAGCTGGAAGGGCAAGCTCCTTTCTATGGGAGGGAAGGAAATCCTCATAAAAGTGGTAGCTCAAGCAATTCCCACTTACACTATGAGTTGCTTCCTTCTTCCGCAAGGTTTATGTGATGATATTGAAAGCATGGTGAGGAACTTCTGGTGGGGCCAAAGGCAGCAAGAATCTAAAATGAATTAGGTCAGCTGGAAAACAATGTGTATGCCTAAAGCTTAAGGAGGCATGGGTTTCAGGAATTTGCAAGCTTTCAACAAAGCAATGCTTGCAAAGCAATTATGGCGAATCCTCCAAAACCCAAACTCTTTAGTGGCAAGGGTTCTCAAAGCTAAATACTTCCCTACTGGAGATATTCTGAATGCTAACCTTGGAAGCTCCCCCTTATATTCTTGGAGAAGCATCCACAGTAGTCTTGATGTAATAAAGAAGGGAATTCGGTGGAGAGTGGGAAATGGGAAATTAATCCATATATGGGAAGACAAGTGGCTGCCACCCCATCTACTTACAAGGTTATTTCTCCTCCAAATGATATGCCCCAATTCCCTATGGTCTCTTCTCTCATTATCCCAATGACAAGATGGTGGAGAGTTGACATGGTTAGAGCAACTTTCCTCCCTTTTGAAGCTGACTTAATCCTGGGGATACCTTTAAGCTAGAACCTTTCAGAGGACAAAATTATCTAGATAGGGAATAGCCGGGGAGATTTCACAGTAAAAAGTGCTTACCATATAGCCCATAATTTGTTGGAATCAAGGGAGAAAGAAGAATGCTCATTTGGAGATCCTTGCAAGCTGGTTTGGAGGAAATTGTGGCACCTTAATCTCCTAGCAAAAATTAAAATTTTTGCTTAGAGAGCTTGTGTCAATGGTCTCCCTACAATGGAAGCCATTTGTTACCATGGGATTACTCAATCTAAAGGCTACCCTGTTTGTGGTAGTGAAGTTGAAAGTCTTGACCATGCCTTTCTTCATTGTGCCTTTTTAGCATCGGTTTGGTGTCTTTGGCCAAATAATCCTCTTCGCTCTCATGGCATTAACAAATCCTTTCTTGATTCCACAATATTCATTCTCTCCCATGCAACTCTTCAGGATTTGGAGCTTTTCTTTGCCATCGCTTGGGCTATTTGGTTTAACAGAAATAAGATTGTGCACAAGGATTCTAGTCTTCTTCCACTTCAAGTGTGGCAATTGGCAAAAAATGTTTCTGAGGATTTTGTTAGTTCGGCAACTTGGGATCTTGGCCTACCTAGAACCACCCCATCTAGCTGGGTTCGTCCTCCCTCAAAATTCCACAAGCTAAATGTTGATGGGGCCTCCTCTAAGCTTGACAATTTCTCTAGTGTTGGAGTTGTCATTAGAGACTGCAAAGGTGGTGTTGTGGCTGCTTTGTGTAAACCCCTTTAAACTCGCTTCTCTACTGAACTAACTGAGGTTTTTGCTTTGGAGCATGGCATTCTATTAGCTCAAGAGCTTCATCTGGCACTGGTTATTGTTGAATCTGACTCCCTAAATGTCATCCAAGCAATCAATGAAGGTGCCACTAGGAGTAGCTTGGGACATATCATTCAAGGAATTCTCTAGGTGAGTGTTTCTTTTAAGCCCTGCCTCTTCAAGCACATCAATAGAAGCTTCAACACCGTGGCTTAAGAGCTTGCTCAACATGCTTGAAGATCTGGTCTCCACCGCCTCCGAAAAGGAGTCGCTGCCCACTGTATCTCTTCCTTTCTGCAATTTGATTTGAATGTAAACAGCTTGTAATTATGTTGTCCTGGCCTGCTTATGCAGGAGCCTTTATGTGTTTATGGTTTTGCTTTATGGTTTTAATGCCAATATTTTCCCTTTAAAAAAAAAAAAAAAAAAAAAAAAAAAAAAAAAACGAAAGCCTATCCCACGTAAAGACTTTAACCATTAGACCATAACTCTATATAGTAAGATTAAAAACGAGTTCACTAAAGTTTTTATGAACATGTTTAGAGTTTTGAGCTTCAACAACTAATAAGAAAATGAAATTAGTTCTTATTATATATAATGCACATTACATATTTAATCCAATCAGCTAAGTAAGTCATATACATTATACACGATATGACATGTGTTGTCTTTTTTTGGTAATTAGAGCCCAAGACTCTAAACATATTTGGAGCCAAACTTTTTATACTTTTTAGATTAATAAATTTTTTCACAGACTCTTTTTCCTTTAAAAAAAAAAAAAAATCATCTTTAGTTTTAATGTCAAAATTAAATATTAAAAATATTTCGAGAGTAATATTTGAAAACGCAAACCAAACTGCACTAAGTCTTTTGTTATTTATAATTTTTTTTTAAAATAAATATGGTGGAGCCTCGATCCATACTATTTCCTCTTCTAACAAATTAGCTTTTTGTGCAACTATACTACTGCATGAACCTCCTTCAGTCTTAATTTTGATGTCTCGTAGTGGTTGTTGTTCTACCAAACTGGGTCCTACTAATTGCTTTCAGATCAGGGTTACAATTTTGGTCCGAATTGTTCTTGTTATCAATTTTGTCCTTGAAGTTATATTCATTATCAGTATAACCCTCATGTACAAATCCATTGACATTGTTCTGTCAAATATTATATGACATATATGTACATGTTCAAAAAAATTTCACTTGAGTAAAACAAGAGGAAATTTCAAAATTTTCCTTTTAGAGATTACGAATAGAAATGATAATCTTGTGAATGGTAAATAAAAATGTCTGGCAACATTACTTGTATAGAGCATTAATCATGAAAGCAACCTTCATCTATATGAAATCTTCCTTTCAACTATAGACAAAACTCAAAGGTTATGCATATATTGTAGGGTTTAAGTCTATTAGATTTTAAGTACTTAGGAACTAATGTATTAGAACACTAATTTGTATTGTTGGCAAACCATGATCAAAGCAGGTGTTTAGTCTTGTTTAGACTTGCTCAAAGTATGTTATTTATGTAAAGTTGGAATCGAGTTAATTGTAGAATTGAGTATGCAATTCTGATTGGCTCGATCGATCGAAAATTAGACTCGATCGATCGAAAGTTGGACAGAATGTTTTTTCTGCAGAATTTTCAACTCAGCCCTAAGTTCATATGATGTGTAGGGTTTTATGTTTTACCTTAGATATAAAAGGCAAACCCTAGCCACGTTTTTTAGGTTGCTCTATTTGCTCTGTGTGTGAATCTCTTGTGAGATCTAAGAGATGGTTGCCTTTACACATGCTTAGGATTATCAAGAAGAAGATTTCATTGAGAGCTTAATGATCATTTAGTTGCTGCACTAAAGAGCTTAAAAATACACAAGCGGTTGTGCATGTACTTGCTGGAGAATCTAAGAAAGAAGAAGTCCGTGGTCTCGGAGCTGGCACGTGGTTGTGTCAGTAAGTTTTCTACTGGTAGGTAGTAATAGGATGTTAGTGGCCTAAGTCGTTATTATAAAACTTCAACTCTTTCATTAGTGGATTTAGGTTTACCTTGAAGCTAGCTAGATTAAATCCTCTCCAGGGTTTTTACCGGTTTGGTTTTCTTGGGTCATCATATCTTTGTGTTCTTTATTTTCCGCACTTTACATTGAATCGATTTGAGCTCCAGTATTTGGTCTTTGTAAGTTTTTTTTTTTTTTTTGGTTCATTTTGTTTTTTGTTTTAAGTTGTACTATTAAGTTTGGAACCAAAATCTTTTTTCTCACATATTGACATATTGTGCTCCATTCTACATTAATAAAAAGATGATACGTGTCTTTTTTTTCTTTTCTTTTCAAACTAATGAGAAAGTATAAAGCTAATGCCAAAGCGCATTCACATCAAATGTGTTAATATAGCTAAAATGTCATTTTAATACCTAAAGTCTTTATATATATATATATATATATAAAATCTAGTACATCAATGGTACAAAAGTCAAAATTTTTAGTGCGTACCTAACTATAGTAAAGTGTCATCTTTGATACCTTAATGCAACTAGATGGTAAACATAGAAATTATTATTTAAATGAAAGTTAGAGAGAGAGGGACTTGAGTGGTAAAAGAAAGAATAGAGAAAGAATATTTAAATAAAGTGATAAAAAATAAAGTTTTTAATGTTGGATGTATTTAAAATGGTGTTTTAAAATATATAAAATAATTTTTTTAAGTTGTTAAAAGTTAAAATTTTTAAAACCTTTGATGTGAACGGTTTTAGAGAGCCATGTTAATCCTCAATCTCACCTCCCATTTTCACTCTTATTTTCAACCGCTAGCTACTGCACCACCAAAGAAACGAAGCATTCTCCAGTTAAATTAATCTTTGCATTCCAATGGTTGAAGTTGCAGGTAAAGGTAATTTCTTATCTTTCGGTGACTTTGGGGTTTGTTGAGAGCAAATCTCTCTATTTCTTCTCTATTGAATTTCACCAGGAAAAGATGAATATGATAATAGTTGATGCTGGGCTGGGTTTTGCGTTTACATTGGGTAAGTGTGGACATAAATTAAGTTAACTTATGAGAGATTTTAGAAGGATCCAATAAGTTCTTTTCTAAACTTTTGGGTTTTGACTTGAGCATTTTTCTAATTTTTTTTAATAAAAAAATAAAATTATTGGGTCCCTACTACTTTAGTCCAATACAAAAACCTAGTATGAGTTTTTTCCCTCTCTTTTTCCCAAAAAATTTAGACCACACATTGGCCCCACTTTTCATATTTTCTTTTCCTTGACACTCCAACTCTATATTTTCTTTTTGGACCATTAACATGAATTCCATTAGGAAAAGAGGAACATGATAAACAGGTCTAGGCTGGCCTTGCGTTGGGTTTTTTTGGTTGCAATTGGGTAGGAGTGTGAAAAATTTTTATTTTGACTTATATATATTATGTATTGATACTTTTACATTTGATAAATTTGGATATCAATGATATAAATATATTTTTATTTGATTTATTTGGTTTGTTTTGTCAAATATTAAAATAGTGAATATTGCATGTGTTCTAATTTTATAATCAATATACAATATATATATATATATATATGTTCCGTAAATTTTACATATTGTTTGTGTATCTTACGATACATGATACAACACGATACATAAAAAAGAAAAAATGATTCACGACACAATTAGTGTTTTGATAACTACGTCTCTCATATAAATTGGCAATTAGAGAGGTAGAATGTAGAGAGAAGAAACGGGGTTTAGCTCTAGGGTTTTAGGATTCTCTCTAACTCTTCAACATGAGAATCGAGGTTGCAAATTTCATGGGAAATGAGGCTTATATAGGGAGAGGCTAAAGGCTTATATTGTAAAGAAGTTCATAACTGAATTCTCTCAAGTTCAATCATATTCGTGCTTAAGCCAATGAGAGATGAGAGAAATGTGAAATTGTTGTCTTAATTGAATTTCAAAAGGTGAACTCACTTGGCAAATTGCCCGGCCCTTTGAATTGTGCTTGTGAAAAATTCCTTTGCATGCAACTCTAAACTACAGCTTTTGATCTCTTTCAACCCATTACAATTTAACTCACTATTGGGGAGAGAACTCTTTGAGAAAACTCCAATTGAGTAGTTAATATAACATATAGTGATACAATTTAACCAAAAAATGTTAAAGCTTATAAATTTAGGCTCAATTATGTTATACTAGTATATAGGCCTGTGCATGTGCATGAATACAATTAAAATCAATCACAATTAATTTAATGAATCTATCTCATTTAATGAGTTAGCATTAGAGTTCAAATCCTAATAATATCATATTTTAGTATTTTCTATTTTTTTTCTTCAAAAAACTTTTTTTTTTTTAATTCAACTTACCAAATATTTTTTTTATTTCAAAAATATAAGAAAATTATTTTTTCTTTATATTCCCAGAAACAAGTCTTTGAAAATAGAAAACAAAAACTATTACCAAGAATAACCTAAACAATTTAATTTGTATGGAAAGCTAACAAAAGCAAAATTCAATTTTGATCATAATTGAGTTTTCTCTAAACTTTGATTTGATATATATATATATATATATATATATATATAACACCAAGTTAGTAATGGACTATACATAGTTATGGTATATTACACAAATGACTTACAAATTTGAAATGTTTTTAGCTATATGATTAGATTTTTGATGGTTTATTTATATTGGACTCCGCGTTTTTTTACACTAAATTAACTCATTTAGCACAAAAATTAAAAAGTTTAGATTATATGGGACACGTGGGGCAAGATTAAACTATAAATTTTTTTTTTTTTGGTTGAAATCCAGTTTTTATATTGAATTAACCCACTTAATACAAAAATTTAAAACTTAGATTAGATGGGACATGTTGTCACGCCCCAAACCCGATACCCGGATTTGTGACCATGACCGACATGCTAATATCAAGCCTAAACCTGATATTAACAAGAACCAACTTAACTTTTACAAAAACTTTCATTTTTCTTTTCATTCTTGTTTCTTTTCTTCTTTATATAATTTTTCACTTGACATTCAGAGCATCTACACTGTACTCAAAATAATATAATCCACCAATTACTCAAATTCTAAATTTCACATAATACATCTCTGAATACTTTGAGGTACATCACTTTCTTTAGATCCTAAATTTCACAAATAATTATCAAACGATGGTATTTTCATATGGGGATTTTTGTGCACTCATTAAACATGTTATAAAACACTTATACACAGTCACTTAACCATTTTATAGCAAAATTTCTTACAACAAAAATCCCAGCAGTAACATCAACAGTACTCATCCTAACTTTTTCTTACCTCCTTAATCATATACCATCATTAATTAATAAAAACCCTAAGCTACCTTCAACAAACCATCAACACACCCATATACAAAATCATATAACCATCACTTAGTTTAAAATGAACAATAACTAAAAGAATTAGATTTTCCCCTTACCCTAGGCATAGGTTCATGGAGTGATTGAGCTAGAATCACTCTAGCTTTGAATTGGGAGTAAAAGCTTGAAGAGAATTGGAAGAAATCTTTTTCCTTACTGCTGGACCGTAGGTGTGAAGGAGAGAGAGCTTAAGAGAGTTTTTTTTTTTAGTCTTCTAATTTTCTTTGAGAGAGTAGGAAGAAGAATAAGGTGGAGCTTTTGTCTTCCTTTTGGTGTGTGTGAACCGGTGGACTTGAGAGAAGACTTAAGAGTTTCTAGCTCTTTCCTTAAGAGAAAAGAGAGCATAGTGTGACGAGAATTCAGATTTTTGTGTGACCCGTATAAATGAGAGGAAGGGAGCTTCTTGGAAGCTCTAGTTACTTTGAAAAGTCAAGGAAGGGATGAGATGGAGCTTGGTGATTGCATGGCCGGCCAATTCTTGGTCCTTGAGTTTGACAACATGCATAGTACTTTGGCTTTATGTGTGTTGAACTTCCATTGGTTGCATGGGTGGAATTTCTACTATACTATCCCATGTATCATGCTTAATTAAAACACCTACAACTATATATATATATATATATATCATAACTTAACCACTTAATATAGTCCAACAACTATATATATATATATATATATATCTCATAACTTAATCACTTAATATAGTTTTGTCCATACTTAGTAGATATATACATAATAAAATTAACCATTCAATTATTTATAATCTTTATAATTGTTATTCAAAGATATTATAAAATAATATGCTGATTAAATACTCTTATATTAGTTATAAAAAGAAAGTGGATTAAAATAGTAATTAACCATTAAAACACATAGTTTAATTATAACATTGGGTCGGGGTGTTACATCCTTCCCTCCTTAAAAAATTTTCGTCCTCGAAAATTTAACCGTAAAAATCTTTGTATTACAACAATGTGAAATGATAAGTTAAGGAAATCACAAAACATAGTATAATCCCACATCAAGTCATTTATATACATTACAACTCTTTATCTCATTATAAAATTTCCTTAAGTTATGATACCTGCTTTCAACAATTTTTATGCCCAGTTAAAAGATACAACATTATATACACATGCAGACAAGTATTAAGAGCACATCACTAACATATAATCAATCTAAGAATATAATTAAGAATTTCTTTTATACACCGATTAGAATTTATATTATTAATACTTATAAGGTCAATATAATCAGTAGATTTGATAAGGAAAGTTCTTAATTGTAACAAACGGATATTAAAAATCATTCTCTTGTCAAAATTTTAGTAACTTGGAAAAAAAATTATATTTCAAGAGGTTCAAAAGAATGAATCACTCAAATAAGATCAATTCCACAAACTCAAAGAATTTCTTAGGAAGCATCCATTTAGCATATATCTCTCCTTTAATAAAAATGATATATAACCTTTATACATTATCAACAACCAAAAACTTATCAAAATTCACTTTGACAACATTTTTTTTTTCCCAAAATAAACTTCATTAAATAATATCATCACAAGTGATATTAGGTTATACCAAAATTTTTTCGTTGTCAATAACTTGTTTAACCACACGCAAGCTCAACGGCAGTTAACAAATTACTCGACCAAGGAATAGGCAAAATAGTCATTTTTTTGTCACCCCACATAAGGTTAGTTGGCAAATGACTTAGCAGATCACACGTGGCCAGCGGTGTTCAACTAAATCAGTCCATACCAACATTAGGAAGGCTGACTACAATAAAACAATATATACAAAATTTCAAAACATTTAATAACTCACTCTTAAAAACTTCTTTCTTTCTTAAAAAGTTTGATAAGCAATACCAAATAAACAATATAATCATTGTTTTACATTTCATAAATCAAAATAATCATTGTTTTACATTTCAAAAATCAAAATGGAACCCTCATCATTAAAGTATAAATATATTATCACTACACTATAGTTTACTTGAGAGATCTCATAAGTTCACTTGCACTAGAAAAAGAGAGGGCACAATCATAATCTTCATAATGATCATAGCTTACCAAAACCCTAGTTATTCTTGAACCCTAACCCTAAGAGTACCACAAGTACTCATAGACAGATTTTTCAACCTACCCAAAGCCACTGTCAGCATGATTATCAGGGTGGCCACAATTCATGCATACTACCAAAATTCTTTAGAGCTAGAAAAATCACATTAACTTCAAGAAGATTACTAACTCCAGAATATGCAAGGTCAAGTTGCTTTTTAGATGCCAACCTTCGCTTATTTCTAATACTTCTGTTTGTTTAGGTTTTTCATTTGAACAATTTCTTTTCACTTGAGTTTTCTGCCTTAACGATCGCAAAAAGGAAAGAAAAATCATACAAGGATTGAAACAACATAAGACCATAGGCGACACATGATCCTAGAAGCTTAAACCTTGCAGGATATGCATTAAAGTGAATTGCATAACAAATTTCACATCCAATCTTAATAGTGTTCGAATAAGACCATAGAAGCACAATGTCCATGGCAATAATGCTGATTTAATGCTTAATATAGTAAATTCTGATGTAGCATTTAAGAAGCATCATATTAAAATAATAAAGAAGAAAGAAAAGGCAAAAGGATAAGCACATCTTTAGATAGCACTAGCAACTAGCAAACAAAATATTCTACAATCTTATTTTCCCTCATTTCACCATTCAAACAATATTACAATTCGTAATGGGAAATTTGTTTCAACTCTGTATGAAAACTCAAAAATGTAGTACCTTAGTTGACACATGCAATTGTTATACAAGAACAGATGCATGCTAGCAAGCACAATTTTTTTTTTTTTCTCTGAATATACTATGAATATATATATATATATACACTTTCTAGGATCTTGGACCAATTTCTTAGTATATGTCCACCATGCACATCCAAAGTAAACTAGTTAAAATTAATGCTTTATGAATAATGCTAGAAAACGTTATTATAAAAATAGCTTTGTCAAGGACATTTAAAAACTTTACAAATTTGAATCCATTTAAAAATTGGAATAACCCCAAGTCATCAATTTTGAATCATAGAGTACCAAACAATGGTTATTGCATATCATACTTGAACAAGCAAATATACTCATTCTGACAAAATCAAGTGCCATACAACTACTTAAACCTTCCAACACCTCAGAAATGTCTGTTGCACTGAATTTACTAAGTTAATAGCAATTATAATAAACAAAATCTTTGGTGAAAAAGAATTCCTCGGCTAAAGGTGTAACAAACTTGCTCTACCATGTATGCTTCCCCTTTTGAATGTCACAGTAATACAAAGAGTCAGATCACCAAATAATAGAAAAGACTGAAGTACTGTATATATATATATTTTTTTTCAAGGGCTTTAAGATTTGGCTTCCATTTAGGTGGTCAAATCTACTTATTAGTAAAGATACATCGCACATCTTGTTTGTGCTTCATTTTCATTTTTCTAGTCAAATAGAGAAGCCAACCACAATTTCTTTCATCAAAGAAATACATAATATATCAAACCTAGACCTAGCCTACTATGATTCCATAGTACTCTAACAAAGATGATTCCAGAGGTTTTTATGGAACAAGAATGATGAAAGTGATCTTCTTTGACTTGTATGAAACAAGACAGACCACAAAACACCAATGTAGCAAGCATCATAGGATTAATAACAAAAGAGCTAAAACCATAGCAATACTGAGCATGCTCTCATAATTCAAGATATCCAAAAATGCTAGCAGACATCAAATAATAAGCCAATGATCAAACAATTCAAACATCTCTGAAGAGATGTATCCTACTTGTTTACCTTTAACTACCCCATCTTAATATCTTACTCTAAAGATTGATACTTAGAGTCTACAAAATCATAACTTTTGCTCTGATACCACAATTGTCACGCCCTAAACCCGATACCCGGATTTGTGACCATGACCGGCATGCTAATATCAAGCCTAAACCTGATATTAACAAGAACCGACTTAACTTTTACAAAAACTTTCATTTTTCTTTTCATTCTTGTTTCTTTTCTTCTTTATATAACTTTTCACTTGACATTCAGAGCATCTACACTGTACTCAAAATAATATAATCCACCAATTACTCAAATTCTAAATTTCACATAATACATCTCTAAATGCTTTGAGGTACACCACTTTCTTTAGATCCTAAATTTCACAAATAATTATCAAACGATGGTATTTTCATATGGGGATTTTTATGCACTCATTAAACATGTTATAAAACACTTAGACACAATCACTTAACCATTTTATAGCAAAATTTCATACAACAAAAATCCCAGCAGTAACATCAATAGTACTCATCCTAACTTTTTCTTACTTCCTTAATCATATACCATCATTAATTAATAAAAACCCTAAGCTACCTTCAACAAACCATCAACACACCCATATACAAAATCATATAACCATCACTTAAGTTTAAAATGAACAATAACTAAAAGAATTAGATTTTCTCCTTACCCTAGGCATAGGTTCATGGAGTGATTGAGCTAGAATCACTCTAGCTTTAAATTGGGAGTAAAAGCTTGAAGAGAATTGGAAGAAATCTTTTTCCTTGCTGCTGGACCGTAGGTGTGAAGGGGAGAGAGCTTAAGAGAGTTTTTTTTTTTAGTCTTCAAATTTTCTTTGAGAGAGTAGGAAGAAGAATAAGGTGGAGCTTTTGTCTTCCTTTTGGTGTGTGTGAACCTGTGGACTTAAGAGAAGACTTAAGAGTTTCTAGCTCTTTCCTTAAGAGAAAAGAGAGCATAGTGTGACGAGAATTCAGATTTTTGAGTGACCCGTATAAATGAGAGGAAGGGAGCTTCTTGGAAGCTCTAGTTACTTTGAAAAGTCAAGGAAGGGATGAGATGGAGCTTGGTGATTGCATGGCCGGCCAATTCTTGGTCCTTGTGTTTGACAACATGCATAGTACTTTGGCTTTATGTGTGTTGAACTTCCATTGGTTGCATGGGTGGAATTTTTACTATACTATCCCATGTATCATGCTTAATTAAAACACCTACAACTATATATATATATATATATATACACATCATAACTTAACCACTTAATATGGTCCAACAACTATATATATATATATATATATATATCTCATAATTTAATCACTTAATATAGTTTTGTCTATACTTAGTAGATAAATACATAATAAAATTAACCATTCAATTATTTATAATTTTTACAATTCTTATTCAAAGATATTATAAAATAATATGCTGATTAAATACTCTTATATTAGTTATAAAAAGAAAGTGGATTAAAATAGTAATTAACCATTAAAACACATAGTTTAATTATAACATTGGGTCGGGGTGTTACACATGTGGTGTAAAATTAGACTTTAATTAAATTCCAATTTGAATTCGAATTGGATTTTTTCTTAGTTTTATCTATATATATCATCCACTTTTCTTATTATTATTATTCAAAATAGAACTTTACTTATACATTTATACCCAATACCCACAATAATACAAAGTACATTGAAATTAAAGATCAAACAATAAAAATACATTGAATCAAGTGTGACACAAGTGCAACTTGCAATACAGATATTTCTCTTCAACAAGAAAAACAAAAATCTATCAGATACATTAAATCAAGTATTTTGTTATATTGATTTAAATGAAATGCAGTAGTTATTTTCATGATCTCTCTGTTAACCCAATGCTTTATGTAGAGCTAGTATTAGTTTTAGCACCTTGACCGCCTTGGGTGCATTGGTAACATTGTTCATCACTTCCATTTATAATTATAGACTTTATCTCGAAAAGCTCATTTCTTAGTTCCTCTCTACCTTGGTTGCCTTTGTCACTTTGTTCAACTCTTCCATCTAACATTACAGTCCACTCGTCTCTTGAAAAATTCAAAGTTTTATTCCAGTTTTTCTTCCTTTTTATACGGCGATCCAATGCTAAAACTCCTTTGGAGGCTTTGAACTTCCATTTGGTGCGAGTTCACCTCAGTGGCAGCTCCAGATTTTTTTTTTTTATTTTTTTATTTTTATAGTTATTATGAAACTTAAATTATACAAAATCTAATAAAAAGAAAATTTTATATATTGACAAAAAAAAAAAAAAAAAAACGTGCAAATACATAGAATCTTATAATTCCCTTCTATGAGTTTTCTTATTTTTAAATCGTTGCATGATAGCCTCATTATCAATACTACAAATTATATCTCTTTTAAAATTTTAGTTCAATAAATTTTTCTTGGAGTTTTTATTTTTGTTTGTAATGGCATAATATATTGTTAAGAGGATCAAAGTTTATGGACAAAATTTGGCTACAATTTTAGTTGTAGTTTTAGGCTACAACTCTCACTAAATAAATTAACATGACTATAATTTTGAAAATCTAAAAATTTAATTGCATGTTTTTTATATTTTTAAAATACAAGTCAAATTTCATGCCAATTGGATACTATTTACTATTCAATCCATAAACTTATTATATATATATATATATATATATAATTTTAGACTACAAAATCTAAATTCAAACATTTTATTGATGACAAGATATTGATTTTTGATCTTATTGAAATTTTGCATGTACGGAGGATATAAGAAGAATTATAATTCAATGATGGATTTGTCAAAATTCAAATCTAATAAAAGAATATTAAGTGGAGTTGCAATCTTAATTTACAACTAAGTTTGTTGTAAAATTTTGTCCTAAGTGTAATTATGTTGGGCCTTAAAAAATTTTGGATGGTCACAAATTTATTTTAAGGGTAAAAAAAATCATACAATTTTTAAAATTTATATATAATTAGTATTTTTTTTTTCCAAGTCAGGTGATGATCATCGTGGCCTCAATGTGGAACCGCTCCTGGTTCACCAGGGGTACGGGTTTGTTAGCCAAGTCGTTGATCTTTCTTCGAGGAACACCTTTTCCTAATAGTGACATATCATTTTTTGGTTATTGCTGAATAAGGTTGAATTCCCGGTGCTTGGTGCCGGAGTGTTTGATAAGACTTAAGGCCATCATTCTATCATCTGATCAGAGATACCCTTCAGGAGGCATCATCTCGTGCGGATTAGCCATGGAGCTTATACTCTTACTTTTTAGAGGGCAGAGATCCATGTTAAAAAAAATCAAAAATCAAAAAACGAGTTTTTTCAAGCTATGACATGGTCTTTGGAAGCAAGCAACTTGTCAATGACCTATGACCTATCCATATCAATGGATCACTAAGCTACATACATGCGCCTTCCTCTCATTTGAAGCTGTAAGAGCATCTCCAATAGATGCTCTATATCTATTTTTTGGAGCAAAAACACCACTGTTCACACTCTAACAGATTCTCCATTTCCATTTTTTAGATTAGATTTGCTACAGTACTGTAGCTTTTACTATTCATACTTCAAATGTTTTTTTCTATTATAATAATCAGGTATTAAATAAAAAAATGTTGGAAGATGTGTAGTCGTTAAAAAAAGAATAAATAATGAATAAAGAATGAATAAAGAAATAATATTTAAATGAGATGGAGAAAATGATAGAGAATCTGTTAGAAAGTGTATTTGAAAAAGTAGATAGGTAAAAGTTAAATGTCATTGTTCATTGTCCAAACAGTACAAAAATTTGGCTAATCTGCTAGAGATGCTCTAAAAGTACGTGTATATAGTTGTAATTTATGACTAATCAATAGACGTCTTATCCAAGATGTTAAAACTAGTAGGTCAGGCTTGGTGTTTCTAATTATCTGATTAAGTAATATTTCGAAAATACTAACAAGTTAATTAATTCACTTGTAGTGATTAATAAAGTAAATTAACAAAAATAATGGTGTTTCTCAACCAAAAAAAGAAAAAAAGAATGAAAACAAAAAAGAAAGGGCCAAAATGGCAAAATACCCATTTCTCACAAACTTTCTAGCAAAATGCCTCATGTTTGAAACTATTTAAGGATATGCCCCTGTTTTGAAACTCGATTTTTAAAAATGGAGATTTCAAATTTAAAACTCAATTTGTGAACAATCGAGATATAACGAAATGAAACTTAAATATATATATATATATATATATTGTGGAACTCGAGTTCCACAATTTTTTTTTTTTTTTTTAAGTTTCATTTTGCTATAACTCGATTGTCCAAAAATCGAGTTTCAAAATAGGGGCATATCCCTAAATAGTTTCAAATAGGGGGCATTTTGTTGGAAAGTTTGTAGGAAATGAGTAAAACCCCATTTTGGCCAAAAAGAAAGTTAATTAATGAAATATCAACAAAATGTTCATAGTGGTGTGTGAGTGGTGACTCTAATAACTTTTCTATTCATCAAGAAACTAATAATAATAATAATAATAATAATAATAATAATAATAATAATAATAATAATAATATTGTATAAGGGGACTAAGCTGGGATGGGATGCTTTAGCCTGACCTCAACCTCACATCAAGCACTAATTTTTTCGAGCAGTGAAAGGCAATAGTTCTTAAGTCAAAACCTATACCAGAAAAGACATTAACCATTGGAGTCCACGACCCTATATAGTACTTAAGTCACATTAAGCACTAATTGTTTCAGGCAGTGGAAGGCAATAGTCTTTATGTCAAACTAGCATTATCAATTTATCACTTTGTCTCACTTGAAACTCGAATTAAAACCTATCCCACATGTTAGAATTTAGGCCCCTAGAAGACCTAGGTTGTTTAATCTAACATATTAGTCAAGTTGTTACTTAAGTTAATTATTCAGATCTAAATTAAACATTCATCACATGAAATAAAATACAACGGAAAAGTAAATAAAGCAAGATGTAATGACCTAGGAAAACCAATGAAACAACTTGTTTCAAGGTAAAAACTTAGGGGGACTATCCCAAGAGAAAAATCCACTGTATCAAGTTGAGATTTACAATCAAGAATATGAATTCGTAGTAAATCTAACACAGTTGCCAAACTAAACTCTGAACTCCATAGACTTCCTTGATCTAGATCTTGTTCTCACATGAACTACCTGCTCATGCTTTTGATCTTTAGTACACTTGATAGCTGAAGGCTTGGAAGCAACTTTATGCCACCAGTACTAATAATATGGATTTGATCTCCGATAGGTGCTTGTAGAGTTAAAATGTTACAAAACCTCACTAATCTCACATGAATAACTCTCAATACTTGAAAAACGTGTATTAAGGTTTTACACTCCTAAAAAAACACTCCTACAAAATGCATTGTTTTTTTTTTTTTTTGGGAATAATAGTTTTCAGTGTTTGGATCAGTTTTCTTAATTCAATTTCCATCACTCTAACTCAAAAAATTGAGTTTGAGTGATGAAAATTGAAAACAACTTTTAGTTGTTTTTAGATTATGAGAATTGAGTTGGGGTGTTATTTTTGTAATTATTAGCAATATATGGGACCCACTTCCTTGTGTTGTCCACATCATGTTAGATTGGCCATAACTCTCTCCAATGGATCTTTTCCCCTCTCTCCTCTGTTACCGTGCTCTTCATTCTCATCTTTTTTTTTTTTTTTTTCTTCCTTTCAGACTCTTCGTTCTCATCTTTTTTTTCTTCCCTTCAAATGCATACCACCACAATTGCCCATTGACCCTCCAAAGCTACCCACATCTGCTCACCATCACCACCACTCACTAGTAGTGGGCTGATAGAAAAGATCAAGATTTGGGCTTGATTTTGGTTTGTTGTTTGATTTGGGTTTGGTGATTGAAAAATGGAGTTTAATTTGGGATTGGTATTTCTAAAGAAAAAACTTTTGTTTTGGCTTTTGGGGTTTGTTTCAAAATGGAATTTGATTTGGGTTTGGTGTTTCTAAAGAAAATATTTTTGTTTTGGGTTTTGGAGTTCATCCACAAATGTATAGAAATGGGTTTACGCGTGTGGGGTTTATGTATGTTCTATACAGATTTCACAGTGCCCCCCACCTATAGATTTCGATTTTAATTGCAAAATTGTTTTATAGATCAAGTAACAGTACTTAAAAGAGAGTTTGAAGATTTGGGCAAAACTAGTACGATTATAGAGATGATTCTCGCAATGCAAGACCAACAGTTGAAACCTCTTGTCAAGATTTGGGCTTGACAGAATGATATTAGAGCAACTTTTATGTGACAGGATGGTGGGTATGCCTCACGGTGACATGTGAGTCACTAGGGTTTATGTATGCTCTAAGCTTTTAATGTTTGTGAGGAAGTGGGTTTGATGGAGTTGGAACAAATTGTGGGAGGAGGCTGGAGCTTTTTTTAGGTTTCTTTGATGGTTTATTTATTTATTTATTTTAGACATTGTTGGTGGGTTTCTTTGTTTTGATGGTGAGTTTGAGTTTTTCTAGAAAATCCATATGAAAATGGAAAGAAAGAAAGTAAGAAATGAAGAAATGAAAGAGGCGTGAAATAAAGAAAAGAAATGAAACTGAAGCAAGAAAGAGAAGAGGCACGCGGGTAGGCAACTACCGTTCTGACCCAGTACAATAAATAGGTCCCACCACTTTGTGCAAAATTTTGAGTTATAAAGAACAAGATATGAAGCCAAACAAGTTTTAGTTTAAGTGAGTGACAAAATAGAGTTATGGAAATTGAGTTTGAGTTATGAGTTATGAGTTATGGATGATACTCAATCTAAACAGGCTCTTAGCCATCCAAGTGACGATTTTACTATTATTCTTCTCTCAGTCTTGTACTTTAGATTTAAAATCTTCATTCTTTTCGCATTTTTTTTTTTTTGGGATATTTTTTCACCAATAAAAAAAGAAATTATCTTTATTCGCATCTTCAACCATTAATGGAGTGTGAGGACTAATTAAACCATAAAGTGATTCTTTGGTGGTGGAAAACCATTTGAGAAAAAGAGAGCGGAAATTAGTAGACAGAAATATGTGGGAGGTGGTGTCTGTGAGTGAGTCATTAATGTGGGCATGTGAGGCATTATTGTTAGGTTTTCTTGATAGTTTGGGGGGGGGGGGGGGGGGAAGAAAGACACGTGTCGTCTTTTAAATTTGTGTAGCATAAAAGGAAGAATAATATTTTAGGTAGAAGTATATTTTTAATAATTCAATAATTGTGGTAGGGGTGGTTCCGAACCATGAATGTCAGGATTGAAATGGAAAAATGTACCAGCCAAATGAGTTACAAGTCTCTTCGCATTGGAGTAGAAGATAGATTATTAGGGAATATTTCAATTCTACCACCAAAAAAAAAAAAATAAATAAATAAAAATAATATCTCACCAAGGCATGGTGTGTGTGTGTGTGTGTGTGTGTGCGTGTATATATATTTATTTATTTATAAAGAGTTATGAAAATATTGTTGATGTAGCATTTTTCTTTATATATCAATTGGAAAATTTCTTATGGTTGAATAATGGATTTAGTTTCAAATTCTATCTTAAAAAAAATAATAAATAAAAAATAAAAAATAAATAAATAAAAAACTAAATGATTTTGCTGGGCCAAAATATTGGTTTTAGTTCAAACAGATGTCTAGGGCCTCCTGAATAAGGCAAGTATTTACGAGGGTCATATAAATAAAAAGAAAGTTAATGAATGAAATATCAACAAAATGTTCATAGTGGTGAGTGGGGGCTCTAATAACTTTTTGGGTAAACTACGTATTTGGTTCCTAACTTTTATGTTGAATGTCAATTTAGTCCCTCACTTTTCAAATATTTCAATTTGGTCCTTAACCTTTTGGAATTATGTCAATTTTGTCCCTGCCGTTAAGTGATGAATGAAAAATGTTGACATGGCTAACAGCAAAAAATTTTATAAAAAAAAATTATGACACATACGTGTACAATGTACTACCATGTAGAATAAAAATGAAAGAGTATTGGTAAAATAAAAATAAAAGGAAAACCAGTTTATATTAAAAATTAGGACCTCATCCTAAACAAACAAATTTCATAGTGCTGTGTCAACCAAAAATTAACAAAACCTGTTTAGTTGCGGAGAAACCGCAGGAAAAGGAAATAGAAAAGCAACTGAAAGACCTACAATCATTTCAAAATAAAAATTTTCGGATACTATAGGAGATGGAGGTGGAGAGAGCCGAGAGGAAGATAGTGAAGGGTTAGGGGTATGATCAGAATTTAGTAAGAAGTCAGGGAATATGGTGTAGAAAATAAAACGGTGTTGTCTGAGAGCCTCAAGTTCTTCTAGGATAATACAAGCCAAGGTCTCTAATTAAGACTAACGCTTGCCTGTTTTCGAAGCTCAATGGTAATACAACAACATATTTTTTAAGGTCGTAGGATCTTTCCACTACATCCTTTACTTGTTAGTAATGAAAAAAGACAAAATGGGTACAAAACCTTGGCTATAAAGGATTTCGTGTCAAAACCATAAACAAAAGAATTGTTTTTTTTTTTTTTTTTTTTTTTTTTTTTTTTTTTGTATTAGATTCGTTACAATCTACATCGAAAATAATAGAAATTTTTCATTTTGGATTGATTTTAAGTTTTTCAGTTGCTTTTCTATTTCCTTTTCTTACGGTTTCTCGGCAACCAAACAGGAACTTGTTAATTTTTGGCCTCTGCGGAAGGTTAGCGGCGTGAAACTTTGATTCTTCAAGATGAGATCCTAATTTTAACATAAAATGGTTTTCCTTTTTTTTAATTATTATTATTTTTTTTCCACGTAGCAGTATGCATGTCATTTTTATTTTAGCTGTTAATCAGGTTAGCATTTCCATCCATCACTTAACGGCAATGACTAAATTGTCACAATACCAAAAGGTTAGAGACTAAATTGACACATCTAAAAGGGTAGGGACCTAATTGACATTCAGTGTAAAAGTTAGGGACCAAATACGTAGTTTACCCTAACTTTTTTATTCATCAAGAAACTAATAATAATAAAATAATAATAATAATAATGTATAAGGGGACTGAGTTGGGATGGGGTGCTTTAGCCTGACCTCAACTTGACATCAAGCACTAATTTTTTCGAGCAATGAAAGGCAATAGTTCTCAAGTCAAACTAGCATTATCATTCCGTCGTGCCTGAAGCTCGAATTAGAAACTTGTACCACAAAAAGACCCTAACCATTGGAGTCCACGACCCTATATAGTCCTTAAGTCACATTATGCACTAATTGTTTCAAGCAGTGAAAGGCAATAGTCCTTATGTCAAACTAGCATTATAAGTTTATCACAAGTTTATCACTTTGTCACACTTGAAACTTTGAATTAAAACCTATCTCACATGTTAGAATTTAGACCCCTGGAAAACACAGGTTGTTTAACGTAATATATTAGTCAAGTTGTTACTTAAGTTAATTATTTAGATTTAGATTAAACATTTATCACATGAAATAAAATATAGCGGAAAAGTAAATAACGCAAGATGTGATGACCCAAGAAAACCAATGAAACAACTCGTTTCAAGGCAAAAACCTAGGGGGAACTATCCCAATAGAAAAATCCACTATATCAAGTTAAGATTTACAATAAAGAATACCAATTCGTAGTAAATCTAACACAATTGCCAAACTGAGCTCTGAACTCCTTTGACTTTCTTGATTTGGATCTTGTTCTCACATGAACCATCTGTTCATGCTTTGATCTTTAGTATACTTGATAGCTGAAGGCTTGGTAGCAACTTTACTCCACCAGTACTAACAATATGGATTTGATCTCTGGTAGGTGCTTGTAGAGTTAGAAGGTTACAGAACCTCATAGATCTCACTAGAATGACTCTCAAGACTTGAAAAACTTGTATTAGGGTTTTGCTTTTATACCTAGCAATGTTGGACTCAAACCCTAAATGTTTCGCAGGCTTTTTGGCCTTATTTAAAATTTTGTAAATTCGTGTTTCAATTGGTTGAGTTTGTCAGAATCTCAATTCTTCTTTCTGTAACTTGTATGTTCTTAAATCTTGACTTATATCAACTTGAGCAATGCCTTAAACACTTCTAAGACTCTAAGATCTTATACTAGACATGTTTTTGTTCTCGATTTGCTAACATACAAAAAAGTTAGAACTTAAACATTTAAGACTAAATATTTAAAACCTAACACCGCATTAAGACTTTAACCATTGGATTTGGATCACGACTCTATATATATGGTAAGATTAATAATGATTTCCCTTAAGTTTTTTATTAGTCATAACAAAGAACCTTCCTTTAAATGCAATTAAACATAGAGCCAATTAATAATAGTTTTTAAAAATTAGTTGGGTTCATGTTACATCTTGTATAACTATAAACAATATTACCCTACTTAATAGCTTTTTATTGGATTAGCATTTCAAAATGTTCACCGACATACTATATGTTTTCTATGTTCTTAACATGCATGTTAAATTTTGTGTTAATTGGATTCCATTTCTTGTTCCATTTAGGAACCAATATTTTATGCATAATTTTAAACAAAAACTTGAAATTTATACATGTGATCCATGATATAGTAACTGATCTCAGATCTTTTTGCAAGCATGTAGAGTACAAGAAAGAATTTCAATCCAACAATGTTTTTATTAAAATTCACATCCAATAAAAAAATATTTAGTAGTGTAATATAACTAAGAGTTACACCTAGGGATAGCAAAGGGGAGGGGCAAGGCTGAAGGATGAGATCTTAACCCCCACCTTGCATGGTTTTGACTTGACTCATCCCTGCCCTGCCTGTATGATAGGGAGAACTTCCTTATCTCATCCCCCCGTCTTGTAAAATTCTACTTTGTGTTAATTTGTGACACAAATATTACAATATTTTGAAAAAAAATAAAATATGTTACTTTAATATAAATATATTGAAATTACAACTAAATTTATCATATCAAATCAAAATAAAATTTAGTAAGAACTGAATAATATTATCCAACTGTTTCACAAGACAGTATCACAACAAAAACAAAAATCTTAATATCCATGCATTTAAATAAATTAGTATTGATTTATTTAGGATAAAAAAAATTTACAATTATAACCCTTATCAACAATGAGTAGGGTAGGGTGGGGCTGAATTAATGACTAAATCCATCCTTCCGCTGTCCTCTAACAGGGGCTAAAATCTTATCTCATCCCTGCCCCACCACTTATGTGGGGCAGGAAAAACTCGCGAGGGGCGAAGCAAAGAGGTAGAGCTTAAGGAGGGGCAGGGCAAAAGTTTTAGTTGAGCATTGTAACTTAAAGCCACTCCTTTTAAAATATTTTGTGAAAAATATTAGTTGAGCACTTGAGTGATAGCCCAACTTGAATCTCACATCAAGCACTAAGGGCCCGATTGGTTTAGACATGACTTAATTTTCATAATTCAGTAATCATAACTCATAACTCAAACTCAAAAGTCGTAACTCATAACTTAAACCCTACTATCACTCAAAAACTCCAATTTTTTTTTTTTTTGGTAACAAAACCCAGTCACATATCTCAACTTTTAAGTCCACTTTTTGCCAAAATGATGGAGCCCACCGATTAATCTTTTGAACTGTCTTCTTCCCTTACTCGTGTGACTTTACACAAAGAACATGAAACCCACACCCAAACCCAGTTTCATTGTCATTACCAACGACAAACCTAGATTCCACTACCATCAGCACCACCAATGGCCACACAAAAAAATCCAAAAGAATAATGCATAGGAAACCCACAACCACAACCAAAAATCCAAACCCACCAACAGCCTTCAACCACAACCACAACCTCCTACAAAAAAGCCAAACGAATGCATAGGCAACCTCCACCACAGCCCAAGCCTCAACAACCACAACCGAAATTCCAAATCCACCAACGTAAAAATGCACAGGAAACCTAAACCACAAACATATCAAACCCAAAATCGGAATCCTTAGATTTGATATCTAAATCACGAATTAGACACAGAGATGAACCGATCTGGCAAAAGGGAAGTGAGAGAAAAAAGACAACTGAGAGAGAAACTGATCTAGCAATGGGAGGAGAGAGAGAGAGAGAGAGAGAGAGAGAGAGAGAGAGAGAGAGAGAGAGAGAGAGAGAGAACGAAGGCTCGATCTGGGCTAAACTTGAACTGATCTCATGGTGGGTTATGGTGGTGGCTCATGATAGTGACGACTGGTGTGGTGGTGGTGGCTTGTGGAGGAGTAATGACGGTTTAGTGAGAAGAGAGAACTCTGGGTAAAAGAAAAAAAAAATGAAGAAGGAGAAAGGACAAAGAGCGAAATAGGTTGGAGTGAGAATGCCAAACTGATTTTTGGAGAGAGACCTTATGTGATGGGACAAGTCATACGAGTGGGTCCTATTATTTGCGTAATTTTGCAAAAATGCCATTGAAACATAATTCTAAAAAATTGAAAACATCAAAAAATTGTTTTTAGTTTTCCATTACTCACACTCATTTCTTTGAGTATTAAGTTATGGAAATTGTGTTAAGAAACTAATCTAAAAAAAAAAGTTGGTGTGGGGCCCACAAATTTTGAAAAATGAGTGATGAAAACTGAAAATTGGGTGATGAAAACCCATAATCCAAACGCCCTCTAATTGTTTCAAATGGCGAAAGACTATGCTTATATATATATATATATATATATAAGTGAAAGACAATAGTTACGAAGTCAAACTAGCATTTATCACTCGTCACTCCTGAGTCCTAACACTTAAATTCAAAACCTACCAAACATAAAGACTCTATATATAAAGTCCTCAAGAAAATCCCAGACTTCTACAATTTCACGTTTTCCAAGTTGTATGCATGTTTGGTATGTGATTCCAAATAACAGTTTTCAGTGTTTAAATACTGAAAACTGTGGTTCTAAAAAAAAAACAATATATTTGGTTAAAGTGATTTTCTAGGAGTGTTTGATTTATGTTACTCATTTTAAGGTGTTTAAACACTTAATTTGAAAAACTCATCTTGCTAGTTTTCAGATTTCAAACAACGTTACTCAATGACACATTTGTAAATATTTTGAAAAATATGGGGCCCGCTTGATTAGACAACACATAAAGCTTCATTTTCAATTCCAACAATGGGGCCCACTTTTCAGCATTTAAAAAAAAAAAAAAAACACACACACATACTAAACACACAATTATATTTTTTTTCACACATTGAAACATATTATTTGAAAAATGGTATTAAACACATTTTTTTCTTTAAGAATATTATAATCATATCTTTTCACAACACTTTTCAAACCACAGTTTTCACATCATTTTAAACAATAATACTAAAAATCTCCAACCAATGGACCTAGCCATCCAAGTGATGATTTTACTATTATTCTTATCTCAGTCTTGTATTTTAGATTTAAAATCTTCATTCTTTTCGCATCCTTTTTTTTTTTTTTTTTTTTGGGATATTTTTTCACCAATAACATATTTCTATAAATCTGTAAACTTTTTTTTTTTTTTTTTAAATCATCCTAATGTATTGGTGTGAGAGTGATCACACCGTAATGTGTGGTCATTCTCACATGGTTTTTCCCTTGAAAGGAGGAGTTTTAGACAACCCTAAATAGTTGTAGAAAGTTGAGTGTTGCACATAGAATAAAATTCGAGAGGGAACCCTAAATCCTCATAAGATAAAAAATTTGAGAGATTTATCCACAACACACTCTAAAATCTCTAAAAGAAATGAAATTATCTTTATTCACATCTTCAACCATTAATGGAGTGTGAAGACTTACTATTAGGTTCTAAGACTTTAGGATCTTAATGTATTAAAACTTCACTGTGTAATGTTGGCAAACCATGATCAAAACATTTAGTCTAGATTTAGGCTACTCAAAGTATGTTTATTGTAAAGTTCGAATCGAGAAATTGCAAAAAATTATTGTTCACTTTCTGCAAGGCCCGATCGATCGAAAATTAGACTTGATCAATCGAAGCTCGTGCATATTTTTTTTCTGTAGATTTTTTTTCTGCAGAATTTTCCAACTCAGTCTAAGCTCATATGACATATAGGGTTTTATGTTTTGCCTTAAGTATAAAAAGAAAAACCCTAACCACGTTTTAGAGTTGTTGTTTATACTGTGTGTATGAATTTCTTGTGAGATCTAAAGGTGTTTGCCTTTATACATACTTAGGGTTATCAAGATCAAGATTGATGTCGAGAGCTTGGTGATCATTTCAGTTGCTACATAAAGAGCTTAAAGAAAAACACAAGTGGGAGTACTTGTGGTTACTATGGATCAAGGAAAGAAGTAGGCCATGGACTCAGAGCTGTCACATAGTCGTGGTAGTAAGTTTTCTACTCGAGGTAGCAATATGATGTTAAGTTTTCTACTCGAGGTAGCAATAGGATGTTAGTGGTCTAAGTCGCTATTGTAAAACTTCAATTCTTTCATAGTGGATCCGGTTTTACCTTGAGAATTGCTAGGTTAAATCCTCCCTAGGTTTTTTACCAGTTTGGTTTTCCTGGGTTATAATATCATTATGTTCTTTATTCTCCGCATTGTTTCAATGATATGATTTACTTGTGTTAACCTAAATTTGAATAATTTACCTAAGTTAATCACTTGGCTAAATAACTTGGTTAATCTGTTTGTGTTTAAAGGGTCTAAAAACGTACACTTACTAAACCAATTGAGAAAAAGAAAGAGGAAATTAGTAGACAAAAATATGTGGGAGGTGGTGTCTGTGAGTCAATGAGCGAGTCATTAATGTGGGTATGTGAGGCATTAATGTTAGGCTTTCTTGATAGTTTAAGGAAAAAAAAAAATAAAAGACACGTGTCATTTATTTAATTTTGTGGAGTATAGAGTGGAGAATAATAGTTGGGGTAGAAGTTTTTTTTTTTTTTTTTAATAATTCAATAATTAGGGAGGGGTGGTTATGAATTGTGAATGTCGGCATGAGGTACTAACCAAATGAGCTACAAGTCTCTTGGCATTGGAGTAGAAGATTGATTATTAGGGAATATTTCAATCCCACCACCCAAAAAAAAAAATTCAAAAATATCTCACCATGGCATGGTGTGTGTGTGTGTGTGTGTGTGAGTGAGTGTGTGTGTGTGTCTATATATATAAAATGTTATGAAAATATTGTCAATGTAGCATTTTTCTTTATATATATTTCAATTGTAAAATTTCTTATGGTTGAATAATGGATTTAGATTCAAATTCTATCTTAAAATAAAAAAAAAATGCTAAATGATGTTTTTGGGCCAAAATATTGGTTTTTGTTCAAACAGATGTCTAGGCCCTCCTGAATAAGGCAAGTATTTACGAGGGTCATATAAATCAAATTCACAAAAAACTTTTTTGTAAAGCTGCAATCTTAAAAGAAATTAACCCAGAAAACAAAACAATCCTAATAGATCTTCAATAGCATGCATGTACGTGTATTGTTGATTAGTATATTCCTCTCTGAAAATTCAAGGGCTAAATAAGTGCAACTTGCAATAAAGCTACTTCTCCTTAATAGAGGAAAGAAAAAATCTCTCAAATTGTCAGAAGAAAAATCCCTATAGAACAAGTTCTTCATCCGTGGGAAAATTTAATGAATGCGATCAGGATATTAATTTAGCAGATATTTATAAAAATTTCTTTATTGGAAAAGAAAATTGAAATATTTAATAATATTTTTGACAGCTTTTATATGTTTCATGAAAACGGTATAAAAAACATTCATAAATTGGTCTATTAACAAATACTCTAATGGCACCATGTTAACAGAATCCTTTATTATCAATTTAAATGAAAGGCAGTAGTCATCAATCTCCTTGATCTTGCTGTTTATACTATGCTTTATGTAGAGCTACCGGACTTAGTATTAGCACCTTGACCACCATGGTTGCCTGCTTGGTCAAGTTGTTCAACACTTCCATTTATGATTATAGTCCGCATCTTGAAACGCTCAAGCTTCAATTTCAGTTCATCTCCCTTTTTAATTGGAAGTGTTCGTGGCAATCCAATGCTTAAACTCCTTTGAATGCTTCGAACTTTCACTTGATGCGGGTTCACCTGGGGTGCCCCTTGATTTAATTTCTTAAGCAACCTTCTATGAACTGATTTTCCCACCTTATTCCCTTCAAATTTACGATAGTCGTCACCCAAGTTGTCGTTCACCTTTCCTTGAAGCAGTTTACCTTGACCTAATAGATGCATATCATTATTTTTAGCACCCAAAATGGTTGAATTCTGGGTGCTTGTGCCCGGAGTGGTAGTTAAGACTACCATTCCGCCATCTAAGAGATACCCTTCGCGCAGCTGATCAACCTCATGAAGTTTAGCCATGGAGATTGTACTCTTTAGAAGAAATGTTGAGCTATAGGTATGTAAGGCTTTGTGGATGATATATAGAATATGTACTATGATATATATGAGTAAGCGCTTTGTGGAAAAGGATACGAGAACGGAAAGAAATAATGTTGAAGTAGTTGGTGGACTAATGATGTTATGACTTGGATGTTTGGCCTTGGCAATATATATAGTGGAGCCAAAACCTGGATTTTTCTTGTTTGTTTTATTTAATGTTGAAAAATAAAAAAAAATCAAAAAACGAGTTTTTCCAAGCTATCTTTTGGAACTAAGCAACTTGTTAGTGACCTATCCATATCAATGGATCGCTAAGCTACATGCATGAAGCTTCCTCTCATCTGAAGCTGTAAGCGTACCGCGTACGTATAGCCGTAATTTAATTTATGACTAGATCAACAGACGTGTTATCCAAGATGTTAAAACTTGTAGATCGGGTTTGAAGTTTCTAATTATCTGATTAAGTGAAAATATTAACAAGTTAATTCACTTATTGTACTGATTAATAAGTAAATTAACAAAAGGAATGGAAACAATAAAAGAAAGTTTTTTTTTTTTGAGTGAAAGTTAATTAATAATATATTATCAAAACGTTCACATTTACCAACCGTAACTTTTCTATTCATCAAGATATATATTAATGTATACTCAAGTTAGTCGAGCACTTGAGCTATAGCCTGACCTTAACGGCTCAACCTCACATTGAGCACTAATTGTTTCAACAAGTGAAAGCCTTTCCCACATAAAGACTCTAACCATTAGACAATGAAGGACAATATGAGCAAATGCCCTTCTCTCCCAAACTAAGTAGCGTTTTGCCCCATTTTCCAAACTAATTAAGAAAATGTCTCTCTTTTGAAACTCGATTTGTGATCAATTGAGTTATGCCCTATAGCGGAGTTTTTAAGGAGCTTATAGTGACATTTTAAGGACCTATAATGACGTTTTGTAACTTGACCTCCATGAAATAACTCAATTGGGCTCCAAAATAACGTTTTGTAAATTGAGTTATTTCATGGAGGTCAAGTTACAAAACGCCACTATAGGTCCCTGAAAACGTCATTATAGGCTCCTTAAAAACGTCGCTATTGGGCTCCAAAATTTTTTTTTTTTTAACTCGATTTATCACAAATCGAGTTACAAAAGAGAGGCATTTCCCTACTTAATTTGGAAAAGGGGGCAAAACGTTACTTAGTTTGGTAAAAAATGGCATTTGCCCATTTTGGCCAGAAAATAAAATTAATTCTTATTATATACAATGCACATTACATTTTTAACCCAATTAGCTAAGTCATATGCATTGTACACGATGTGACATGTGTTGTCTTTTTATTGGTGATTAGAGCCCAAGACTCCAAACATATTTGGAGCCAAACTTTTTATACTTTTTAGATTAATAAATTTTTTCACACACTCTTTTACTTTAAAAAAAAAAAAAACAAAAAAAAAATCATCTTTAGTTTTAATGTCAAAATTAAATTTTAAAAATATTTTGTGTGAAAACCCAAACCAAACTGCACTAAGTCTTTTGTTATTGTTTACCAAAAAAAAAAAGTCTTTTATTATTTATAATTTTTTTAAAATAAATAGATGGTGCTCAATGCATACCATTTTCTCTTCTAACAAATTAGCTTTTTGTGCAACTATATACTACTGCATGCATGAATCTCCCTCAGTCTTAATTTTGATGTCTCGTAATGGTTGTTGTTCTACCAAACTAGGTCCTACTAATTACTTTCAGATCAGGGTTACAATTAATTTTGATTGAATTGTTCTCGTTATCAATTTTGTCCTTGAAGTTATATTCGTTGTCAGTATAACCCTCATGTGCAAATCCATTGACATTGTTCTGTTAAATATTATATGGCATATATGTATGTAGGGCCTGAAGATCTGGTAACCCCAGCCCACTTCATATTGGGCCCAAAGGCCCATGCCGAGGAGGAAGGGACGTCCGAGGATGAATATAGGGCGCCCAAGCCTTCATAGAACCTCGCTAAGGACGATACTATCCTCAGCCAGTCAAGATTATAGAAGGGAAGGGCAGTACGCCATCAACGACCACCTCCCAAAGCATCCCAAAGAAAAGACAAGTGCAATGGATCAGCCATGGAAGCATGGTGGAGGAGCAATTTAAGGAGAAACTGTCACCTCTACATTAAATGCCCACAACTAACATTCTGACCGCATTAATGAGGAAGTGACCCCTGAACATGTTGTCTAGGTTGCTGCAGCTCACAGAAAGCTGAGGAAGGTGGCTGATGGGACAAGCACTCAAGTAGTAACCTGCATGATCAACAAATGGAGGGCTAAGATTAACTAAGAGAGATTATATAATGTAATAAGTCCTCTAGGATAAGGAGGGAGGCAATTTAGAAGCAAAAAGCATTGTAGTAATGGTTAGGACCATCTGATAAACTTTCGTAACCAGACATTGAGAAAACAATAAGAACTTTAAGTTCCTCTAGGGAGGGTCGAGGATAGAATTTCACTCTTTAAAACTGTCTCCTTATTATTCAGTCCACTTGCAGCCATGTTTAGTTGTTGTAATCCCAACTAAGGCCTAGTTTTTAAATCCATTCTCTACAAATTCATTATACAGGGCTAGTTGGATTTGGGTCCACTCATCTCAAAGGTGAAGTGCGCAAATCGGGTCCTTACAATTGGCGCCGTCTGTAGGGAGAACTTGTGCGTTAATAAGGACAACAATCAAGTATGGTAGGATTAGGTCCCCATCAAGCGGGTTCCCATCAATCTGAATCGGCTAAATCCCAGCAACAGGGCAACTTTCCTAACCCTGAGCGTGATCGAAACGAAGAGAATGGAAGGTTTCGGGAGGGAAGTGTACACACCACTTGGACCAGTAGCAGCCACTCTTATGGGGGTAGTCGTGTGCTTCGGAGACAAAATAACGACCAGGCCATGCAATCGGAAAAGGTTAAGAGTCATGTATCCCAGAGGCAGGATAACAAGTTGGCCATGCAGCGAGAGATAGATGACCTAAAAAGAAAGCTGCGCCATGCACAACAAAGGCGGCCTTATTCTAGCCCTGACATGCCCTCCGACAATGAAAGTGATGGTGACTATAGGCGAAGATCAAGAACTCCTCAAAGTGAGACCTTTTCTCAAGAGAAAGAGCACCACCGAAGGTGTAAACGTAGCAACCCATCTCCCAAGGGTTGGGAAGTGATGCCATGAGCAAGGCACTGGATTAACTCTCCAAGTCATTTTTCACACACCACATAGAAGGGGCTATACTTTCTCGGCAGTTCCAGCAGCCAACCTTCACCATTTATAATGGCAAAACGGACCCCGTGGAACATGTGAGCCAGTTTAACCAAAGGATGGCTATCCATTCTAAGAACGAGGTGCTGATGTGCAAAGTTTTCCCCTCTAGCTTGGGTCCGATGGCCATGAGGTGGTTCAATGGTTTGAAGGCAAATTCCATAGGCTCGTACAGACAGCTGACCCAAGCCTTTAGCTCCCGCTTCGTTACAAACAGCAGACCTCCTCGGCCCTTGAATGCATTATTGTCTTTATCCATGCATGATGGAGAAACTCTAAAAGCCTACTCGGACATATATTGGGAGATGTAGAATGAAATGGACGACAATTTTGATGACGTTGCCATCAACACTTTCAAAAATAGCCTCCCAACTGGGCACGGCTTGAGGAAGTCTCTGACGGGTAAGCCTACCACTAGTGTGCGTCAACTGATGGATCAGATCGATAAGTACAAGCGAGTAGAGGAAGACCAGCTGCAAGGCAAGGGAAAGGAGAAGGTTGTCCCTCAAGAGAGGAGGGAGTCAGGTCGGACCAGTATAATAGCAATTGTCCGATGAGGGATTTTGTAGGGCAGTCCGGAGTAACCAACACACAAACTATCAATGCAGTATTCCGAGAACCAGTTCACCAGGTGTTAGAGAAAATCCAGAGCGAGCCGTATTTTAAATGGTCAAACAAGATGACGGGGGAGCCTGCAAAGTGTAACCAGAACCTCTACTACCAATACCACCAAGACCACGGATATACCATGAAGGACTGCAGGCACCTCTGGAACCACCTGGAACAACTAGTCCGAGAAGAAAAGCTGAAACACCTCCTGTATCATTCCAGTGGTTATCAAGGCCAAACCCATCAGGAGCCCTGAAGAGATACTGCATTGAGGCCACCCACAAGAATGATCAATGTGATCTTGGCTGCGCCAAAAAGAACAGGCACACGCCCCTCACGAGTGCTATCTGTGGCTCAGCTACCTGCAGAGGAATCACAGCTAGAGTCGAAGAGGGCCAGAAGGGGCTACCACCCAACCTTGAGCTTTTCAGAGGAAGACAAGATTGGGACTACCTAGCCCCATGACGATGTGCTGGTGATCACTTTTAGAATCGGAGACTACGACATGAAAATGGTGATGATGGATGATGACAGTAGGGCCGAGATCATGTACCCCGACCTCTACAAGGGGCTGAAGTTGAAGCAGGAGGATTTGATGCCCTACAGCTCTCCTTTGATGAGCTTCGACGGAAAGCTCGTTATCTCAAAGGGCATGATTAGGCTACCCATCCAGACCGGCTCAGAGATAGTGGAGGTGAACTTCATCATGGTGGACACCTACTTCCCATACACAGCCATCGTCGGTAGGCCCTGGCTCCACACCTTAGGAGCTGTTGCCTCCTCCTTACACCAGAAGGTGAAATTCCCTTCAGGAGACCAGGTTCTTAAAATCTGTGGTTGTCAATCAACGGTAAGGCAGTGCATGGTGGCTGCCATTTCACACAGGCTTGATGTGGGGTCCTCGGCTTCTGCTGAAAAGAGTTTATAGCAATCAAAGACCCCGGTGGCATGTCCTCATGCAGTCGTCGAGGAGGCGAAATGCAAAAGTCTAGAAAAGGTGATCATTGGTCAAGACCTAGAGAAGTTCTTTCAGGTCGGGGCTCAGCTGCCCCCTCAAGAGAAGGAGGAGCTGGTTGAATTCCTCAAGAGAAATATTGATGTGTTCACATGGGATGCCTGCGATGCCCTAGGGATTAATCCAACCTTCATCTGTCACCATTTTAATGTCAATCCGTCCATCACTCCCAACTAGCAGCCACCTCGCCCATCAAGAGAGCATGCTGACGCGATCAGGGAAGAAGTGAAGAAGCTTAAGCGTGCAGGGGCTATCAAAGAGGTTTTTTACCCCGAGTGGTTGAATAACACCATGGTGGTCAAAAAGAAAAGTGGGAAGTGGAAGGTCTGTGTAGACTTCACAGACCTAAACAAGGCATGCCTAAAGGACCCGTTCCCCATGCCTCTGATAGACCAACTGGTGGATGCAACTGCACGACATCCTCGGATGAGCTTCTTAGATGCCTTTCAGGGCTATCATTAAATACCACTGGCCCTGGAGGATCAAGAGAAAACAACCTTCGTAACGCCTGTTGGGAACTACCACTACAAGGTAATGTCGTTCGACCTAAAGAACGCAAGGTCCACTTATCCAAGGATGATGATAAGAATGTTCGAGCTGTTGTTGGGCTAAAACATCGAAATCTATGTTGATGATATGGTGGTGAAGAGTAAAATAATGTCCGAGCATATAGGAGACCTCGGCTGCATCTTCGATGACTTGAGGAAGCACAAGCTGTACCTAAATGCCTCTAAATGCTCGTTTGGCGTGGGATCCGGTAAGTTTCTAGGCTACATTATTACCCACAGGGGGATTGAGATTGATTTCAACCAAATCAAAGCTATTGATAATCTAAAACCTCTACAAAACCCCAAGGAAGTCCAAAAGCTCACTAGAATGGTTGTGGCCCTGAATCGATTCATTTCCAGGTCGGCTGACAGGTGCAGGCCTTTCTATCTCTTGATCAACAAGTGGAAAGGATTTGAGTGGCCCGAGGATTGCGCTGCTGCCTTCCAGCAGCTCAAGGAATACCTATCTCGACCACCTATCATGTCTAGTCTTGAGGTCGATGAAGTCCTACACGCATATATTGCTGTGGCCCTTCATGCCGTGAGTTTGGTGCTAATACGGGATGACGATGGCATTCAAAAGCTAGTCTATTACGTGAGCAAATCACTACATGAAGATGAGGTCGAGTACCTACCCTTGGAGAAAGCCATATTAGACGTGGTCCACACTACCCGAAAGCTTCCCCACTATTTCCAGGCCCACATAGTAGTTGTCCTAACCCAACTACCCTTGAAGTCTGTACTTCGCTCTGCTGATTACACTAGTAGAATTGCCAAATGGAACACAATTTTGGGGGCTTTCAACGTCAAGTACATGCCTCGGACGTTCGTAAAAGGCAAGGTCCTAGCTAATCTAGTGGCTGAGTTTGCTGAGCCGCTAGCAAAAGCAGTGGCGGAAGAGCGAAATACAGATGGAAAATTAGTTGGAGCAATCTCTATCCTAGGACCCCTATGTTGGAAGGTGTACATTGATGGCGCGGCAAATCAAAGAGGTTCTAGAGTGGAGCTAGTCCTAATATCCCCCAAAAAGACTGTCATAGAGAAGTTCCTGAGACTTGGGTTCTCAGCCACAAACAATGAAGCCGAATATGAAGCGTTGTTACAGGGGATGGTCATGGTACGAAAAATGGGAGGAAAAGCAGTAGAGATGTTCTCGGACTCGCGATAGGTGATGGGCCAGGTAAATGGAGAGTTGGAAGCCAGAGATGCGAGGATGCAAGAATACTTAAACCAGGCCAAGCGTTTGCAGTTAGACTTCGACCTGTTCAGCCTGACACATGTCTCCAGAAGTGGAAACACCCATGCGGACTCACTAGCCACGCTCGCTACTTCCTCGGCAGACGACCTGTCTCGAATCATTCTTGTTGAACATCTGGGAAGAGCAAACGAGGGTGCCAAAGGCATGGTTCATATCCATCAAGTTAGGGTGGGTCCTAGCTGGATGGATCCTATAGTGAGATTCTTTAAAAATGATATTTTGCCCGAGGAGAAGTCAGAGGCTGAGAAGATACGAAGAAACACTCCTAGATTTTGGCTGTCCAAGGACCACAAATTGTATAGACGCTTATATTTTGGGCCATATTTGCTATGCATTCACCCTGATGCATTGGAATCACTTCTTGAGAAGCTGCACGAAGGGATCTGTGGGAGCCACACAGGGGGAAGATCTTTGTCACACCGAGTCATTACTTAGGGATATTGGTGGCCGAGGATGTAGAAGGAAGCCCTAGAGTATGTTAAAAAGTGTGACTAGTGCTAGAGGTCTGCCCTAAATATTCATCAATCAGGAAGGGTCCTCAACCCTCTGTCCAGTCCATGGCCGTTTGCCCAGTGAGGCTTGGATATTGTAGACCCTTTCCCAAAGGCACCAAGAAATAAGAGATATCTGTTGGTCGGCATAGATTATTTCACAAAATGAGTTGAAGCTGAGCCATTGGCTAACATTAGAGATGTGAATGCTAAGAAGTTCATCTGGAGAAACATTGTTACACGGTTCGGGGTCCCTCATACCCTCATTTCAGACAATGGACTTCAATTTGACAGCAAGGCCTTCAAAAGATACTGTTGTGAATTAGGAATCACAAATAGTTACTCAACTCCAGCTTATCCTCAGGGAAATGGGCAGGCCGAGGTTGTCAACAAGGTCATAGTCAATGGGCTTAAGAAGAGGCTGGATGAAGATGGGTAGAGGAACTACCACACATCCTATGGATTTACCAGACTACACCACGGCGATCAACGGGGGAGGCACCTTTTGCCATGACTTATGGGGCTGAGGCTATTATCCCCTTGGAGGCAAATTTCCTAACGTTGAGGACGAGCACCTTCACTCCAAGCAGTAATGACGAATCACTAGGGAAGACCCTAGACCTGATTGATGAACGTAGAGAAAAAGCAATGATCCAGCTGGCCTATTACCACCAGAAGCTTAAGCAGGGATATGATGCCAATGTGAAGCTAAAACCACTAGTGCTAGGGGACTTAGTGTTGAGGAAAATTATGGGTGCTGTCCATCCCATGGAAAGCTAGAGCCCAATTGGGAGGGACCATACCGGATTACCTTAGTAGCAGCGGTGGGTGCGTACTACTTAGAGGACTTAGATGAAAAACCTATACCTTGTCCCTGGAATGTAAATAACCTGCGAAGGTACTATTATTAATGAAAGCATCCCTGTTAACTCAAATTCTAAGTCCGTTATGATTGAGTGTCTCATGTTTTAGCCACCACATAAACACTAGACGGAACCAAGGTCTTGCATGGTCCTCGGACCCAAACCTATGGGGAAACTAGCTACTTCAAATAATCTCTAAATGTTAGACAGAACCAAGGTCTTGCATGGTCCTCAGACCCAAACTTGTGGGAAAACTAGTTACTTCAAGAAGAATCTAAGTACTAGACGGAACCAAGGCCTTGCATGGTCCCCGGACCCAAGCTTGCGAGGAAACTAGTTACTCCAAGAAGAATCTAAGTACTAGACAGAATCAGAGTTTTGCATGGTCCTCAAACACAAACCTATGGGGAAGCTAACTACTTCAAATAATATCTAAGTGTTGGGCAGAATTCGCTTTAGTAAAATTAACACCGTGCAGAATTTACCAAAGTATCAAATAGCGAGCTAGCCTAACTTAGTTAACCATGATGATAAACTTAGTTATAACAAAATCTCAAAATTAAGCCCATGAGCATCACTTAAAGCATTTTTGGGCACCGTGGACTTGGTTCTAGTTCAACCCACACTCGGAGGGTTCCTTTTTCCATAACTTTGAATGCTCATTAAAGATCTGAAGGATCTAGTAACTTCGATCCATCGTAGTTCTAAAGTGAAAACAAAAGACGGTTAGATTTCCATTTGTATAGACATCTTTATGTTATTATAATTGTTACTGTGGTAAGCCGAGGCACAATTAGAGTTAGGATTGTACAAATGAAAAAGATAAACATGCGCTTCATTAAGTCCGTAAAAGTTACATTGTATGGGCCACATTACAATGTATAAAATATATATATATATATATATAACATAAAAATAAAAACAAAACAGATAAGGCAAAAGTGCCAAGGGGCCTATTTCTTTAATTTAATCTTCTTTCTCCCCGTGGGAGGCTGGTTTGCAGTGGCCTCGGGGTCCTCAAAACTTTGACCTAGAGAAATAGCCTAAGGAAGTACTATGGAGAGAACCTTTGTCTATCTCAATTACCCAGGAGGATCAGCTTCCTTGGAAGACTCCTCACAAGTGGTAGTGGCTAGAATATCCTCACTTGGAGTAGCACCAACCTCCTTAGAGACCATCTCAGCCTCAAAGTTAGATGGGGCAACCTCACGGATGGCCGGCGGGTAGTGCACATTCTCCACCTTCCACAGGTCAAATGAGGCCTCAACGCCAGCTTGCCTGAGAGCCTCATTCCAAACCTGGGAGCAGTAGAGTCGACATACCCCAGACATTTGAGCCTTGAAGGCGGCCTCTGTCTTGGCCACACCTGAGGCAAAGGTCGCCTCCTCGGCCTCTTCCTTAAAAGCCTGGGCCTCCGCCCTGCCAAAATCTGCCTCAACCTTAGCCCTTAGAGTTTCGTCTCTGGCAAATTCTGCAACGCCCTTAGCTCTCTCTGCCTTAGTCGCTTTTTCCTTCAGATTGGCGATCTACTCTTTGGCAATCCTCAGCTGATTCTCCGCCTCGAGCAGGCGCCTCGTCTGGTCATCGGCCTGCTTTTGGACGCCTTCTAAGCTTGCCAAGGCGTTATTCCTGGCCCTAGTCATCTCTTTAAGAGCCTCCTTGGCCTTCACGAGGTCGGCTTCAAAGATCTTAAGGGTCCGAGCAGTGTCCAGGCACTTGTCACACTCATTATCCAAGGCCTTGCTCTGGCTATTGGCCTCCTCCTCCAGCCAAAAAGTGGCTTGTACAGCCGGCCAATTGAAACCAATACACAATAAGTTTGAAACCCAGTAATGAGATCAACAGAGTCAAGTGTCAGAAGTCTTATCATGCCCAGGTACCTCTTAAAGTCGAAGAAGACCTCCTTGCTCCTCAGGCCCCCCAATTCGGCCATGTCCGCAGGGAGTAGCAGAGACCTCTCCAGTGCGTCGACCACATACGTACCTTCACCCCCTCGAAAGTCCCTGAAGGAGGAATCCTTTATCAGAGGTTCCTTATGGAGCATTAGGGCGGGCAGCCAGGCCTGAGTCTCGGACTGAGTGGCCACCTGTTTGTCTTGGCCTTGGCTTCCTATTTTTAATTGTTTAAAAGGCCGCCCAATGTCGTCCTCCTCTTGGGAGGAATGAGACTCACCACCCCCCATAGGCCTTTTGCCTTTGTCCTTCTTCTGCTTAGGACCAGTGGGCTCGGGCCTAAATGGCAAACTGGACTGAGGTGGAGGAGGTGGAAACTCGGACTGGTCAAGAGTTGACTTGGTCTGGGAAAGCTGAGACTTGGGAGGAAGAGGAGGAAGCTTAGGTTGAGATTTCCCCGGTTGGCCCTCAATCAAGTCGAGTAGGTTGGTCTGTGGGCGTCTCTTGAAACCCATCTTTGTCCGATAAGAAGTCTCCGCTGATAAGAAGTCTGCCTCGGTTAAGTTGGGGTCACCCAAATCACCAGGGTGATCCTCGGACAGAAAAACTTGGTAGAATACGCCAAATTCCTCCTCGGCTGGGCCTAAGTCAGCAACTTCTTCTTCTTCTTCTTCTAATCTTCCTCCCTCAGCCTTTGCAGCTTGGTGTGGTGAAAAAGGGCCTACCAGTGGAATGCCCTCCGGAACGGGAGATCCCTCGGGAAGCGAGAACCCGTGCTCGGTTACAATGATTTTGTGAAGCCGAGGATCTTTGGCCCTGATCACGTACTTTGGAGCCAAGAATAACTTCTGAATCGGGTCTATTGAAGGATCTTGTGAGCAGCTCTAACTTGATTGTCAAATTTGTTCACAAAAACCTTTGCCTTCAGTACAATTTGCAAATCTTCCCTGTTAACCAAATGAAAGTGATGTTCAAAGGCGTGCGGATCTACAAAAAAAAAAGGAAGCATACTCTTGTCAGCAAACGAACAGCATAAACTGGGATAACACAGAAGATTAAACTTTCTCCTACTCTCAATACCCCACTTGGTGTCCCCTCCACTATCGGACAATGAAGGCCATCGTGCCATTCCCCGGACACAATGAGGAAGTCCTTATCTAACCCCTTGCTGATCCAGAAAGGCACTGGATGAGCCGCACCCTGTCCTCCCTCGTCTTCATGTCGTAGGACTTACCCTTCAGATGTTGGAGGTTGTAGCACCAGTTCACATCATGGTGGGTCAACCTCAATCCCATCTTCTCGTTCAAAGCGTCCACACACCTTAGAATCCTAAAGACATTGACAGCGCACTAGGTGGGGGTTAGCCGAAAGTGCCTGAGGTAGTCCCTCATCACCGGACCCATGGGGATTCTCATACCACCTTCTAGGAAGGCGATTATAGGAATCACCACTTCCCCCTCCTTCCTCCTAAAGTACCACTCCTCTTCCTCACAGTATCTTAAACCTACATTACTAGGTATCCTATAGTCTGCGACGAATTTCTCCATCGCCTCTTCAGACTCGACCAATTTCTTAAATCTACCCATCTCTAGAAACGGCTAAAAGACTTGGGAAAAAATGAAAAGAAGAAAGAAAGCTTGAGCCAGAAAGAGAAAAGAAGACTAACAGAAGTGAGGAAAAACTCCTTGGACAGGCTTTTTGTGTTAGAGGCGTGAGTGCAATTGGAGATTTGACTGGACTCGGGATACGTGTGCAAGAACTCTTGAATGTGAAAGTAAAGAGGCCAACCCGTTCCAACGGGTATTTATACCTTCAGCTAAAAATAGCCGTATGGGTTTTCCCACTCATGAAGACAGAAAGATCCCTACTGTTTGATTACCATCGACCGTTATACATGGGGAGCATAAAGCCGCCAGAATTTAATGAAGGGCGTGCTCCACATACCGAAGCACCAAAAACGTGCCTTAGACAGTTGAAAAGACTTTGGCGTTAAGGGAAGACAAGACTTGACGAGACATAACAAGGGCCCGAGGGCATCAAAACCCTCATCCCTATCCGAGGATCCGAGTAGCAGGATTTTGAGGGGCTATTGTGGGGCCTGAAGATCTGGTAACCCTAGCCCACTTCATATTGGGCCCAAAGGCCCATGCTGAGGAGGAAGGGACGTCCGAGGATGAATATAGGGTGCCCAAGCCTCCATAGAACCTCGCCGAGGATGATACTATCCTCGGCTAGCCGAGATCATAGAAGGGAAGGGCAGCACGCCATCAACGACCGCCTCCTAAAGCATCCCAAAGAAAAGACAAGTGCAATGGATCAGCCATGGAAGCATGGTGGAGGAGCAATTCAAGGAGAACTTGTCACCTCTACATTAAATGCCCATAACTAACATTCTGGTCACATTAATGATGAAGTGACCCATGAACAGTGCTGTCTAGGTTGCTGCAGCTCACAAAAAGCTGAGGAATGTGGCTGATGGGACAAGCACTCAAGTAATAACCTGCATGATCAACAGATGGAAGGCCAAGATTAACTAAGAGAGAGTATATAATGTAATAAGTACTCAAGAATAAGGAGGGAGGCAATTTAGAAGCAAAAAGCATTGTAGTAGTGGTTAGGACCATTTGATAAACTTTCGTAACCCGACCTTTAAGTTCCTCAGGGGAGGGCTGAGGACAGAATTTCACTATTTAAAACTGTCTTCTTATTATTCAGTCCACTCATAGCCATGTTTAGTTGTTGTAATCCCAACTAAGGCCTAGTTCTTAAACCCATTCTCTACAAATTCATTGTATAAGGCTAGTTGGATTTGGGTCCACTCATCCCAAAGGAGAAGTGCGCAAATTGGGTCCTTACAGTGTACATGTTGAAAAAAATTTCGCTTGATTAAAACAAGAGGAAATCTCAAAATTTTCCTTTTAGAGATTACGATGGAAATGATAATCTTGTGAATAGTAAATAAAAATGTTTGGCAACATTACTTGTATAGAGCATTAATCATGAAATCAACCTTTATCTATATGAAAGTTATCTTCCTTTCAACTACAAACAAAACTCAAAGGTTATGCATATATTGTAGGTTCGAATCAATTTGAGCTCCAGTATTTGGGCTTTGTAAGTTTTTGTTTTTGTTTTTTTGTTTTTGTGGTTTTTTTTTTTTTTTTTTTTTTTTTTTTTTTTTTTTTTTAGTTGTACTATTAAGTTTGGAACCAAAATCTTTTTTCTCACATATTGTGCTTCATTGTACATTAATAAAAAGATGATACATGTCTTTTTTTCTTTTCTTTTCAAACTAATGAGAAAGTCTAAAGCTAATGCCTAAAAGCATTCACATAATGTAGAGTTTTTAACATGGTGTTGGATGTAATGTGAACCGTTTTAGATAGCCATGTTAATCCTCAATCTCTATTTGCCACCTGCCCACCTCCCATTTTCACTCTTATTTTCAACGGCTAGCTGCTGCACCACCGAAGAAAAGAAGCATTTTCTAGTTAAATTAATCTTTGCATTCCATTGGTTGAGGTTGCAGGTAAAGGTAATTTCTTCTCTTTTGGTGACTTTGGGGTTTGTTGAGGGCAAATCTCTCAATTTCTTCTATTTTCAATTTCACTAGGAAAAGATGAATATGATAATTACATCTTGCGCTGGGTTTTGCATTTACATTAGGTAGGTCTGGGCTTAAATTAAGTTAACTTATTGGAGATTTTAGAAGGATCCAATAAGTTTTTTTCTAAAATTTTGGGCTTTGACTTGAGCCTTTTTCTAATTTTTTTAATAAAAAAAATAAAATTATTGGATCTCTACTACTTTAATCCTATACAAAAACCTAGTATGAGTTTTTTTTTTTTTTTTTTTTTTTCCCCTAAAATTTAGACCACAGATTGGCCCCACTTTTCAGATATTCTTTTTCTTGACACTCCAACTTTATAAATTCTTTTCGAACTGTGAACATGAATTTCATTAGGAAAAGATGAATATGATAAGCAGGTCTAGGCAGGACTTGCGCTGAGTTTTGCAGTTGCAATTGGGAAGGTGAGAAATTAAAATAAGTTAACTTATTGGAAATTTTAGAATGATCTAAGAAGTTTTTTACTAAAATTTTGCATTCTGACTTGAGCCCTGTTCTACCTTTTTTTTTTTTTAATAAAAAAAAATTTATTGGATTACTACTATTTTAAGAATAATGCTTGGATTGAGACTTAAGACGATCATTCTATCATCTGATCAGAGATACCCTTCAGCAGGAGGCATCACCTCATGCCATGGAGCTTATACTCTTAGTCATTAGAGGGCAGAGGTTAATGTTAAAATAAATCAAAAATAAAAATAAAAAACGAGTTTTTTCAAGCTATGACTTGGTCTTTGGAATTAAGCAACTTGTCAATGACCTATGACCTATCCATATCAATGGATCGCTAAGCTGTAAGAGTACGTGTATATAGTTGTAATTTACGACTAGATCAACGGACGTGTTATCCAAGATGTTAAAACTAGTAGGTCAGGATTATCTGATAAAGTAATATTTTGAAAATACTAACGAGTTAATTAATTCACTCACAGTGATTAATAAAGTAAATTAACAAAAATAATGGTGTTTCTCAAAATTAAAAAATGAAAAATGAAAAAAGAATGGAAACAAAAAAGAAAGTTAATGAATGAAATATCAACAAAATGTTCATGGTGGTGAGTGGAGACTCTAATAACTTTTCTATTCATCAAGAAACTAATAATAATAATGTATTAGGGGACTAAGCTGGGATGGGGTCCTTTAGCTTGACCTCAACCTGACATCAAGCACCAATTTTTTCGAGCAGTGAAAGGCAATAGTTCTCAAGTCAAACTAGCATTATCATTCCGTCGTGCCTGAAGCTCGAATTAGAAACTTGTACCACAAAAGACCCTAACCATTGGAGTCCACGACCCTATATAGTCCTTAAGTCACATTAAGCACTAATTGTTTCAAGCAGTGAAAGGCAATAGTCCTTACGTCATACTAGCATTATCAGTTTATCAAAGTTTATCACTTTGTCACACTTGAAACTTTGAATTAAAACCTATCTCACATGTTAGAATTTAGACACCTGGAAAACACAGGTTGTTTAACGTAATATATTAGTCATGTTGTTACTTAAGTTAGTTATTCAGATTTAGGTTAAACATTTATCATATGAAATAAAATACAGTAGAAAAGTAAACAACGCAAGATATGATGACCCAAGAAAATCAATGAAACAACTCGTTTCAAGGTAAAAGCCTGGGAGGAACTATCCCAATAGAAAAATCCACTATATCAAGTTAAAATTTATAATCAAGAATACTAATTTATAGTAAATCTAACACAATTGCCAAACTAAGCTCTAAACTCCATTGACTTCCTTTGATTTGGATCTTGTTCTCACATGAACCACATGTTCATGCTTTGATATTCAATATACTTTATAGCTGAAGGCTTGGTAGCAACTTTACTTCACCGGTACTAACAATATGGCTTTGATCTCCGATAGGTGCTTGTAGATTTAGAAGGTTACAAAATCTCATAGATCTCATAGGAATGACTCTCAAGACTTGAAAAATGTGTATTAGGGTTTTGCTTTTATACCTAGTAGTGTTGGACTCAAACCCTAAACGTTTCGTAAGCTGTTGGGCCTTATTTAAAATTTTGTAAATTCATGTCTCAATCAGTCGAGTTTGACAGATTCTCAATTCTTCTTTTTGTAGCTTGTATGTTCTTAAATCTTGACTTGTGTCAACTTGAGCAATGTCTAAAACACTTCTAGGACTCAAAGATCTTCTACTAGACATGTTTTTGTTCTCAGTTTACCAACATACAATAAAATTAGAACCAAAACATTTAAGACTAAATATTTAAAACCTAACACCACATAAAGACTTTAACCATTGGATTTGGATCACGACTCTATATATATGGTAGACAATTAATAATAGTCTTTTAAAATTAGTTGAGTTCAAGTTACATCTTATATAACTCTAAATAATATAAAATTACACTACTTAATAACTTTTTATTGGATTAATATTTCAAAATGTTCACCTTAGATTACATGTTTTTTACGTTCTTAAAATGCATACCAAGTTTTGTGTCAATTGGATTCCATTTCCTATTCCATTTAGGAACCTAATTTTTTGCATAATTTTAAATACAAAAACTTGAAATTTAAGCATGTGATCCATGACATAATAACTGATCTCAGATCTTTCTAAAAGCATGTACAATATAAGAAGGAATTTTAATCCAACAATTAATGTTTTTGTTAAAATTCACATCCAATAAAAAAAAATATTTAGTAGTGTAATATAACTTAAAGTTATACCTAGACATAGCAGAGGGGAGGGGTTGGGCTGAAGGATGAGATCTTCACCCCCACCTTGCATGGTTTTGATTTGCCTCATTCATGTCCCGCCCTGTATGATGGGGAAAACTTCTTTATCTCATCCCGTCTTGTAATATTCTACTTTGTGTTAATTTGCTCCACAAATATTACAATATTTTGAAAAAAATAAAATATGTTTCTTTAATATAAATATACTTGCAATTACAACGAAATTTCTCATATCAAATCAAAATAATATTTAGCAAGAACTGAATAATGTTATCAAACTATTTCATAAGACAATATCACAACAAAAACAAAAATTTTAATATGCATGCATTTAAATAAACTAGTATTGATTTGTTTGTTTAAATACTAAGAATTTAGTATATAAAAAATTTACAATTATAGCCTTTATCAACAATGAGCAGGGTGGGGCGGGGCTGAATTAATGTCTAAACCCATCCTTGCCCCATCCCGTGACCGAGGCTAAAATCCTACCTCATCCCCATCCCACCACCTATGTGGGGCAGGAAAAACTCGCGCGGAGTCAAGCAGAGTGGTAGAGGTTAAGGAGGAGCAGGGCAAAAGTTTTAGTTAAGCACGATAACTTAAAGCCGCTCCTTTTAAAATATTTTGTAAAAAAATATTAGTTGAGCACTTGAGCTATAGGCCGACCTTAATCTCACATCAAGCACTAAGGGCCCGTTTGATTTAGACATGACTCAATTTCCATAACTCAGTACTCATAACTCATAACTCAAACTTAAAACTCAAATCCCATTATCACTCAAAAACTGCAAAAAAAATTTTTGGTAACAAAGCCCAGTCACATATCTCAAATTTTAAGTCCACTTTTTGCCAAAATGATGGAGCCCATTGATCAATCCTTTTCAACTATCTTCTTTCCTTACCCACATGACTCTACATGAAAAAACTGAGACCTACACCGAAATCTAGTTTCATCGTCACCACCAACGACAATTCCAGATTCCACTACCATCAACACTACCAACAGCCACACAAAAAAATCCAAAAGAATATTGCACGAGAAACCCACAACCACAAACAAATACAAACCCACCAACAGCCCTCAACCATAACCACAACCTCCCACAAAAAATTCAAACGAATGCATAGGCAACCTCCACCATTGCCCATGCCTTAACAACCACAATTAAAAATCCAAACCCACCAACACACAAATGCACAAGAAATCCAAACCACAAACATAGCAAACCCAAACTTAAAATCCTTATTAGATTGGAGATCCAAATCACGAAATTAGACACAAAGATGAACTGATCTGGCAAAAGGGATGAGAGACTAAAAAAACGACTGAGATAGAAACCAATTTAGCAAAGGGAGGAGAGAGAGAGAGAGAGAGAGAGAAAGAGAGAGAGAGAACGAAGGCCCGATCTGGGTTGAGCTTGAACTGATCTCACGGTGGCTCGTGGTGGTGACGACTGGTGTGGTGGTGATGGCTTATGGAGGAGCAATGAAGGTTCAGTGATAAGAGAGAACTCTGGGTAAAAGAAAAAAAAATGAAAAATGAGAAGAGACAGAAAGCAGAACGGGCTGGAGTGAGAATGCCAAACTGATTTTTGAAGAGAGACCTTATGTGATGGGACAAGTCATACTGGTTGGTCCCATTATTTGCTTAATTTTGCAAAAATGCCATTGAAACTTAATTCTAAAAAACTGAAAACATCAATTTTGTTTTTAGTTTCCATCACTCAAACTCATTTTTTTGAGTATTGAGTTATGGAAATTAAGTTAAGAAACATATCCAAACAAACAATGCTGGTGTAGGGCCCACAAAATTTGGAAAATGAGTGATGAAAATTGAAAATTGGGTGATGAAAACCCATAAACCAAATACCCTCTAATTGTTTCAAATGGCAAAAGACAATGTTTATAAAAAAAAATTAAAAAAATTAAAAATAAATAAATAAATAAGTGAAAGACAATAGTCATGAAGTCAAACTAGCATTTGTCACCCGTCACTTCTGAGTCTTGACGCCTACATTCAAATCCTATCAAACATAAAGACTCTATAGATATAGTCCTCAAGAAAATCCTAAACTTCTGCAATTTCACTTTTTCTAAGTTGCATACTTGTTTAGTATGTGAAAACGCATTTGGTAATAGTGTTTTTTTAGGAGTGTTTGATTTACGTTGCTCATTTTAGGGTGTTTAAACACTTAATTTGAAAAACCTCTCTTACCATCTTACCAGTTTTCAAATTTCAAACAATGTTACTTAATGACATATTTGTAAATATTTTGAAAAATATGGGGCCCACTTGATTTGACAATACATAAAGCTTTTTTCTTCAATTCCAACAATGGGATCTACTTGTCAGCTTTTTTTTAATAGAAAAAATACACACGTACCAAACACACAAATATGTTTGTTCCCATATTGAAACATATTATTTGAAACACGGTATCAAACACATTTTTTCTTTATGAATACTGTAATCATGTGTTTTCACAACACTTTTTAAATCATAGTTTTTACATCATTTTAAACAACAATACTAGAAATCTCCAACCAAATGGGCCTAGCCATCCAAGTGACGATTTTACTATTGTTCTTCTCCCAGTCTTGTACTTTAGATTAAAATCTTCATTCTTTTTTTTTTTTTTTTTTTTGGGAATATTTTTTCACCAATAACATATTTCTATAAATCTGTTTCCTTTTTTTTTTTTTAATCATCCTAAAAGTGTTGGTGTGAGAGTGATCACACCATAATGTGTGGTCATTCTCACATGGTTTTTCCCTTGAAAGGAGGAGTTTTGGACAACCCTAAATAGTTATAGGAAGTTGAGTGTTGCACATAGAATAAAATCCGAATCCTCATAAGATAAGAAGTTGAGAGATTTATCCACAACACACTCTAAAATCTCTGAAAGAAAAGAAATTATCTTTAGCCACATCTTCAACCATTAATGGAGTGTCAAGACTTACTAAACCAGAAAGTGATTCTTTGGTGGTGCAAAACCAGTTGAGAAAAAGAGAGAGGAAATTGGTAGATAGAAATATGTGGGAGGTGGTGTTTGTGAGTCAGTGAGTGAGTGATCATTAATGTGGGCATGTGAGGCATTAATGTTAAGTTTTCTTGATAGTTCAAGGGAAAAAAGAAAAGAAAAAAGAAGACGTGTCATCTATTTAATTTGTGGAGCATAGACTAGAGAATAACATTTGGGGTAGAAGTATTTTTTAATAATTCAATAATTGGGTGGGGTGAAACAGCATGAGGTACCAACCAAATGAGCTACAAGTCTCTTGGCATTGGAGTAGAAGATTGATTATTAGTGAATATTTCAATCCCACCACCAAAAACAATTAAAAATATCTCACCATGACATGGTGTGTGTGTGCATATATATATGTTGTCGATATATCATTTTTCTTTATTTATATTTCAATTGGAAAATTTCTTATGGTTGATTAATGGATTCTTATTCAAATTCTATCTTAAAAAATAAAAATAAAAAACTAAATGATGTTGTTGGGCCAAAATTAGTTTTACTTCAAACAGATGTCTAGGGACTCCTGAATAAGGCAAGTATTTATGAGGGTCACAGGGGTGGAGCCACCTTATGCATTTGGAAGAGGGGGGGGGGGGGGGGGGCATGGCCCCTCCAATATTTTTAAAAACCTCTCTAATTATAAGTAAAACTAAGCTACAATCATTTTGAGTTAAGAGCTAGCCCCCACAAGATTAAAAGATTGGCCCCACTCCAACACATCACTCATAAAATTCTCCACATCCCAAATCCCAAATGTGCAATCATAAAAATTAACTCCTCTTGTCTTTTCCATTCTTCTCTAAAGCATGATAGCCATGTCCATATTTTTTTAGTTTTTAGTTCTTCAATTTTTGTGAAAGGATAAAATTGAGGTGTAGTACATTAGATTACCTAATTAAACTCATATGTATTGAATTTAATTGTCCTTAAAAATAATATCATTGTTTGTATTTCATTGGACATGTTAAATATGTGCTTGAATTTAATTGAAAAGGCTAATATATTACACTTGGGGTATTGTACTTAAGTTTTATACTTTCTCAAAACTATTACAATATCTCCTTCTACTTTACAATTCCTCATCACTTGGTGCTCTCTCTTTAGTTTCTCTTCATTAAATCTTCCATAGGATGAACTCACGTAATCACATTTTCATTATTTTCTCCCTCTTCCTTAATAAAGAGTTTTCTTATTTAAAGCTAAGCAAATATTGAGAAATATCAACTTCTTTTTCTTCTTCTTCTTCTTTTGTAGTTTTGTTGTATACTTATATTTGATTTCTATGGACTTATGGTTTTTTAAAAGAATAGGAGAAACTCAAGAAAAAAAAAAAAAAAAAAAAAAAGACTTAAAATGCTTAATTGGTCGATTAACTTGTTAGTATTTTGATTTTTGAGTGCTATAGAATTACACCGACAAAAAAAAAAAAAAAAAAAAAAAAAAAAAAAAAAAAAAAAAAAAAAAAAAAATTCTATCAATAAGCTTGTGTTATAAATATACTGTATTTTGAGTTTTTCGTTGAATAAAAAAATGATAGTTTTATCTTGGCCTCTCAAGCAAAAATTCCTAACTACACCCCTAGAGGGTCATATTAATTAAATAACTTAAATTCACAAAAAAATAAATAAATAAAATAAAAATAAAAATCGGTATAGCTGCAATCTCAAAAGAAATTAACCCAGAGAACAAAACAATCCTAATAAATCTTCAATAGCATGCATGTACGTGTACTGTTGATTAGTACATTCCATTCTGAAAAATCAAGGGCTAAACAAGTGCAACTTGCAATACATCTACTTCTCTTTAATAGAGGAAAGAAAAAATCTATCAAATTGTCAAAAGGAAAATCCCTCTAGAACAAGTACGTCATCTGTGGGAAAATTTAATGAATGCACTAGGGATATTAATTTAGCAAATATTTATAAAAAAAAATTATGAGAAAAGAAAATTAAAATAATTAATTTTTTTGACAACTTTTTATATTTTTTACAGAATTGGTATAAAAAACATTCATAAATTGATCCATTAACATATACTCTAAGAGCACCATGTTAACATGACCCTTTATTATCTATTTAAATGAAAGGCAGTAGTCATCTCCTTGATGTTGCTGTTTATCCAATGCTTTATGTAGAGCTACCGGACCTAGTATTAGCACCTTGACCACCATGGTTGCCTGCTTGGTCATGTTGCTCAACACTTCCATCTATGATTAGAGTCCGCATCTTGAAACGCTCAAGCTTCAATTTCAGTTCATCTCCCTTTTTAATTGGAGGTGTTCGTGGCGATCCAATGCTTAAACTCCTTTGAATGCTTCGAACTTTCATTTGATGCGGGTTCACCTGGGGTGCCCCTTGATTTGTTTTCTTAAGCAACCTTCGATGAACTGATTTTCCCGCCTTATTCCCTTCAAACTTATAATAGTTTTCACCCAAGTTGTCGTTCATCTTTCTTTGAAGCAGTTCACCTTGTCCTAATGGATGCATATCATTATTTTTAGAACCCAAAAAGGTTGACTCCTCGGTACTTGTTGCGGGAGTGGTCGTTAAGACTATCATCTGAGATGAATTCGCGTCATCTGAGAGATATCCTTCAGGCAGTTGATCAACCTCATGAAGATTAGCCATGGAGATTGTACTCTTTAGAAGAAATGTTGAGCTATAGGTATATAAGGCTTTGTGGATGATATGAGTAAGGGCTTTGTGGAAAAGGATAACAATGGAGTTCTTAGAAAAAGGATATGAGAACGGAAAGAAATAATGTTGAAGTAGTTGTTGGTGGACTAATGATGTTATGACTTGGATGTTTGGCCTTAGCAATATATATATAGAGGAGCCGAAAGCTGGTTTTTTTTTTTTTTTTTTTTTTTTTTTTTTTTTTATGTTGAAAAAAAAAAAAAAAAAAAAAAAAAAAAAAAAACGAGTTTTTCCAAGCTATATGACTTGATCTTTTGGAATTAAGCATCTTGTCAATGACCTATCCATATCAATGGATCAATAAGCTACATGCATGCGGCTTCCTCTCATTTGAAGCTGTAAGCGTAAGTATAGCTGTAATAACTAAATTACAGCTATACGTACGCTTATTGTACTGATTAATGACTAAATTATATAACAAAAGAATGGAAACAAAAAAAGAAAGTTAATTAATAAAATATCATCAAAATGTTCACATTTACCAACCGTAGCTTTTCTATTCATCAAGATATTAATGTATACTCATGTTAATTAGTTGAGAACTTGAGCTAGAGTCTGACCTCAAAGGATCAACCTCACATTCAGCACTAATTGTTTCAACTAGTGAAAGCCATTATGACTAACCTATCCCACATAAAGACTCTAACCATTGACCATAACTCTATATCGTAAGATTGAAAATGAGTTCACTAAAGTTTTTATGAACATGTTTGGCATCTTGAGCTTCAACAACCAATAAGAAAAAGAAATTAGTTTTTATTATATACAATGCACATTACATATTTAATCCAATCAACCAAGTAAGTCATATGCATTCCACATAATGTGACATATGTTGTCTTTTTATTGGTGATTAGAGCCCAAGACTCCAAATATATGACTTAAAAACTTTTTGTACTCAAGATGCCAAATATAATTTCATTTTCTTATTAGTTGTTGAAGCTCAAGATGCCAAACATGTTCATAAAAACTTTAGCGAACTCATTTTCAATCTTACAATATAGAGTTATGGTCAATGGTTAGAGTCTTTATGTGGGATAGGTTAGTCATATACAATGCACATTACATATTTAATCCAATCAACCAAGTAAATTATATGCATTCCACATAGTGTGACATATGTTGTCTTTTTGTACTTTTTAGACTAATAAATTTTTTCATACACTCTTTTACTCAAAAAAAAAAAAAAAATCATCTTTAGTTTTAATTAATGTCAAAAATAAATTTTAAAAATATTTTGAGAGTAATATTTGAAAATCCAAACCAAACTGTACCAAGTCTTTTTTTATTTATAATTTTTTTAAAAATAAATATGGTGGAGCCTCAATCCATACTATTTCCTCTTCTAACAAATTAGCTTTTTGTGCAACTATATACTACTGCATGAACCTCCCTCAGTCAGTTTTAATTTTGATATCTGGTAGTGGTTGATGTTCTACCAAACTGGGTCCTACTAATTGCTTTCAGATTAGAAAGAAACGATAAAATTAAGGTTACAATAAATTTTTGGTCCGAATTGTTCTCGTTTTACGAAAGTTATATTCGTTGTCAATATAAACTTCATGTGCAAATCCATTGACCTTGTTCTGTTAAATATCATATGACATATATGTACATGTTTGAAAAAAAATTTATCAAATTTTTTAACTTGAGTAAAACATTAGGAAATTTCAAAATTTTCTTTTTGGAAACTACGATAGAAATGATAATCTTGTGGATAGTTAGTAAAAATATCTAGCAACCTCCATCTATACGAAAGTTATCTCCCTTTCAACTACCCGAAAAAACTCAAAGTTTCGTATATATTGTAGTGGTTCAGATTTGAGCTTTTTGTAAGTTTTTATTTCTGTTTTTTTGAAGTTGTACCAGTAAGTTTGGAACCAAAATCTTTTTTCTCACATATTGTGCTCCACTCTACATTAATAAAAAGATGTGTCTTTTAATTTGCTTTTATTTTCAAAGTAATGAGAAAGCCTAACGCTAAATCGCTAATGACTAAGAGCGTTCACATCAAATATACTAAAATAGCTAAAATGTTATTTTAATACCCAAAACCTTAAAAAAAAAATAAAAAAATAAAAAAAAAATCCACTACACCAATAATACCAAAAGTCAAAATTTTTAACACCTATTATAGTAAAGTGTCATCTTTGATACCTTATTGTAATTAGATGGTAAACACAAAAATTATTATTTAAATGAAAGTTAGAGAGAGAGAGGGACTTGAGTGGTAAAAGAAAAAAATATTTAAATGAAGTGATTAAAAAATAGTCTTCAAAGTTGAATGTATTGTAAATTAATGTTTTAAAATAGATAAAATGACTTTTGAGTTGCTAAAAATTAAAAATTTTTAAAACCTTCTATGTGAATGGTTTTAGAGAGCCATTTAATCCGGAATTCACAAACACCTACCACCTATCTCTATTTGCGGCCACCTGCCCACCTCCCATTTTCACTCTTATTTTCAATGGCTAGCTGCTCCACCACCAAAGAAAAAGAAGCATTCTCCAGTTAAATTAATCTTCGCATTCCAATGGTTGAAGTTGCAGGTAAAGGTAATTTCTTCTCTTTGGTGGCTTTGGGGTTTGTTGAGGGCAAATCTCTCAATTTCTTCTCTTTTGAGATTTTCTTTTCCTTGACAGTTGACACTCCAACTCTATATATTCTTTTCGGACTATGAACATGAATTTCACCAGATAAAGATGAATATGATAAGTAGGTATGGGTAGGGCTTGGGCTGGGTTTTGCATTTACATTGGGTAGGTGTGGACTTAAATTAAGTTAACTTGTTTGAGATTTTAGATGGATCCAATAAGTTTTTTACTAAAATTTTGGGCTTTGACTTGAGCCTTTTTCTACTTTTTTTTTTAATAAAAAAATAAAATAATTGGGTAACTACTACTTTAACCCAATACAAAAACCTAGAATATATATATATATATATATATTTTTTTTCCCTCTCTCTTTCTCTAAAAATTTAGACCACACATTGACCCCACTTTTCAGATTTTCTTTTTCTTGACACTCCAACTTTATAAATTCTTTTTGGACTATGAACATGAATTTCATTTGGAAAAGATGAATATGATAAGTAGGTCTAGGCATGGCTTGCACTAGGTTTTGCAGTTGCAACTGGGTAGGTGTGAACTTAAATTAAGTTCAATTATTGGAGATTTCAGAATGATCCAATAAGTTTTTTACTAAAATTTTGCGCTTTGACTTGAGCCCTTTTCTACCTTTTTTTTTTTATAAAAATAAAATAAAATTATTGGGTCACTATTACTTTAGCCCAATAGAAAAACCTAGCATTAGTTTTTATTTTTATTTTATTTTATTTTATTTTTTTTTAATTCTCGCTCCTTTTCCCTAAAAATTTAGACCACACAATGGCCCCACTTTTCATATTTTCTTTTCCTTGACACTCCAACTCTATATATTCTTTTTGGACTATGAACATGAATTCCCTTAGGATAAGATGAATATGATAAGCAGGTCTGGGCTGGGCTTGCGCTGGGTTTTTTGGTTGTGATTGGGTAGGGGTGTTTAAAAATTTTATTTTGACTTATATATTATGTATGGATACTTTATATTTGATAAATTTGGATATCAATGTTATAAATATATTTTTATTTGATTTATTTGGTTTTTTTGTCAAATATTAAAATAGTCAATAGTTGCATGTGTTCTAATTTTATAATCAGTATACAATTTAAAAATATATATGTTTATATGTTTTCCATAAATTTTATATATTGTTTGTGTATCTTACGATACACAATACAACACGATACATAAAAAAGAAAAAAGAATTCACGATACGATTAGTGTTTTGTCAACTATGTCTCTCATATAATTTGGCAATGAGAGAGAGAGAGAGAGAGACAGAGAGAGGAGGAGGAGGAGAGACGGCATTTATCTCTAGGGATTTAGGTTTCTCTCTAACTCTTCAACATGAGAATTGGGGTTGCGAATTTCATGAGAAATGAGGCATATATAGAGAGAGGCTAAAGGCTTATATTGAAAAGAAGTTCATAATTGAATTCTCTCAAGTTCAGTCATATTTACGCTTAAGCCAATGAGAGACAAGAGAAAGGTGAAATTACTGCCTTAACTAAATTTCAAAAGGTGAATTCACTTGGCAAATTGCCCAACCCTTAGAATTTTTCTTGTGCAAAATTACTTTGCATGCAACTCTAAACTACAACTTTTGATCTCTTTCAACCCATTACAATTTAACTCGCGATTGGGGAGAGAACTCTTTGAGAAAACTCCAATTAAGTAGTTAATTAATACTTAATATAACATATAGTGATACAATTTAACCCAAATAAGTTTAAGCTTATAAGTTTAGGCTTAATTATGTTATACTAGTGTGTAGCCTTGTGCATATGCACGGGTACAGTAAAAAACAATCACAATTATACATTTTTTTAGAAGAGATTCAAATTATACGTAATATTAGCTTACACTTTTTTAAAACCATACATCTCTAAAATATGTAATGATTTCTCATTATATATATATATGATTTAGAATTTAACTAGATATATAATCTTCGATTTTTTCACCCAATAATTCACTTACCACACAAAAATTTTAAAAATAAATGGGCACAGGGCAGAAAATTAGACTACAATTGAAATTCAATTTAAAATCTAAATGGATTAAGACTTTTCGATTTTTATACTCAATAATTCAGCTGGGCCTCTAGTGTTTCTCTTCTTTTTCTCTTTTTACTCATTTCCTTTTATTAATAATACTTTTATCTGTTATCTCAACAAAAAAAAAAAAAATCATTTTGTACAAAATTAGAAATTAAATGAAATACATGGCATAAAATTGAGAATTTAATTAAAATCTAATTAGATTTTCTTTAAATTTTGGCTATTAATATATATTATATAGAGAGAGAGAGAGAGAGAGAGAGAGAGAGATTAATCATCCACTATTCTCATTATTTGTAACGTTAATTGGGTGACTTGGTAACGTTGTTCATCACTTCCATTTATAACTGTAGACTTCATCTTGAAAAGCTCATTTCATAGTTCCTCTCTACCTTGGTTGCCTTTGTCACTTTGTTCAACACTTCCATCTAACATTACAATCCGTGCGTCTCTTGAAAAATTCAAGTTTTCGTTCCAGTGTTTCTTCCTTTTTATACGGAGGTGTTCGTGGCGATCCATGCTAGAACTCCTTTCCTTTGGAGGCTTAGAACTTTCTCCATGCTCAAACTCCTTTGGAGGCTTCGAACTTCCATTTGGTGCAAGTTCATCTCAGCAGTGGCTCTAGAAATTTTGTTAAGAGTGGTTATTATGAAACTTAAATTATACAGTATTTAAAAAAAAAGAAAAAAAAAAACTTCATATATTGACCAAAAAAAAAAAAAAAAACACGCAAATATATAAAATCTTACAATTTTCTTGTATTATTTTATTATTTTAAAAGTGTTACATGATAATCTTATTATCAATTCTACAAACTACATTTTTTTAAAATTTTAATTCAATAAATTTTTTCTTGGACTTTTTATTTTTGTTTGTAATGGCCTAATATACTGATAAGGGAATCAAAGTTTAAGGACATTTTTTGGCTTCAAACTTAGTTGTAATCTTAGGCTACAAACTTAGTTGTAAAGTACCTATAGCAATGTTTTTTGAAACGCCATTGAAAAAAATGCTATTATAGCTAGCGTTTTTTGTAATGTCACTAAACAAATTAACATGACTATATTTTTTAAAATCTAACAATTTAATTGCATGTTTTTTATATTTTTAAAACATATGTTAAATTTTATGCCAATCAGATATTATTTGCTATTCAATCCATAAACTTATTTTTTATATATATAATTTTAAACTACAAAAATTTGAAATTCAAACATTTCATTGATAATATAGATATTGATTTTTGATCGTATTGAAATTTTGTAAGTATTGAGGATATAAGAAGAAATTATAATCCAATGATGTATTTGTCAAAATTCACATATAATAAAAAAATATTAGGTAGAGTTGTAGTCTTAATTTACAACTAAATTTATTGTCAAACTTTCCTAAAAAAATCTTTGATGGTCACAAATTTGTTTTAAGTGCAAAAAAATCGTATAATTTTTAAAATTTATATATAATAATAATTTTTTCCAAGATAGGTGATTTGTGATCACCCTGGATTCAATGTGGAGCCGCAGCCGCCCCTAGTTCACTTGGTGTACGGGTTTGTCAGCCAAGTCATTGATCTTTCTCTGAGGAACACCTTTTCCTAATAGTGACATATCATTTTGGTTATTGCCCAATGAGGTTGAATTCCCGGTGCTTGGTGCCGGAGTGTTCGTTAAGACTTAAGACCATATCATTAATTCTATCATTTGATCAGAGATACCCTTCAGGAGGCATCACCTCATGAGGATTAACGATGGAGCTTATGCTCTATAGAGAGCAGAGGAATCGTAGTGTATATGGTAGAGTTGAGCTATACAAGGCTTGATGGAGGATACAATGATATTTTTATTTTATTTCATGTTAAAAAAATCAAAAATCAAAAAACGAGTTTTTCCAAGCTATGACTTGGTCTTTGGTATTAAGCAACTTGTTAATGACCTATGACCTATCCATATCAATGGATCACTAAGCTACGTGCATGCAGCAGCATGGTTGTAACTGCATGGTTGTAATTTATGACTAGATCAACAGACGTGTTATCCAAGATGTTAAAACTAGGTCAGGCTAGGTGTTTCTAATTTTCTGATTAAGTAATATTTTGAAAATACTAGCGAGTTAATTAATTCACTTGAAGGTTTTAATAAGTAAAATAACAAAAATAGTGGTGTTTAATTCTCAAAAAAAGAAGAAGAAGAATCTAAACAAAAAAGAAAGTTAATGAATGAAATATCAACAAAATGTTCATATTGGTGACTCTAATAATAACTTTTCTATTCATCAAGAAATTAATGTATAATAATAATAATAATAATAATGTATAAAAGGACTAAGCTAGGATGGGGTGCTTTAGCCTGATCTTAACCTCACATCAAGCACTAATTTTTTCGAGCAGTGATAGGCACTAGTTCTTATGTCAAACTAGCATTATCATTCCGTCATGCCTGAAGTTCGACTTCAAAACCTATCCCACAAAAAGAGACTAACTATTGGAGTCCACAACCCTATATGGTCCTTAAGTCACATTAAGCACTAAATGTTTCAAGCAATGAAAGGCTATAATTAGGGGTGAGCAAAAAGTCACCGGCACCGATCCAATCAACCGGCGCCGATCGTCCCGCACCGCCACTGCAACTGACAGACGAAGCTGATGCCGGCGATCGGAGCGTGAAGGGAATCCCGATGCTAGTGCGGTGTGGTCACCGGAGCTTGAAACCTGAAATTGATATATGCTGAATTGAACCGATACATGTATGTATATCATTCTCCACTTCTTGTCTTCTCCAGTTCTGAGTTCTCTGTTCTACTAGATACGGCGTCGTTCATTGTACAAGTTCTCATTTTATCTTATTTTTAATAAAATGTCGTCGTCATATCTGGGTGTTATTAAAAGGAAAAAAAAAAACAAAAAAACAAAAAAAACAAAAACAAAAACAAAAACAAAACAAAGACAAAGCGGTGTGTTTTATGCTAGGTTTTTAGATTCTGCCTTAGTATAAATTCATTCTTTTGTGAGCTTCTGGAATTTCATTTTAACCCTTTAACTCTCTCTCTGTCGTTCTCGATTCTCGCCTGAGTCCTGAGTCCTAACTGTGTCTTGCCTTTAAGCTTTTGGAATCTGGAATAGTAATAGGTTTATTGCATTAATAGTAACCGATCATTGATTAATAGTATTATTTTCTCAGCTGAAAGTAAAATCTTCTCTTCTCTTAGGCTTTGGGTTTAGGTTTGGGGGCTCTCTCTGTGTGTTTTTTGGGACAAAATGGAAGGGTTAGTGAAGGTCCTTCACTGAAGGACGTGCAATCAAAGGCGGAGCTTAATAAAGTGGTGGGGAGTGGCGTAGCGGTTAGTGTACACTTTTGGGAGTCATAGTGCGAAGCTTCAAAGCCCATGGATGATGTCTTTTCCCACCTCTCTACTGATTTTCCTCCTCTCTACTGATTTCCCTCATGCCCACTTTCTCAGGGTTCGTTTCTTTCGCTTTAAACCAAGCATAAAATTTTCTTCTATTATTGGTCTCAATATTTTAGATAGTTTTGGTTTGGTCATTCATGTTCAAATTGAATGAATACACCAGTGAAAACAAGTGATTTGATTTTAAGTTAAGGAAATGAAAACACACACACACACACACAAAGCTTACTTAAAATAACATTGGTTATTAACACAAGTAATTTGAACAGTTTCTTTTTATAAAGTTTCTGTTGAACTGATTTTTTTTATAGGTTGAACAGATTTTTTTTTTAAATTTAAAAAAAAAACAAATAGAATTTTTAATATTTCAAACTAACCAAACCGATTAAACCGAGCCGACCAAACCGCACCGCTATAGGTCAGAAAACCAACCCTAATCGATATGCATTGGTTTTAATTATGAGAAAACTGATGCTTATTAGTTCAGTAACAAATTTGAGAAAAAACTAAGCCAACCGAACAGCGCACACCCCTAGCGATAGTCCTTACGTCAAACTAGCATTATCACTTTGTCACACCTAAAACTCAAATTAAAACCTATCCCACATAAAGACTCCAACCATTGGATTTGGATCACGACTCTATGTATATATATATATATATATATGGTAAGATTAATAATGATTTCTCTAGAGTTTTTATGAACCTGAAAAAGTCATAACTAAGAACTTTCCTTTAAATGCAAGGAAACATATAGCCAATTAACAATAGTTTTTTTTTAAATAAGTTGGGTTCAAATTACATCTTGTGTAACTCTAAATAATATTACACCACCTAATAACTTTTTATTGGATTAATATTTCAAAAATTTTATTGTTGGATTATATGTTTTCTATGTAATTAACATGCATGTCAAATTTTGTGTCAATCAAATTCTATTTCTTATTCCATTTAGAAACCCATTTTTTATGCATAACTTCAAATATAAAAACTTGAAATTTAAACATTTGATCCATGGCATAGTAACTAATCTCAAATCTTTATGCAAGCATGTAGAGAATAAGAAGGAATTGTAATCCAATAATGTTTTTGTTAAAATTCACTTCCAATAAAAAAAAATATTTAGTAGTGGAATATATCTTAGAGACACTTTAAGGATGGCAATAGAGAGGGGCAGTGCTGAAGAATGAGATCTTTACCCTTGTCCCACATGATTTTGTCTTGTACCATCCCCGCCCCATAAAATTATACTTCCTAATAATTAGCTCCACAAATATTACAATTTTGAAATAAAAATAAAATATGTTTCATTAATATAAATATACTTGAAATTATAACTAAATTTATCATATCAAATCAAAATAATTTTTAGTAAGAATTGAATAATATTATCCAACTATTTCATAAGACAATATCACAACAACAAAAAAATAATAATAATAAAAAAATAAAAAAATCTTAATATTTGTGCATTTAAATAAGCTAATCTTAATTTGTTTGTTTAAATAGTAAGAATTTAGGGTATAAAAAATTTGTAATTATAGTTCTTATCAACGTGGGGTATGGCAGCCTAATAGAGCAGGACTAAAATGTCTAAACCCATCCACATCTCATCCCGTAACAAAAGGGCTAAAATCTCATCTCATTCCCGCCCCCCCATCTATGTAGGGTGTTCATGCAAGTTAGATTTTTAAGACTATGTGAGAGAATGGATAATGCATCTGATAGTACATTTAAGTGAAAAAACTTAAGAACAATAAAAATGAAAGTTTTAACACTTTAACATTGAGAGAAATGGAAAGTAAAGAAAGCATGGGAAAATACGTGGAAAACCCTTTGGAAGGGATGAAAAACCACAGTTGAGGAAGGGTAGAATGTCCCTTACTCTTTAGAGCTCTCTATTATGTGAAAATGAAAGCCTTTATACAAGGGTGATGTTCTTCCCAAAGAAAGCCTTTTCTCTACCTTACTTTCCTACACAAACTTTCTGCTCTTTCTCTTGTTTTCTCTAGGTTCTAGCACTAATTGTTCAACAATGTGTTCCTCTTATAGTATGAGGAATGTTGTGAGGTACATCAAGACAGGTGTCAAACCCTTATTCACCCATTTCAAACCCTAATAAAGCATGCCAATGTCAAGGTAGTAGAATGGAGGGTGGCTTTGCTACTACGTGGGGAGCAAACCTTGGACAAGGAAAGGGACATCAGGGATACTAGGAGTGATTCATATGTCCTCGATAGTCGTCCAACACAAGCTTAGTAAATAAAAGGTGTTCTATAGCATTTGATCATAGGGGGTCACTATCTCCCTTTTGTGTAAGTGTTGGGTGTCCATGTTAGATGCAAATCCCACTCTTTCCCAAGATGGTCACACCGTTGGCATGAGCCAAAGATCCCCTTCTTCAGCCAATGTTTCATTTCCTTTGCTCACAGTTGTTCCTCGTGTAGGGTCTAGATCTAGTTATGTCAGCACTCTTACGTGCCTTGGCTAGTGTAATGTACATGGAGTAGGAAAAAATTGTGTAGGACGAAGTAGGGAGTGGCAGGTTAGGGAGAGGAGCCAATAGGTTTAGGAATAGTGTTAGAAATAGTGTTTTGGTTTAGTCAAGTTTTTGGACTCATTCTAATGCTACTAAATAAACCTTTCATAATATTTATTCAAGGCATTTGGTCAAGTACACCAGTTTGATTTTGTTTTATATTATATTATCTATGTATAAAAAAGAGCAAATGCCTTAAAGTTATAGTAGCTTCACTACAATATCTTTGGTTTGTTCAATTTGCACTGTTTTTTTTTTTTTTTTTTTTTTTTTTTTTTGAATGTGTAATGTTACAATAGTTTTGCTATATTATTTTTGGTTTGATCAATTCGCAATATTTCACAAAATAATAAAATATTAACACAAAAAATTAATACAATATTTTTACAATTGTTGAGATGTTAATTTCTTATAGGTCAAAATAAAATAATAAAATATCATATTGGAACCAACCACAACTAAAAATAAATGTAATGTAAAAAAAAATGCTACATCTACAATATTTTTCATAACACTTTCAAAAAAAATTATGTGGTAAATTGTTATTGGTTCTATTTTAAACTTGCCAATAAAATTAATTTTTTGCTTACCAATAATAACCTGTAACAACCTACTATATATAATTTGTTATGAAAATGTCGTGCACATAACATTTCTTTTGGGAAAATGTTAAGATATCTTGTTGTCGTCATAATATTTTAAAACTATTAAGCTTTCAATTCTTTACAAGTCAAAATAAAATTTAAAAAATTTTAAAAAGTATTATGAAAATGTTGTGCAATTTTGTTGTATTTCTAGAAAAATTTTATTGGTTTAGTTAACTTTTTTGCAAAAATTTATTGTTTCACATACAATTTTTTTGAGTTGACTTTATGTATTTTTTTTTACACGTTATTTTAAGTAAAAACACATAGTTTTACACACAAAAAATTAAATAAAAAAAATTAATATCTCTTTTAATTAATGTAAATATTTATTTATTTTAACATAAAAATGATTTATATATTTATTTTATAATATAAATAAAATCTAGAATTAATCTAAATGGTGCATAAGGCAAAATAAGCCCAAACAAAACGCACCCCAAATACTTGTCGGAAGGCCTATGAATGTAGGACTGGACGAAAAACCGGGCCTAAAAGAAGCTCAAAACGAGCCCAATTACTTGGCTGAAGGCTCAGCTATGGCCTAAATAATTAGGACTGGTCGAGGACTGAGCCCACTAACCCAGTAATTAATTTCTCCAATTGGGCTTTGGAATAAATTATGAATCACAGGAATAAAAATTACTCCAGCATAAAGACTCTATTTATTGTACCAGGACCCCATATGGTCCTCAAGTCACATCAAGCACTAATTGTCACCCATCCCCACGTAAAGATGAACCATTGGACCACCGCCCAATATAATTGTTAAAAAAATTTAGTTATAAAATTAATTGTAACTTAAAATTATAATTTTATTTAATAAAATAAAAATTATTATTTATTTTAAAAATATAACTGTTAAATTGTATGTTCATTACGCTCTTAATACACATGTCAAATTTTGTGTCAAATAGATATCATTTACTATATAATATATAAGTTTATATTTTGTGTATAATTTTAAATAACAAAAACTTGTAATTTAAACAATTTATTAATGACATAACTATTAATTTTTAATTTTTTAGAAAATTTGTAAGTATAGAGAATATAAAAAATATATATATATATAAGGAATTCAATGATGGATTTGTCAAAATTTACTTCCAATAAAAATATATTGAGTAAAGTTGTAACCTAAGACTATAACAAATTTTGTAGCTAAACTTTATTCATATTACTATTACTATATATGGTAAGACTAATAATGATTTTTTTAAAGTTTTTATGAACATAATATATCCATGACTAAGAACCTTGTTTTTTAGATGCAAGGAAGTATTTATCCGATTAATAATAGCTTTTTAAAATATTTTGTAAGAAATTATATTTATAGGACTGTAAATGGCCATGTTTAAACCAAATTGACGCAGTACTGAACCTCAAAACTAAGGGCTTGTTTGGTTGTGTTGTTTAAACAACAAAAACACAACATGTATTTCTACAATATTTTTTCACTCACACGTATTTTCACAACATTTAAATAGCATTATTAGAATAACATTACCATATAGGCCTCAAATCTCTTAATCGAATAACTCCATTGTGAGCTTAAATGGGCCGTCTAGAGTTGACGGTCAACAAATTTAAGAATGAACACTCAATTTTCTACTAATTGTCCCAATGAGGAAAAGTTTAGTAATCTGAAAATGGTGCATGAAATTCATACCACAAAAAAAAATAAAAAATAAATAATAATAATAATAATAATAATAATAATAATAATAATTTCTACTAATTGGAATTTTGTGTGGTGTTTTGATGTTAAGAATGGATTTTTTGTCTTCCTTGTGATGGGTTGTCATTGGCTCTAGCTCTAGCCCTAGGTTTGAATGCCGTGAATTTGGGTTTGAATGGCGTGGATGGGTCTTGTGTAGTTTGCTGATTACGTTCGTTGTTTGTATCATTGTATGTATGGGTTTATTGTTTTATTTTTATTTTTATTGTTGGTTGTGTATTAAGAAAAATTGTTTTTAAACTTTTATTTTTCATAGTCCCATTTTCTAAAAAACAATTTAAAATAATTTTTTCCACACACCGAAAAATCATCTGTAGTTTTAGTCTCAAAAAAATAAAAATAAAATTAGAGTAATTTTTGAAACCCCAAACCAAACCGCCCTCAGTCTTTTTTCTTTTTTTAACAAAGATTACTGCATTTCATATATGAATTGAAAGGGAGATAAAATCTCCGATTCAACTTAAAAATCTGCAGGTGGTGTCTCAATCTATACTCTTTCCTCTTCAAAGTTCAAACAAATTAGCCTTTTGTTCTGGTACATGAACAGCCCTCAGTCTGAATTAATCTTGGTGTCTAGTGGTTATTGTTTATTTGTTTTACCAGACTGGGTCTTATGAGGCAACAAAAAATAATTTTTTTTCTTTATATATATATATATATATATTAGTAATAATATAAGTACAATTCAATATACATGTTAAATATTTAATATGTGCTAAAAATACATATTTATTAAAATTAAACAGTCAAAAGACAATATTAACAAAAATATTGAGTCAATAGTTTTTAATTTGTCCACCAACCTAGATTTTCAAAATAAATTATCACCATAATAAGGTATAATGATTAAGATAAAATAATAATAAATTTAAAAATGTTAAATAGTAGACAAACAATCACTCAAATTTCAATACTAAAAAAAAAAAAAAACTAATAAGAAACAATTGTTATAGTATTTTATATATATACTAGTAAGTTGCCCGCGTGATGCACGGATAATTTTGTAATATTTTATGTAAAATGGTTTTAGATAATATTGTGAATATATATTATAAAGAAAAAGTAAACTAAATTAGAGCAAAGAAACATATACATTTTAAGGTATTAAAAATTAGTTTAGTAACTTCATTGCATATTTGTACCCTTCTTAAGGTAAGATATATATATATATATATATATTTTTTTTTTAAATCATGAAACCAAAAATAAATATAAAAGAGTAACGGGACCATGAAAATCAACTAATTTGTATTGTGTTCCCATATTTCATACCATGAAATGAAAGTTTGTCCAACTCTCTGACCGTCTTCCACTTATTGATAGTGCAACATTATGACATGATTTAGACAAATGTGTATGCATGTGTCTTATAGATGATTTAAAATTGAACCATGGTAGAATATGGTTTTACATTGTGCACTAAATATTCTCTTTACTTATATACTCAAAACAAAAACTATCCAACCAAATTACCCACCCCTAATTTTAAAAAGAAAAATGAAAAGAAAAAAAAAAAAAAAAAAAACCCGTAGGGGTTTCGGTGTCTTGATGGTAGTGGGTGGCCTGTATAACAAAGGCGGTGATCCCTTAGATTCCTCTTTCTCTCTCTTTCAAATGTTTTGTCAGTTTCAGGTTTTTTATTTTGGTAATATATAGTGAAACAGTGCGTTTTATACAAAAATCTACAACATTTTTGTGTCTCTCTATCTTTCTTCAGAGTCTTATCTAGTTAGTTATTACTATTAGTCCTCAATTATTTATTTATTTTTTTTACTTTTTTTAAAATACTAAAATGGTGGGTGTGCTAAAAGACATGAAAAATAGAGAAAGGTGTGGTGTAAGTTTAGTAAATTAATGAGACATTAATAAGCTAATAGTAAAATAAGTTAATATGAACTTTTGGGTAATTGTAAAAAAACTTAATGAAAGAGGTAAAAGAAAAATGCTAAATGCAAAATTAGAGTGTTACTTGGCAAGATCTCGTGCGGGAGTGCATGAGATCTCTACTTTATATATATATATATATATATATATTGATGATTATTCCTTTATAACTCCTAATTACTAATTAGCATGAGTTTAAAAAAACTTTGTGATAGGACTTTATCATACGTACAAAATAAGCATAGATTTTTTTTCTTTTAATCTTTTTTTTTAAAAAGGATATTGCTATTGTGTTCATCCTTATAAGAATTTAAGCATAGATTTTCTTTTTTATCTTTATTTAAATAAATAAAAAAAAGGATATTGTTATTGTGTTCATCCTTATAAGAATTTAAGCATAGATTAAATTTTCATTATTTTTGACAATTTTTCTTTGATTCCTTTATAATTTATATATTGTGTTGGTTTAAATGAATTTTTTCTCAAGCTTTCAAAAGATGAACTTTAGATAAAATGTTCAACTTTTATACACCAAGCATTAACTGTAAGTCTTGTACATGGAACAAATCAAGATAAGAAATTAAGAATATGATCCATTTTGGTTGGCTTGATTTGTCTAAACATCAATTTTCTCTCTTGCCAAAAGTCCGACTTTTAGGCAGAAGTTTCCTTGATTATTACTTGCATACAAAATTCCAAGATCATTAAATTGGAATAGGTCTCTTATTGACCTAACCAATTGGAATAGGATGAAATTTCTTCCCATCCACACTAAACGTTGTGTACACTCCAAATTTTTTTTGCATCTCATAATGATACGTTGTGGAAAGATGTCATCCAAGTCCAACATGATTGAGAGTTGTAGTTGAGACTCTGGCCTAGAAGCTTTACTATTCAATACTTTGCGAGAAAAATTAAACACTCACTTGATGTAATAGGAGACTATGGAATTTGACACTGTATCAACTGGGGTTTGTTCTTGATGTTGTGAAATTGCTGTAGGTACTAAAAACTATAGGTTGATTAGTTGGCAAGTCATGTTCTCTAAGCGTGAAAAGTCTACGATGGAAAACTTTTATGTTTTTACAACAAATTTTTTGGAGAGAAAATTGTTAGCTCCCTTATCCCATTGGGACCCCCCTATTTATACAAAAGAAAAAGGGTCCAATATTCCTGAGTGTGACTTAGTTACATGGAATTTTTGTGCAATTGTGCCTACATTTCTTTTAAAAATTTAATTATAATTTTAAACTCTAATTTGGTGATTTTTATATGATTCTTGTGGTTTGATTTTGATTTAGTAAAGACATATTAGCTAAAAGAAATGAAGGTAAAGCTATTAAAGAAATCTATACTTTCAGATTAGCAATTACCGATGGCAAATGCTGCATTGTAATTTGTGGTTGTGGAATGAATAAGCGGTATGTTGTTTGCGCGACTAATTGAGGCAAAGCAATTAACCATATTAAAAGGGATTAGCAACTTTTTCTTTGTCCTTTGCCATTTGTGGTATGTATATGCCTTTTTTACATATGCTCAAGTGAAGTACCCATTAGGATTTCCCTTAATTATGATAAACATATTAATTTTAATTTAAAGGAAGTTCTATATTTATTGAATGAGATATATATATATATATATATTGAGGGCCATGTAACTGAATTGGCACTTCCCTATATACAAAGTGTCTAGGGTTTAAGGGAGAAAATGTTCAAATTGTGAGAGTCAAGGAGAAAATGTTCAAGTTGCGGGGTTAGCATAGATACTGTAATTATTTCTAAAAAAAAAGAAAAAGATATATATATATATATATATATTGTTTTCCTTGAGCTAAAGTAGTTGCAATGGATGTGTGGAGTGGATGGCTTTTTTTTTTTTTAGTCCTTGAGTATTTTGGGTTGTTTCAAATGAGTAATGGCTCCTCTTAGGCTCCTAAAATTTTTGGTTTGTTGATTTTGCTATCTACAACTTGATTCTTCTTTACCTAATAAAGTTTGGAATTTTTTGTAAGTATATTTTTTCTTCAAGAAAATGAATAGAAATCTACCTTCGTGTTCGTGTTCATGCTCATGTTAATGTTCATATTTGTAAACCTAAATCATATTTAAGCCCCTAATTTTAAAAAGAAAAAGGAAAAAAAAAAAAAAAAAAAAAACCCGTAGGGGTTTCAGTGTCTTGATGGTAATGGGTGGCCTGTATAATAAAGGCGGTGACCCCTTAGATTCCTCTTTCTCTCTCTTTCAAATGTTTTATCAGTCTTAGATTTTTTATTTTGGTAATATATAGTGAAACAATGCGTTTTATATAACAATCCACAACATTTTTGTGTCTCTCTATCTTTCTTCAAAACCTTATCTGGTTAGTTATTATTATTAGTCCTTAATTATTATTTTTTTCTTTTTTTAAAATACTAAAGCGGTGGGTGCGCTAAAAGACATGAAGAATAGAGAAAGATGTGGTGTAAGTTTAGTAAATTAATGAGACATTAATAAGCTAACAGTAAAATAAGTTAATATGAACTTTTGGATAACAGTAAAAACACTTAATGAAAGAGATAAAAAAAAAAAAAAAAAAAAAAGCACAATGCAAAATTAGTGTGCCACTTGGCAGGACCTTATGCACTCCTGCATATGGTCTCTGCTTTTATAATAAAATATTGATGTCAACAACAAATAATCATGTAATAAGAAATTAAAAAATACAAAAATATTGCTTGCTATATTGACTTCTAAAAAAAAAAAAAAACACTAAAATATGTGATTAAACATAGAATTTCAACATATCTATAAAACTTGTTGATAAAAACCATATTATATATATTCAATTTGATGAAAGAAAAAAAAAATTACCTGCAAGGTTGTAGATAGGGCAGAGAGGAGAAAGGAAAGATATAGCAAATAATTGTAAAGTACGTAGTAGAAATAATGAAACATAAAAAAAACTGTGTATATATATAGTGGGAATTTTAGGTTGTGAAAAAGATATGAACAAAAAGAAGTAGTTTATGTGAAATTCAAATACTTTTTTTTTTTACTTTATTATTAGGAAAAAAAATGACATAAAATGCAAATTTATCCACAAATAAATAAATAAATGTAGGAAAAAAAAAAACCAAATTCTATCTTTTCCCCCCCCCCCCCCCCCCCCCCCCCCCCCCGTTTTACGTTTTTTAAAGAAACGTAGGAAAAAAAATTTCATCAATTCTTTCACTTTAGCTACTTTAGTTTAACTACTCTACGTATACTCTAATTTTGTTTTTTTTTTTTTTTGAAATTATAGATAAATTAATAATAAAAGGATTATATGAAGAATTTGGATTGTAATCAAATTAAAATTTTTATCAACTTAGAAATTATAGGAGAAAAAGATAAGGACAAAAAAAATATATATCTATTTTTTGATTTTAGGATTTGTTGATAACATTTTAGATAGACACAACTGTTATAGTTGTAAATCAAATGTTACATTCTTTCATTACTTAATTTGTCATATTTATCCAAAAAATATGTATGTATATATATATATATATATATTCTTAAAATCTAAAAATTTATTAAAATTTCGACAATTTGATGAAGCCACGTGGCGCAACCACGGCATCTAAGCCCAACTTTTATTATATATAATATGATATGATATGATATATATATATATATATATATAAATTATATGATATATAGTAGAGTAATTTTCTCAGGTTTACTAATAATTTATTATATTATATTTATAATGTCATATAATTTATTTATTATTTTAATAACAATTAAATATATAGAAGAAAAGTCCAATCAAAAGAAGATGAAAAGATTAAAAAATAAAAAAAACCTTGGATTCTAGACCTGTACACTTGCTTTTGTAGGCTTTTCCTCTTAGCCATACACGTGGTTGGAGGTATATATTAACCAATGGGATGGTTGGATTAAAACTGGAAGTGTTACACACCACTTGCTTCGTAAAAAAGAAGCGTAGAAGAAACAGCTAAAAACAAGGCAGATAATCTTCTCAAAAAAAAAAAAAAAAAAGGAAGGTCGGTTGAGAGACGAGAGATAGATAAAATGTCAAAGAGTCACTTATTTTGAGTGCCAGAATTTGATGGTGTTTGCAACTGCGTGGTGCTGCAAATAAGTACTCGAGCTGGAGCTGTATGTAAGTCCTAGAATTGTTTTTTAACTAGGAAAATCAGAATATTTTTTCTTTTAGTTTTTGAAATAACAGTAAATGTCTAAATATTTTAAGTTTCTAATATATATTATAATATTTTTCACAACACTTTCTCAACCAATTTTAAATAATTAGTTATTATTGATTGTTATTGGTGAACCAAAAAAAAAAAAAAAAAAAGTAAAGATTTGGCTTATCTTTAGTATTTTTTTTTAATTGCAATATTTTTTTATTTTAATGAGAGACTACTATGACATTGCTCAATAACTAAATAAAATATAAAGATAAAACTCATTATCATTTGTCATTGCATATTTAAAACAAAATAACATGTTCAATTAAAAAAATACTGAAAATAGGCCAATAATCATTTACTATTTATGATTTGGTGAGAAAGTATCATGAAAATATAGTGTACCACTTCTCTTATACTTTCCTTATTTATACAATAGATATTTTTCTAGGATTGAGTGGTGGAAAGAATATCTAGCCGTTTGAAAATTGTTTAATTGGTCGTAATAACTCATATCTCAATATATCTTTTTTTTTTTTCTTCTAAAATTTTGGAGGGGCCATGGTCCTCTTTGGCCCCAACGTCGGCCACAAAGCTATCCCACAACTTGCTGGGTTGTGATTGTTTTTATCTATAGATTTATCTCGTTATAAATTGATCCTTTAGGTTGAAATCAATCCATTTTGTCCATGAGGTGGTATTCGTTGTCATTAATATAACCTTCTTCATGTGCAAATTCGTTGACTTTCTTCAGTTAAATATCACATGTGACAAGTACATGTTGAAAATTTCATGTCATGAGATCAACGAGAAAAAAATGTTAATTGATTTGGATGGAAGAGGGTTCCTTTCTTTTTCTTTTTTTTCTTTTTTTTTTCTTTGAAAAATAGAGACACATACAAAAGAGAGGCAAATTATTTTAGCACAAAGAGATACCATAATCTCCACTAAAAAAATCATAGTAATTTTTAAGAGAGACACGTACAAAAGAGAGGCAAATAATTTTAGCACAAAGAGATACCATAATCTCCACTAAAAAATTATGGTAAATTTTAAGAGAGTGTAAGAAAAATTATTATGTACACAAAATACATTTTTTTAAGCAATAAATATTCATATTTACAATCAATGAGCCCTTTCAAACTTCAAGGACCTAATTTAACAGTCGCAGATCAGTTTGACTGAAGTCCTAAGAACCTCTGGCCACTAGCAAAAGGTACATCCCACAAATAAAAGATTTAGGAATGTGAATAATAAGTAAGAATATCTGGCAACGTTACTTGTATAGACCATTGTATAGAGCATTAATCATGAAAGAAACCTCCATCTATACCAACAGGTTCTCCCTTTCAACTATTCATCAAATATATATATATATATATATGAGATGGGTTCAAGTTATACCTGGTGTAACTCTTATAAACTTACACCTTTTTTACACCGTAAATTTCTAAGAGATCTAACGGTTAAAAAAAATATCATTAAATGCTATTATTTTCTACCTTACTACCTAATTAATACTAGCACTCTCTCTCTCTCTCTCTCCTCTTATTTATTGCTTTCCACTATTATCATTATCTAATGGGCAATCCTTAATTTATCTAATAAAAAAACTATGATTTAAAATATTTAAATAATATTACTTCAGTTGTCATCTTACTGTAGTATGCATATATATACACACCTATTGACACTAATTAATCCCGACACTAATTAATCCCGTAATGTTGATAATTTAGCTCTATCTTCTCATACGCACATAAGGTTCTCTTTCTCATACACACATATATTATCCAATTAGTGACATTAACATTGATCTTTGGCACCTGATGTAGATTTCTAAAACTTGTCTCTACAAATGTACTTTAATTAGTTGGATAACATATTTAAGCATATTCAAGCATAAGAATGGAAGAAATATGGGCAAATTGGAAACTAACTAGAAAGACAGACAAAATAGTCACTCATAGTGTTGACACTTGTATATATATACACACACATACAGTTCTTTTTATTTTTTTTCTTCAAGCTATGTGACAATCCAAATATTAAAATTAGATAAAACTGATTTTGTAACTCACCTTTCCTGTGAGTTTAATTCTTGCACATCTGGGGTTCTCAGGGTCTATCTTTCCACAAGTTCCAAGAGGATACTCGCTGACAGTGAATGAAGACCTCTCATCTTTCATTGCATCTTTGGCAGATGGATCAAAAGTTGTCAAGTAGAAATACGGGATGCCACTACCTTTGTGAGGTAGTCCATCACTTAATGAAACCACATTCCTTCATTGTATTTGAACAATAATGTAAAATTAATATTCATCTCAAAGAGAACTGAGATCATTTTCATTCATTTGGAAGAACTAACATATTTCAGGCAATATTATATTATGCTACAATAACTTAATTAAATTCTATATATGCAGCTTGTACATGAGAAGTAACTCTCTCTAAGACATACGAATGGGAAAACCTTACCCAAAGAAGTTAAAGTTGATTTTTTTTTATTTTTTGGACATCAGAAGTTAAGTTGATTTTTATAAGTCCGTAGATTGTTGAAAAAATGAGAAAAAATAAGTATCCTTTTATGGATATAATTTATGTATATATATATATATATATGTAATTTTATGTGACAAGCTATTATTAGTTCTAATTTAAACTCATCATGGATATTACTTTTTTGTCCATCAATAACAACTTAAAATATAAAATTTATTGTGAGAATGTTGTAAATATAACTTATTTTTGTTGTTGTTGTTGTTGTTGTTGTAAGGTAGGTGGATTTGAACCACAATATTTGAGCTTTGTAATTTTTTTTTTATTTTTTTGTTTTTTCAGGTTTTTCTAAGTTGTACTCATAGGTCTCTTAATAAAAAATCTTCTGCCCTATATCTTGTGCTTCACTCAATATACTATGCTTCACTCAATGCCCTATTATTTAAAAGATGACACATGTCTTTTTGTTTTTCTTCCTAAACTAATGGGAAATGCGTGAAGCTAATGCCTTTAGAGAGCCACATTAATGTTTCTCTCACAAATACTTCCCACCTATTTTGTGAGAGCCACATTAATATCTCTATCTACCGCCGCCCTTATGAATGAAGCTGCCATTTAAGGTAATTTTTTCTCTTTTACGGTTTTTGGGGTTTGTTGTAAATCTTTCAATTTGTACTCCAATGGGAATTTTGGGGTTTAATATGATGAACAAAGTTTAGCAAATGACTAAAATTCCCCGTAATATACTTTTATTGGATGTAAATTTTGACAAATCACAAATCTGCTATTGTATTGCAATTTATTTTTATATCTTTTATACTTGTAAAATTTCTAAAAAATTAAAGATTAATAGTTATCTTATTAATAAAATGGTTGAATTTCAAGTTTTTGTAGCAAAAAATTGTGCAAAAAAATAAGTGTATGGATTGCATAGTAAATAACATTCGTTTAACATAAAATTTGACACGTGCCTAATTAAAAATGTAAAGAACATGTAATTCAACAGTTATATTTTCAAAATATGTAATAATATGTCAATTTTTTTTTTTTTTAGTGGGAGTTGTAGCTATTAACTACAAACTAATTTAGTTTATAACCAAATTTTATCCTATTATGATTAACACATTATTAAATGAACAAAATTTATGTACAGTACTTTAAATATTGTTCCTTAAGGTTTCCCTCTTAAAATTCAATCACGTGATTTTTCTCATGAGATGGAGGTGTATTTTTAGTTTAATAGCCACATGTAACATGTAAGTGGGGATCTTAAAAAACAACACCTAATTAAGTATTGTATCTAAATTTTACCCTTAATAAATTTATCTTTGTTGGGGTGTGGGTGTGGGTGTTGTTCAATTGCAATTTTTATTCTTTTATTTTTTTTGAGAAATAATTGCAATTTGAATGTATGTTGTTGACCTTTAGCAAGTGGCCAAGAGGTCATAAGGAGTTTTTTTTTTTTGATAAGCTGCAATATCATTGAAGAAAACGAAAACTAACAAAACCTGGCATCTTCCTTACAAGCAAAAGCCACACTGGCTGGAAGATTGGCCGAGACCAAACAGAAAGAAATTAAATAAACTAAAGAAAACCTTGCTACCTCATGAGCAGCAGAATTACCGTTTCTATTAATCCAAAAAAACAGACAAGAGCCAAACGATTTAGCTAGAAAACAAATGTCAAAAACCAGGGAGGAGATAGACCAATGGGGACAAGACGTGCAGTCCAAGATTGCATCAATACTAATCTTTGAGTCACTTTCCAGGATGATATCCTTCCAAGCCTCTCTTTTAGCAAGCTGCAGAGCCCACAAGATGGCTTCAGTTTCAGTAGAGAGCGGGGATCTCTTAGGCAGAATCTTGGACCAAGCCTTCAACACAAGACCATGAGTATCTCTAGCAATGACTGCTAAGGCTGAGTTGTTCTGAGAAATGGCTGCATCCACATTGAGTTTGATAAAGCCTGAAGGAGGGGGGGACCTGTGAACAACTGGTTGTTCAGCTATAGGTGCTTGAGGAATGGAGAAAACATTAGCACATTCAATTAGCTTTGTCCTAATCCTGCCCATGGATGCCTGGATGTCAATAGAACCATTTTGGTGTATAACAGCATTACGAGTGCACCAAATTTCCTCCATAGTAAGAGCCATATTAAGGGATACAAGCCACATATCCTGCACTTGACAGAGGAGTTGAGTTAAGTTAACGTAGGGTGTGTTAGAATACCACTTATTTTGCTGAAAATTGAAAACTAAAAATACTGTAGTAAAATAATTTTTAAATGCGTAACTAGTGCTATGAGACTCATTTTTAATGAAAGTTTTGGTTAAAAAAGAGGTTTGTGGGTCTCGTGAATAGTGCACGGGATCCACTAGAAAAGACAAAAGCGCGCTTCTTCAAAAAAACCAAAAAAAAAAAGAAAAAAAAAACGTAGACGCAAATGCAATGAAACACTATCCAAACGGTCACTTATTTATACATCTAACTAGGTTATTTTCAACTTGGTCTATAATAGTTGGAAATTGGTCAATTTGGTCCATGAATTTTATATTATATTTATTGTAGTTCTCTATTAAATATAGTGTGACTTGCATGTGCTTAAATTAAAATTGTCCATAATAGATAAATACATACTAGAAAGAAATTTTAATTTTCGTTTTTCTTTCTCTTTGTAAAATTTTTCCTTAAAATATTCTACATGAACATGTCACAAGATATTTAACAGCTAGAACAAGTTCAATGAATTTACAAATGAAGGTTACCCACGCTGAGAATAAATTTTACTTCAGGCAAGGACTGAACTATAAGATTTTAACTTTTCGAAGTCAACTATGATATTTATTTTATTTTTACCAATGGAAAATAAAAATTTATAAACAGAATTTTTTTTTTCAATGAAGTTTATAAAAGGATTCAATACTTTTTTTTTTTTTGAAAAGTAAAAGGATTCAATACTAGATTAATACCCGAGAAATAAATTAACGACTACTTCGTGTTAACAAAATATAAATAAAAGAAAAAAGATTTTATAACTGTTTCGTAATATATATATTTCAACTAATCATCTATTAAAATCTAATATTTTTTTTTAAAAGAATATCATTCGTAATTGATTCTATATTAATTTTCGTATCAATTTTCCTAGTCTCTAAAACTAAATACTACCCTGAATTCTTTTATACAAACAAAATCACTACTTTTAGTACCCGAAACAATTAATAGAATATTTCTAGTACCACAAATTAAGTTATAAGTTTTGTTATAATTATTTAATGTGACAAACTGTTTTTATTTCTTAATTTTGGTAAATAAAAATTGTAATTGATTACTTATTATTTTTATATAATTCTATTATCTTATCCTAGTTTATACGTAAATAATTGCGGCAAAATTAATTATAATCTTTGCAGGGAATATGAGTAGGTCATTGCCGTGTACGCAAAGACCAAGTCATGGCTAGGAAAAGTCACTGTTTGAAACAAAAATACAATTAAAATTCCAGCTTTCGGCCCCTATATATATTTGCCTAAGGCCAAACTTCTTTGATACCTAAAAAAAATCATAACATCATTCATCTACCAAAGTCACTTCAACATCTTATCTTTCCAAACTCTCATCCTTCTCCAAGAATATCATCCTTATCCTTTCCACAAAGCCCTTACACATATCATAGTACGTATATTCTCCAATTCTTGTTGTCTTCTAAATTGTACAATTTCCATGGCTAACCCTCATGATGAGGTTCAGCTACCTGATGGGTATCTCTCAGATGATGCAACGATTGTCTTAACGACAGCCAAGGCGGCAAGCACAGAGCATTCAACCTTTTCCGGAGATGAAAACAATGATATGTCACAGCTAGGAAAAGATGTCCTTCCAATAGGAAAGATACCAGCCTTGGCTGAGAACTATTATAGGTTTGACTGGAAGGTGGGAAAATCAGTTCATCGAAAGCTGCTTAAGAAAGTTAATCAAGCGGTACCGGTGCCAAATGTGAACTCTCATCAAATGAAAAATCGAAGCATCCAAAGGAGTTTAAGCATTGATTCGCCGCGAACACCTCCGAATAAAAAGGGAGACGAGTTGCTGCTAAAACATGAGCGTTTCAAGGTACGAACCATAAACTTTTATGGAAGTGTTGAGCAACGTGATCAAGGCACCCAAGGCAGTCAAGGTAGTAATAGTAGTACTAAGTCCGGTAGTTCTAAATAAAGTTTTGGATTTAGTGGAAGTTCAAGAAAATAACGACCACTGCCTTTCATGTAAATTGAAGAAATTCTTGTTCTACGGAGATTTTCTTTTTCAATATTTGGTTGATTATTCTTGTTAATGAGAAATATCCGTATTGCAAGTTAGCAGTTAATTTTCTTCTGGATTTTCTCGATGGTTATATAACAACAATAAAACTAAGTTCCAGTTCCAAGAGTATAGGGTCGGATTCCAAAGGATTATATTTTGATCAATATTTACAAATCAATCATACAACTACACTAAGAAGTTTTTGTAGATAATGGATTTGATTCATGACCCTCGAAAGGCCATCTTCTGCTAGCTCTTTTAATTTCTGTCCATTTAGGGAAGAAAGATCGATAGATAAGGTTTTGTAGCTCTTTTAATTTTAGCTGCACGACTAGATGTTATGCACTTCAAATCAAGGTTATTGCTACATATACAATACTTTTTATAATTCTTAAATTAACAAGTACTAATTCTTATTTTTCTTGTTGGTGGTCAAACTAGCTAGGTTAGCTGTACGACTAGATGTTGTGCACTTCAAATCAAGGTTATTGCTACATATACAATACTTTTCATAATTGTTCTTAAATTAACAAGTACTAATTCTTATTTAATTAACACATCGCTGCGTAGTGGGGCAAGTAGTTGTGAGATTTATAGTTATAAAATTTTTTGTGACTCTTGACTTGCAATTAATTCAATTTCTAGTGGGGCAAGTAGTTGAGAATTGCCAACGACTTGATAGTGCAAAATGAAGTTCTTTCAATTTTAGTTTTTTGGGACCCTATATACTCTAAAGTAAAAGCAATTGATAGAATGTAGCAAGATCAATAATTATCATATCATATACACCCACAGTAATATACAGATGTAGAGTAATTTTATTGATACCACAATTATCAATGGTGGCATTGAGTCGATGTTGTCTAGTTTATGGGTCCCAATGTTAGAACTACGGATAATGATTAAATTTATTATTTTTTAATAGCTCAAATTTTTAGGAAAGTAAGTAATTTAACATAATATCAAAGCAAAAAATCTTGACCCAAACTATGAGATATTCAATGCATATATAAAGTGCACAAGATACCTCCTCATAGCGATACATGCTGCGTAATACAAAATCAAATTTTATATTGTTCTATAACTTTTTAATAGAATTTAGCACTCCAAAAAAAAAATTTAAAGGGGACAAAATTTAGCTACAAAATTAGTTGTAACTTTAGGTTACAACTTTATTCAATAAAAAAAACATTACTATATATTTTGAAAATTGAACCGTTACATTGCATGTTCTTTACGCTTTTAATACATATGTCACATTTTATTAATCAAATATTATTTACTATATGATCTATAAGCTTATATTTTATGCAAAATTTTAAACTACAAAAACTTGCAAATGGTAGATTTGTCAAAATTCAATTCCAATAAAAAAATATTAAGTTGTAGCTAAACTTTGTCCTATTTTTTTCTATAAAAAATAATAGGAAGTTATATATATATATATATATAACATTATATTGTCTCCTTAATCCTAAATGCTTTCAAAATATTCAGGTAATCAAATATCAATAAAATTTAAAATTTAAATATTATATATTTTAAAATTATATGCAAAATATGATTTTATAGATTGGATGATAAACATTAAATAAAATCCAATTAATATTAAATTTTCATGCTCGTCAACAACAAAGAGAACGTGCGATCAATTGGTGAGATTTTAGATTTTGTATTGCAAATTTTTAAGAAGGCAAATGAGACACATTTGCTAATTAAGGTTGCAATATAAAGTTTAACTGTGCAAGGGTTTTGTGAGTAGAATACCTGTAATGACTTTTCCTATAATGACATTTCCTAATTAACGTTGCAGTACTGCTTTTCCTACAATGACATTTCCTAATTAAGGTTGCTTTACTGCTTTTCCTATAATGACTTTTCCCATAAATACTTGTATTTTGGACAAGCTCTCCGTCTCTTTCATTCCAGATCATGCGACACTTGCTAGTAGTCTCCCTGCCTCCCTGTCTCTTTCATTCCAGATCATGCGAGACTAGCTAGTAGCTCCCAATGTTTGACGAGCTGGCTCTCCGTTTCTTCCATTCTATTTTAATCCAGCTGCGGGACCCAATGTTTGACAATAAAAAAATACAATTTTATTCCAAACAAACTCAACTGAAATGCAAATGGTCTAACAAATCACGTCTGATGCGTTAGTGCAGATTTTGTGGCCCATTTTTTAGCACGTTATGCTAAAGTCCTAGATGAGGAAATTGTGTGGTTGGAGGATTCGCCACCACCATCCCGTGATACTTTGTATTTGAATTCTAGTTTTTTAAATGAATGAAGTCTGGATTGGTTTTCAAAAAGAAAAAACTAGGTCATTGTCAACTTGATCTATAATAGTTAAAATTTGGTTAATTTGGCCCATGAATTATATATTTTTTGTAGTTCTCTATTAAATATCGTGTGACTAGTTGTATGTATCTTGAAAGTTATTTTGCTTAATTAAAATTGTTAATAATAGATAAATAAATACTAGAAAGAAATTTTAATTCTCGTTTTTGTTTCTCTTTGTGAAATTTTTCCTTCAAACTTTCTACAATCACAATGTCACATGACACGCTGAGAAGTAAGGATTGAACTATGAGATTTTATCTTTGTGAGTCAAACTATGATTTTTATTCTACCCCAAAACAAAACTATGATTTTTATTTTATTTTTACCAATGGAAAATAAAAATTTATAAAAAGAATTTTTTTTTTCAATGAAATTTATAAAAAGATTCATCACTAGATTAATACCCAAGAAATAAAATTAACGAGTACTTAGTGTTAACAAAATATAAATAAAAGAAAAAAAAATCATAATTGTTTCTTAATATATTTCAATTAACTATCTATCTGCAGAGGGAAAAATCTTAATGAAATGAGCTTGACGGATCATCCTCTATGGGTTGATAGAGGACGGGCCCAGCATTCGCAGTCCGTTGTGAACAAATCCAGCTTGGACGGGCATGATAACGATGGGTCTGAATACCAGTATAAAGACCCTTGTTATAAGATACTTGCGACACACTTCAAGGAATCCCAAGATTAAAGGAATTCTAGTGGTAAGAGGATTCTAGAAGATACGTATAAGGAAACATAAGGAAATGTTTTGACCATCACATTTGGGATTCAACAAAGAAGATTCCTATAAGGAAAAGACTTCTACTCCAAGTCAGAGAGGTCAACCTTCTGTGACTATAAAAGTCCAAATACCCTTATAGCCCAAGGTACGCATAATTAATCCCTCTCTAGCACTCTAGATTTGAAAGAAGATCTAACTTGACATTCGGAGGGTAATTGGCTGGCACCACACCGGTGCTCTCTGTTAAGTCTTCCCTTTTTCTGTGTAGGTGCTGTTTAGAGTGTGCGAATATCGTGTGGCTCACTGGTGAATTTCTCGGCATCATCAGTTGGAGCCGTCTGTGGGAAATATCGCAGTTAAGATCTGTAAGTCGTATTACCGTTTCCCAGACAAAAGGGTTGTATGGTACTTACTCGCTTAATAGCAACCACAAACAATGTTCAAGAAGAAGAACCACCCACGACTGCCCTCGAGAGACAAGTATGAACTCTCGCCGCAGCAGTAGAACGCCGCAGAACCACGACTTGGAAGAACAGCTGCACCAAAAGAACGCAGCACCGAACGACCAACGAGAAGATCAAGAAGGGAACAGCGCTGAAAAAAGAAACTAGGAAAGACCCGAGGGCAGCAACGCCCCAAGCAGACCTGAAAGGCAGAACTTGAGCATGCCGTCCCTCATGGACGCAACTCTGCCACATATAGTTATTGAGATGCAGGCGATGAATGAGCATATGGAAGTTATGATGAACGCGCTCAAGGGATGAATGTCCAGTGATCTTGACGATTGGGTCAATCGCACCGACTCGCCGTTCACTGTGGCCGTCAACTCCTTTCCCCTACCCCACAAATTTCGCATACCACACATAGACAGTTACGACGGAGTAAAAGATCCTCTGGACCATCTAGAGACCTTTAAGACCCTGATGCACCTTTAAGGGGTAGTGGACGAGATCATGTGCAGGGCCTTTCCTACAACCCTCAAGGGCCCCGCAAGGGTATGGTTCAGCTGATTGACTCCGAACTCCATCAGCACTTTCAAGGAGCTAAGCGCTCGGTTTACCACACACTTCATCGGAGGGCACAGGTATAAGAAGTCCACCGTATGCCTAATGAGCATCAGGCAACGAGTGGATGAGACGTTGAGAGCCTACATAATGCACTTTAATAAGGAAGCACTCTCGATCGATGAAGTTGTCGACAAGATACTAGTAGCAGCTTTCACAAACGGTTTGCAAAAGGGTAAGTTTTTGTTCTCTTTATACAAGAACAACCCAAAAAACCATGTCAGAAGTGCTCTACAAAGCAACCAAATACATGAATGCCGAAGACGCATTACTAGCACGAGAGGAAAAACCCAGAAAAAGGGAGCGATAGGAAAAGGTCCGACGAGAGCAAGGATCAAAGAGACCTAGAACGGGAGACCGAAAGGATGAAAATCGCTCTAAGCCACTAGGAGGAAAGTTTACGAGCTTCACCTCGTTAATTGCCCCAATAAACCAAGTACTAATGCAGATAAAGGACGAAGGGACTCTCACTTTCCTCGAAAAATTGAAAGGACATCCCAGCAAGAGGTTTAGAAACAAGTTTTACCGCTTCCACCGTAATCACGGACACAACACAGCCGACTGCTACGACTAAAACAATAGATAGAGGCCTTTATTAGACAAGAAAAATTGCAGAAGTTCGTTAGCAAAGAAAGGAAGGACCTGCCTCCTCAAGAGCAACAGCCTCAACAGGATGATAAGCGTCCCAGACCCCCAATAAGGGACATAAGGATGATTGTGGGGGTACAGCTGCAGGGTTATCCAAAAAGACACGAAAAACTTATCTCAGGACGGTTCATAATATGCAGCTGACTGGCCATGTACCAAAGATGGCACGGATAAAGAGCCCTGTCGTAGGATTCTCAGAAGAAAACACTCGGTGTCTTCATCACCCTCATGATGACGCCCTGGTCATCACTCTATGAGTAGGAGACTTCAACATTCACCGAGTACTGGTAGACAACGGTAGCTCAGCTAACATTCTATACTACCCAGCGTTCTAGCAGATGAGAATTGACAAAGAACAGTTAGTACCAACAAACGCTCCGCTAGTTGGTTTCAGAGGTACAAGGGTACTCCCATTGGGCGCAGTCACACTCTCGGTATCAATAGGTGATTATCCTCAACAAATCACAAAGAATGTAACTTTCCTTGTGGTCGACTGCTCATCCGCCTATAACACTATCATCGGGCGACCAACCCTTAATTCATAGAAGGCGGTGACATCAACATACCACCTAATGGTAAAGTTCCCTACGAAGTATGGGGTTGGAGAATTACGAGGGAATCAGATGGCGGCTCGTGAGTGCTACATTGTCATGTTGGAGATGGAGGACCCCCAGCAGACCATGTGCATAGAAGAACAATGGACCACAGCGGAACCAGTTGAAGAGCTTGAAGAAATATCCCTCGATGAATCAAGGCCTGAAAGAACTAGGATAGCTTTTGGGTCAGCGTGAAATTAAAAAATGAACTTAGATCAAGCTTATAACTAGCTAGACAACAGCATTTAAATTCTACTTTTACAAAAATTTCCAATGACTTATCAAAGTCACAGTACAAGACATGTTTTAGCAGAATTGACAATCGAGTCCTCGTGAATAGTGGCGACTCCAAGAAATTTGTTCAGGGGTTTCCTTAGGAAGCATAAATTACACAATCTTATTTCTTTTTAGCCTTTAGGTAATTAGGTTTGATTCAATGTTATTAATTCCATTCCGTTCCGACCGTAACGGCAGAAAATACCATGCCGATAAACAAACTGAAATAGTAACACACCTTATTCTACTTCGAAAAAAATTTTGGGTTAGTTCGGTCTATTTTGAGTGTTTCAATAAATAGTGACAGTTCTAGAAATATTTTTTAGAGTGATCCTTAAAGAAGCATAAATTACGCAATATAACACACATCCCACAGTTTAATTTGTTTTGCACAATGTAAAGACAAAAAATATGCATCATCCACCCGACTCAACCCACCGCAAAACTGCTTAACATGGTGTTTTTTTTTTTTTTTGGTGTCTTTTATAAATTATAATGTGTATCCACTTACTTTTAACTTTTAAGGAACCACATACCACTACCCCAATTCAATGCCAGAGCCCGTTCACCCCCACACTAAGAGACAAGAGCCAATCAACAATTTCAACACAATTACATATTTTTATATTTACATATACTTACACAAAAAGACAAAAGCTCAACAATTTATATGGTCAAAAAATAAGTCTAAGTCAAAAGACTCACAGCACAAGTCAAACAAGAAAATGAAAGCCAATGAGCCACGTACCTAGCTGAAGTAATTGAGATCACCTTTTGCTTTTGTAGTGTATAGTTTTAAAACCATACACGTGTGGTCCTCTAGGATTAGAGAAAATAATAAAGTATTTTTGGCCTTAGAAATCCGTGAAGCACTAGAAGGCTTTAGAAAACAACTCAGAGAAAAGAAGAAATAAGTTTCCTACTCCTAATACTTTCCCAGAACACAAATTTGAGAAAAGAAATTGTCAAGCTCGTAAGCTACATTCCTAAAAATTCAAAAAAAAAAAAAAAAAAAAAAAAAAACGTGGCTCCGCCACTGTGAGTATGAGAGAGAGAGAGAGAGAGAGAGAAGGAAAAGGAGAGAGAACTGAAATACCTTGATGTTGCCTGAGGTCAGGGGCGGTGCCGCTGCGACACGTTGCAGGTTGAGATTCTTATTTCCTGATCTCGCTTTTGCCGTCGCCGATCTCACAATCTCCGATCTGGGCCAAGTCAATCTGCGATCTCGCCGTCGCAGAGCTGCTCTGCGTGTTCAGTGTTGCTGTTGTTGCCTTGCTGAGTCGTTGCTATTGTTGTTGCTGCTGAGAAGTGAGGACGTTAGGTTCTTATTAGGTTAGGAATTGTTTTAGTTTAAAATATGATTGGGTAATGGGTATACGTATCAAGTTTATAATTATTATTATTATTATTATTATTATATTTGTTGAGAATCTGTGGGTTTGCTGGGCTTGCACCGATCTGCTTTTTTTTTTTTTTTTTTAGAATCTGTGGGTTTCTGTTTTTAGTATATTGGGCTTTTTTTTTCCTGTTGGGCTTGCCTATTACAAATTTTTTTTTTCTTCTTCAGATTTTAGTTCTTTTTTTTTTTTTTTTTTGGGCTTGAAAATAGAACAAATAAATTTATTTTTATTTTTATTTGAGGGTGTTCCTAATTTTGATTGAGGGTGTACTAAATTTTTTTTAAAGGGTAAACAAATAAAAAAAATTTAATTATTATATGTAAATTTTTTTTTTCCAGGTCAGGGTGTTCCTAGGAACACACTGACATGAACGTGGTGTAGCCACTAGTCGTGAAAATGGCCGTTTCTTATACACTAAAAGTCTTCTCTTCTAAGTCTTTCTTATTTGCATGCATGTGATGTTCACACTTGTGAGCAAAAAAATCCAATAATGAAGAAGAGAAGCAATGGGCTCCAAATTAATTGTGTGATAAACAAGGATTGGACTGGCATAATGGGCAACTATTCTTCATGAAAAAAACCAATATTGGATTCCAAGTCAACTATTTATTACCCCCTTAAACATATTATATATATTTATTGCCCAAAGTATCCTAGTTATTTGAATTGTTGAGATTAAATCAAAATGAGGTATTATCATTTGGATAAGCCTTGTGGGGTGCTTAACACATTCCCTATACATAATTGAGCTTTTGAGTCAAAGGTTTTTGGTTCGAGATTTTTCCTACCTTAATTAGCTTAGGAGCCCTTAGGAAGACCTTTAGTTAAGTAGGTAATTAAAAATGAATTAGACAATAGGTAACCAATCAAAAAAAAAAAAAAAAAAACCAATGGTTGGTGACAACTCCTGATCCTAACATTAAAGAGACTCGCACACACATCATCCTAGTGTCACTAATGCACACACATCATCACGTCGCCAAGATCCTCCCCCCCCCCCCCCCCCCCCACACCAATACACAAGGAAAGATCAAGGAGGCAAGTGTGTCCCAAAATCCGGTGTCCACAATAGGCTTGGTTCGAGCTCAAGTCAAGTTTGAACATTTTACATTTATTGTCGTCGAGCCAAACTTAAACACTCACTGCTTAAAAAAGTTTGGCTCTTATACAGCTCTACTTTTATGGCCTGTTTGGATGTTTAAAAAAGGAGGGGGAATAGAGTAGAGGGAGGGAGAGTAATCTAATTACCTTGTTTGGAAGTTTTTTAAGGAAGGAGGGGGAGGGGTTTGGAGGGGTTTAGAGGGGTTTCAACTCCCTCTAGCCCCCCATTTTTAATTCCCCCAAATTGGAGAGATTTGGAGGGAGAGTAGAGTATATAAACTATTGACCAAGTAAATTACCTAATTTACCCTTATTATATTAACAAAATTACACAAGGGGAAGGGCTAATTACTTCCTTCCCCCTTACTAATTTTAAAAACATCCAAATAAGATGGAGGGGAATCATTTTCCTCTACTCTCCTCTCCACTACTTCCCTCCCCTCTACTCCCCTCCCTCTCTAAACTTCCAAACAAGCCATTAGCTTCTATGAAGTGAAATTGTCATAGTTTAAAGTGATATTATCATACTTAAAACTGTAGACACTAAAATTACTGATCAGTTAAACTTTAAAAAGCAACTGTGTATTTATTTATTCATTTTTCTAAATGTTACTTCTGTTTAAATCAAGGAAATTCTTATCTAATATTCATGATTCCGTCATACACGCGTAGTGCTATGTTTTCGATGCTCAAATTGCACCCTTACTACTTACAGTGGTCCAACTCAACCAATCTTGGCTCCCAATCCTAGTAAGATTGGGTCCTCAGTCCTCAGTCCTGGGTAGGCGCTCATCATGCAATAATAACGCTTTTGTGTCAATGGCATGGAAAATCTCATATGTGCGGAGCCCATGAGATACCATATTACCATCTCCAATGGCACATGAGATGACTGAGAACCACAGAGCCTCAAGACCCATCCTGGTCTAAGTGCATTTAAAGTTGGGATCCACTACACTGAAAATTGGTTATGTGGTCCCCTTTTCTGTACTTTTTTTTCCTGTATCTTTAATTTTGAGCTGTCCCACTAATACGAATAGTTTTTATTTTTTTTATTTTTTTTTATTTTTTAACATACGAATAGTCATCTTGAGTTTGAAGTTTGAACCGACTAAAATTAAGGTCATGTTAATTTTCTAGAAATTTCATAAAAACATAATCATACCTTTTCTGATATATTTGAATTGAAGATTATGAGGATATATGATGCAGGGACAAAATGTCACCCACAGTATATAGATTGATTATAGGGAAAAAATTGTCAAATGTCTTTTTCTGGCAAAAATAGCAGTTCTTTGCCCTATTTTTCAAACTAATTAGAAAAATGTTATTCTTTTGAGACTCAATTTATGATAAATCAAATTAGGCTATATAGCGGCGTTTTTTTTTATAGTGGCATTTTATAACTCAATCTATATGAAATTGAGTTATAGGTAAAAAAAAAAAAAAAAAAATAATGCCTATAACTCGATTTCATAGAGGCCGAGTTACAAAATGCCACTATAAGTACTTAAAACGTCATTATAGGTCGTTAAAAATTCCACTATAAGGCTTCAAAAAATTTTTTTTTTTTTTTAAACTCGATTTATCTCAAATCGAGTTACAAAAGAGAGGAATTTCCCTAATTAGTTTAGAAAAAGAGACAAAATGCTACTTAGTTTGGGAGAAAATGGCATTTGCCCATTTTGGCTTTGATTATAGATTAGGGTCATGTTAATGGATATTCTTAAAAAATTGTAAATAAATTATTTTATGAAAATTTTGTGTTTTGACATAATTTTTATTGGAAAAAAAAAAACTATCAAAATAATTAATTATTTATTTTTTTTCATAAAAAATTTTAAAAAAATATTTTCTAAATTACCGCTGTAGGGACAAATTTTGTGATGGACCCTAGATAATAAAATTTGTAGAGCATGGGTAGAAAGGCTAGGCACTAACGAAGCAATGAGAAGGTGATATTAAAATTCCTAGGAATCTTAACAAAGGCCATGATCTCCCGAGAGTGTCGGTAATGATTTTGGTTAGGTATATCAATGAAGATCTTTAATTAAGTGTTTATGAGTATTTCCTTGTCCTCGGCACAATCCGAGGACTCTGTTCCTTCGAATTGGCCCCAAAATCCGGGCCCCTCCCCTCCCTTACGTTAATGGGAATACTTTTGGTTATATAGCCTCGTTTTAGTTAATCTTAGCCGTCCATTTGTCGGTTATCTGAACTCTCTGCATAAGAGCTGTCCCATCATCTGCTTTTGTAGGTTTTATGTTAGTTCTCAGCCGTATTAGCAGACTTTAAAAGTTGAAGTGACTGAGGCATCTGGGTTTGTTAGTCACTTCGTCATTAAGGCGGCCAGGATGTTGATGGAATACATTTTAATGGGTGAGGGATATTTTCCCTTCATTAAAGTCGATTCGCCGAGGACATGGGCGTCTTTGGTGAGGCCCTTTGAGGATCTGGGCCTATCCTTTCTATCTTCAGCCTCTGTATTCTCCTCGGCGCAGGCCTTGGGTCGGCTGTGGAGTGGGCCTTGAATGTTAACATTTAGGGCCCCACAATAGCCCCTCAAAATTCTGCTGCCCGTCCCCTCGGGCGGGAAGGAGGATTTTGACTTTCCCGGCGTATTTTCGTGCCCTGTTGAGCGTTACCTCTCCGTTAATGTTATCGTTATTTCAACGGCTTTTGTAATTTTTCTTTTGGCACTCAGTTTCTTGTGATTTTCGTTGTTAGTAGGGCTCGTTACTTAGCATAAAAAAGGTGGGCGTAGTCGCAGATTTGGGTTCGTCGTCAATACGAAGACCCTGGTCCTGCCCTACGCTTATATTGCCCTATAGTGACTAGTTTTCATATAGGTTTAGGTCCGAAGACCATACAAGACCTTAGCTTTTCTAGCACTCAGTATTTAGTGGAGTGGTTCTCCCGTCGGCCTGACTCCTTGGACCATGCGGTGCACAAACTTTGTCTAACACTTAATTTTCTCGTCTGAAGTATCTGGTTTCACCAGAGGCTTGAGTCCGAGGATCATGCAATGCCTTGGTTCCGTCCAGTACCTAGTTTTCTTATTTTAAGTTTGTTAGTTTCCCCAGAGGGCGATGTCCGTGGACCATACAATGCCTTGGTTCTGTCTAACACTTAATTTTCTCGTCTGAAGTATCTAGTTTCACCAGAGGCTTGAGTCCGAGGACCATGCAATGCCTTGGTTCCGTCTAGTACCCAATTTTCTTATTTTAAGTTTGTTAGTTTCCCCAGAGGCCGGTGTCCGTGGACCATACAATGCCTTGGCTTTGTCTAACACTTAATTTTCTCGTCTGAAGTATCTGGTTTCACCAGAGGCTTGAGTCCGAGGACCATGCAATGCCTTGGTTCCGTCCAGTACATAGTTTTCTTATTTTAAGTTTGTTAGTTTCCCCAGAGGCCGGTGTCCGTGGACCATACAATGCCTTGGTTCTGTCTAACACTTAATTTTCTCGTCTGAAGTATCTGGTTTCACCAGAGGCTTGAGTCTGAGGACCATGCAATGCCTTGGTTCCGCCCAGTACCTAGTTCTTTGGCTCTTTAAGTGGTTAGTTTCCCCAGAGGTTTGAATCCGAAGACCATGCAATGCCTCGGTTCTGTCTAACTCTTCATTCACAGTTCGAAGTAGCTGGTTTCCCCAGAGGCTTGAGTCCGAAGACCATGCAATGCCTAGGTTTTGTCCAGTACCCAGTCCTTTGGCTCTTTAAGTGGTTAGTTCCCTAGAGGCTTGAGTCGGAAGACCATGCAATGCCTAGGTTCTGTCTAACTCTTCATTCACAGTCCGAAGTAGCTGGTTTCCCTAGAGGCTTGAGTCTGAAGACCATGCAATGCCTTGGTTCTGTCCAGTACCCAGTCCTTTGGCTCTTTAAGTGGTTAGTTTCCCCAGAGGCTTGAGTCCGAAGACCATGCATTGCCTAGGTTCTGTCTAACTCTTTATTCACAGTTCGAAGTAGCTGGTTTCCCCAAAGGCTTGAGTCCGAAGACCATGCAATGCCTAGGTTCTGTCTAACTCTTCATTCACAGTCCGAAGTAGCTGGTTTCCCCAGAGGCTTGAGTCTGAAGACCATGCAATGCCTAGGTTCTGTCCAGTACCCAGTCCTTTGGCTCTTTAAGTGGTTAGTTTCCCTAGAGGCTTGAGTCCAAAGACCATGCAATGCCTAGGTTCTGTCTAACTCTTCATTCACAGTTCGAAGTAGCTAGTTTCCCTAAAGGCTTGAGTCTGAAGACCATGCAATGCCTTGGTTCTGTCCAGTACCCAGTCCTTTGGCTCTTTAAGTGGTTAGTTTCCCCAGAGGCTTGAGTCCGAAGACCATGCAACGCCTAGGTTCTGTCTAACTCTTCATTCACAGTTCGAAGTAGCTGGTTTCCCCAGAGGCTTGAGTCCGAAGACCATGCAATGCCTAGGTTCTGTACAATACCCAGTCCTTTGGCTCTTTAAGTGGTTAGTTTCCCCAGAGGCTTGAGTCCGAAGATCATGCAATGCCTAGGTTCTGTCTAACTCTTCATTCACAGTTCGAAGTAGCTGGTTTCCCTAGAGGCTTGAGTCCGAAGACCATGCAATGCCTTGGTTCTGTCCAGTACCCAGTCCTTTGGCTCTTTAAGTGGTTAGTTTCCCCAGAGGCTTGAGTCCGAAGACCATGCAATGCCTAGGTTCTGTCTAACTCTTCATTCACAGTCCGAAGTAGCTGGTTTCCCTAGAGGCTTGAGTCCGAAGACCATGCAATGCCTAGGTTCTGTCCAGTATCCAGTCATTTGGCTCTTTAAGTAGTTAGTTTCCCCAGAGGCTTGAGTTCGAAGACCATGCGATGCCTAGGTTCTGTCTAACTCTTCATTCACAGTCCGAAGTAGCTAGTTTCCCTAGAGGCTTGAGTCCAAAGACCATGCAATGCCTTGGTTCTGTCCAGTACCCAGTCCTTTGGCTCTTTAAGTGGTTAGTTTCCCTAGAGGCTTGAGTCCGAAGACCATGCAATGCCTAGGTTCTGTCTAACTCTTCATTCACAGTTCGAAGTAGCTGGTTTCCCCAGAGGCTTGAGTCCGAAGACCATGCAATGCCTAGGTTCTGTCTAACTCTTCATTCACAGTCCGAAGTAGCTGGTTTCCCCAGAGGCTTGAGTCCGAAGACCACGCAATGCCTAGGTTCTGTCCAGTACCCAGTCCTTTGGCTCTTTAAGTGGTTAGTTTCCCCAGAGGCTTGAGTCCGAAGACCATGCAATGCCTAGGTTCTGTCTAACTCTTCATTCACAGTCCGAGTAGCTGGTTTCCCTAGAGGCTTGAGTTCGAAGACTATGCAATGCCTTGGTTCTGTCCAGTACCCAGTCCTTTGGCTCTTTAAGTGGTTAGTTTCCCTAGAGGCTTGAGTCCGAAGACCATGCAGTGCCTAGGTTCTGTCTAACTCTTCATTCACAGTCCGAAGTAGCTGGTTTCCCCAGAGGCTTGAGTCTGAAGACCATGCAATGCCTAGGTTCTGTCCAGTATCCAGTCATTTGGCTCTTTAAGTGGTTAGTTTCCCCAGAGGCTTGAGTCCGAAGACCATGCAATGCCTAGGTTCTGTCTAACTCTTCATTTACAGTCCGAAGTAGCTGGTTTCCCCAGAGGCTTGAGTCCGAAGACCAAGCAATGCCTAGGTTCTGTCCAGTACCTAGTCCTTTGGCTCTTTAAGTGGTTAGTTTCCCCAGAGGCTTGAGTCCGAAGACCATGCAATGCCTAGGTTCTGTCTAACACTTCATTCACAGTCCGAAGTAGCTGGTTTCCCCAGAGACTTGAGTCCGAAGACCATACAATGCCTAGGTTCTGTCTAGTACCTAGTCCTTTGGCTCTTTAAGTGGTTAGTTTCCCTAGAGGCTTCAGTCCGAAGACCATGCAATGCCTAGGTTCTGTCTAACTCTTCATTCACAGTCCGAAGTAGCTAGTTTCCCTAGAGGCTTGAGTCTGAAGACCATGCAATGCCTAGGTTTTGTCCAGTACCCAGTCCTTTGGCTCTTTAAATGGTTAGTTTCCCCAGAGGCTTGAGTCCGAAGAATATGCAATGCCTAGGTTCTGTGCAGTACCCAGTCCTTTGGCTCTTTAAATGGTTAGTTTCCCCAGAGGCTTGAGTCTGAAGACCATGCAATGCCTAGGTTCTGTCTAACTCTTCATTCACAGTCCGAAGTAGCTGGTTTCCCTAGAGGCTTGAGTTCGAAGACCATGCAATGCCTAGGTTCTGTCCAGTACCCGGTCCTTCGGCTCTTTAAGTGGTTAGTTTCCCCAGAGGCTTGAGTCCGAAGACCATGCAATGCCTAGGTTCTATCTAACTCTTCATTCACAGTCTGAAGTAGCTGGTTTCCCAGAGGCTTGAGTCCGAAAACCATGCAATGCCTTGGTTCTGTCCAGTACCCAGTCCTTTGACTTTTACTAGCTTATCTATTTATCCGTAGCCATTTAATTTTACATTGCTACAATCTATAATAAACATTAAATGAATACGCTTTTCGAACAAAATAATCACAATTGCAATGCTGGAGTTGGAGCACGAGATGACCTTACCCTGTTCTGCCTCTTCGTTTGACGTGACTCTTCCAATTACGAGGCGTTTCTTGGGTCGACTGAGTAACGCGTTTTGACGCTTCAATGCCTCCGCATTGATGGGGCGCCTTATCATTAATGTCAACCGTGGACTTACGAGGATCTAACGGTGGATAAGCCCCCTGGGAATTTGAGCGGAGTTATTGCCTCCGGAAATCTCTCCCTTGGAATTAATGTGGATTGGCTTTCACCAACTTTTCGCCCTCTATAAAAGGCGCTTTTGGTGCGACCTTTCCTTCACATCAGAAACACATTCATCTTAAACTTTTCCCAAAAGCGTTGCTCATAGAATCTGCAAGGTATAACAGTTTGAGTCCCTTCAGATGAGTTGGCCCTTAGGAAGGGCGTTCCCGAGAGTGCTGAGCCCTTATCAAGAGCCGAGGATGGCACTCCAACCTTGGACGTTAGGCTGGGGCTGGGGTAGGAGAAGTCCGAAGATCCTCTTTCTTTTCAACCTAATCAGAGGTGGAGCCCTCCTCGCCGTTTGGGGGAGGATTCAGAAAGAACGTAACTTCCTCCCCTTGGGTATGGGCCGTTGACCCTCCAAGCCGGCAGCGATGGGGATGGGAGGGAAATCAGGCGGAATCCGAAAGTGGAGCTGTCCTATGCCGCGGCCTCTTCCTCCTTCCATGCTGCCCTCTTTTTTCTTTTTCCCTTTTATTTTTTCTCTTTTTGCTCCTCAACGAGCCTTCTTTTCTATCTTTTGTTCCTCTGCCAGCTTTCTTTTCTCCTTTTCCTCCTCTATTCCTTCACTTTTTTCTATCTTTTGTTCCTCTGCCAACTTTGTTAAGCATCTGTCTTTGTAGTTAGCTTTAGAACAAGCCCCACGGGCATCACTTGTAAGAGATGTAACTTTTTCTTCATATATTAATAAAGAAGTAGATTTGTTTTATATTTTTTTTTTTTACTTTTCGCATACTCTTGTTCTTGCGATTGCTAACTTTTGAATGAATGTTGTTGCTGTAGATTGTACTATTTTGGTGTTTTGTTTTTGAAAGCATTGCTCTTGATTTCTTTACACCGACCACCGCACTTGCTAGCGCACAAATCCCTTCCCCACAGACGGCGCCAATTCTAGGGACAAATTTTGTGATGGACCCTAGACAATAAAATTTGTAGAGCATGGGTAGAAAGGCTAGGCACTAATGAAGCAATGAGAATGTGATATTAAAATTCCTAGGAATCTTAACAAAGGCCATGATCTCCCGAGAGTGTCGGTAATGATTTTGGTTAGGTATATCAGTGAAGATCTTTAATTAAGTGTTTATGAGTATTTCCTTGTCCTCAGTTCAATCCGAGGACTCTGTTCCTTCGAACTGGCCCCAAAATTCAGGTCTCGCCCTCCCTTACGTTAATGGGAATACTTTTGGTTATATAGCCTCGTTTTAGTTAATCTTAACCGTCCATTTGTCGGTTATCTGAACTCTCTGCATAAGAGCTGTCCCATCATCTGCTTTTGTAGGTTTTATGTTAGTTCTCAGCCGTATTAGCAGACTTTAAAAGTTGAAGTGACTGAGGCATCTGGGTTTGTTAGTCACTTCGTCATTAAGGCAGCCAGGATGTTGGTGGAATACATTTTAATGGGTGAGGGATATTTTCCCTTCATTAACGTCGGTTCGCCGAGGACATGGGCGTCTTCGGCGAGGCCCTTTGAGGATCTGGGCCTATCCTTTCTATCTTCAGCCTCTGTATTCTCCTCAGTGCGGGCCTTGGGCCGGCTGTGGAGTGGGCCTTGAATGTTAACATTTAGGGCCCCACAACTGCGTTAAAGTATTTGTTAACTTTTCTCTATTAATTAATTAACTCTTTAGGTCCAATTAAGAGGCTCGCAATTTAGTAAGAAGAAACTAGGAAACACCAATACATCAAAGAATGTCATGTGGAAAAAATAAAAAATAAAAAATTGACAATTGACAATTGATGGGGTCACGGCTCACCATCCGTTACACGCTAAGAGCATCTCCAGCAGATTAGATAAATTTTTGTACTATTTGGAGAATGAACAATGATTTTTACCTTTTAGCTACCCACTTTTTTAGATACATTTTTCAACAGATTCTCTATCTCATTTAAATATTATTTCTTCGTTCATTATTTATTCTTTTTTTAACAACTACACATCTTCCAATATTTTTTTATTCAATACCTGATTATTATAATAAAAAAAAAATTTGAAGAATGAACAGTAGTCCATCAGACTTGATGAGCTACTGTCTACTGTTCATGAGTCAAAAAAATTTCAGGTATAGAGAGTCCATTGGAGACCTATTTTGTGGGTTTACTCTCTATAGTAAAGAGGATTTTGTGTTTAGCTCTCCTGTTGGAGATGCTTTAATGAGTAATGACAATCGCTACTTTTTTTTAATTTTTTTTATTTTTATGATCTACCGCCAAACAATTCTTGTACTAATTTCCTTCTTCCCCTTGCTATAAATTTGCTTCTTCTTGAAGTGCTAAAAAGCCAAATTAGCCCTCTCCCTCTCTGGACAACACACAGTTGTGCCATTTAAAAAATATAACCGACATTTTAGCTAAACAAAGCTTCTTCAACCTTTTTGCATGGGTCCACGATTCTCATCTTGTTGCAGGCATTATTTTATCCTTCTCTGGAGCCATGACATGTTTTTCACCTCTGTGGTTGGTGGGAATAATGAGACGAACAAGTTGGCGTTGCTTGAGTTCAAAGCCAAGATAACTCAGGACCTTTTCGGGGTTTTGAGCTCATGGAATGAGAGCATCCACTTTTGCCAATGGCGAGGGGTGACTTGTGGTCGCCGACATCAGAGGGTTACAATATTAGACCTAAAATCTCAAGAACTAGTAGGTTCTATATCACCACATGTTGGAAATTTAAGCTTTTTGAGGAATCTAACCCTTCAAAACAATAGTTTTCATAATGAAATCCCCACAGAAATTGGTCATTTGCACAAATTCCTTTTCTTACAATTGTATATAATAATTCACTTAGCGGTAAAATTCCTAGCAATTTATCTAGTTGCTCTAACCTAATGGCAATCAGAGTTGATCATAACAAGCTGATAGGAGAAATCCCTACCATGCTTGCTTCCTTGACAAAGCTTCAAGTCTTTGCTGTTGACACAAATTATCTAACAGCAACTATCCCACCATCTTTTGGGAACCTATCATCTCTAAAAGTGTTCGTTACATATTTTAATAATTTGGGTGGGAAGATCCCCGATTCTTTTGGCCAATTGACAGAACTTACATTCCTTGGTTTGAGTTCAAATAGGTTGTCTGGTACAATTCCCCCCTTAGTCTTCAATATCTCTTTAATAATAGACCTTGATGTAGATTTCAACCAAATCCAAGGGCAGCTTCCATCAGACATGAGAATCACTCTACCAAATTTAGAAGCATTTGCAGTTGGTAGCAACCAATTTACTGAATCTATCCCTGTTTCAATATCTAATGCCTCAAAAATATGCTTGCTTGATTTGGGCAAAAATAAATTCATTGGAAAAGCTCATTCTTTGGAAAGGCTAAGTAAAATGGAGATAATACTCATTACCCTCAACCATCTTGGAAGTGGTGGAGCAAATGACTTGAGTTTTCTTTGTTCTTTAACAAATGTGACCAATCTAAGAAACTTGGGTATAAATGCCAATAACTTTGGGGGAGTGCATTAGAAACTTCTCAACTACTCTCACAACATTTACTTTAAGTACTAATAAGATATCTGGAATCATTTCTACTAGAATAGGAAATTTGATCAACTTGGAAAGATTGGAAATGCTTAACAACAAACTATCAAGTAAAATTCCCTCAGAAATTGGAAATCTTGATAAGTTGCTACATTTAGATTTATCTCAAAACAAATTATCTGGCAAAATTCCATCATCTCTTGGAAATTTAACAGCTTTGATAAATTTATATTTATATGAGACAAATCTTCATGGCAACATCCCTTTATGTCTAGGCCAGTGTCAAAATTTGCTAGTTTTGTACCTTGCTAATAACAATCTTAGCGATACCATACCCTCACAAGTAATTGGTCTCTCATTCTCACTAAGCTCTATAGACTTGTTTGTCAACCAATTTACAGGTCTCCTTCCCATTGAAAAAACTGGGAATTTCCAAAATCTAAAATATTTGAATATTTCGGAAAACATGTTTTTTGATAAATTTCCAACAAATCTTGGAAGTTGTGAAAGCTACAATTTATAGACATGAGAAGAAACTTCCTCCAAGGGGTGATCCCTTCATCTTTGGAATTGTTAAGAGGTCTTGAACATTTAGATCTTTCTAACAATAATTTTTCTGGGGAGATTCCAAAGTTTTTAGAGCTTCTTGACTTGAAATTACTAAATCTATCTTACAACCATTTTGAGGGTGAGGTACCAACAAAGGGAGTCTTCAAGAACATGAGTGCAACTTTAGTTCAGGGAAATGGCGAGCTTTGTGGGGGCATACCCAATTTTCAACTTCCTAAATGCATATACAAAAAATCCAAGAAAAGCAAATTACCCCTTACCTTGAAGTTAGTAATCTCTATACTTTTTGTGCTTCTTGGAGTTACTTTGATTCTATCACTTCTATTTCTATGTTCTTTAAGAATGAAAGGGAAGAAAAATACCTCAGATGATTCAGTAAATTTCCTTTTGAATGTATAATACCAAAGTCTCGTAAATGCTACCAATGCTAATCTAATTGGTATAGGTAGTTTTGGGTCCATATATAAAGGAATTCTTGATCATGGTAAACATACGATTGCAATCAAGGTGCTCAACCTTTTGCGACGTGGAGCTTACAAAAGTTTCATGGTTGATTTGAGGTTCTAAGAAACATTAGACATCAAAATCTAGTAAAGGTTCTCATAGCATGTTCATGAATTGATTATCAAGGTCATGATTTTAAAGCTTTGGTATTTGAGTTCTTGTGAAATGGCAACCTAGATGAGTGGTTACATCTAAATCCAAGAACAAAGAAGTTGGGCCTTCTTCAAAGACTGATATCGCTATTGATGTTGCTAGTGCATTAGATTATCTTCATCATCATTGCCAAACACCAATTGTACACTGTGACCTCAAGGCTGGCAATGTTCTTCTTGATGATGAAATTATTGGACATGTAGGCAACTTTGGCATAGCAAGATTCCTTCATGATGCCACCCAAGATTGTGCTACTAATCAATGAAGCTCCATTGGGGTTAGAGGAACCATTGGTTATACTCCTCCAAGTAAATATATTATACATTTCTTAAATTTAATTACTTTTTTGTTTCCCTTAGTTTTTCTGTAGCTTCAAGCATGAAAAGATAGTTTTACTAAGGTCATATTGTATCTAAAAGGTGAAATATGTATGACAAAATTGTTACCTCTCTTTATTTTTATTTTTTCTTATTACGTGCCATTGAAAAAGAACCTTTAAACTTGTAAGATTTTTTCATTGCCTTATTTTTATGGTAAGAAAATATGCCTATATTACAACATATGTTATCTGCAATTGCAAAATATGGTATGGGAAATGAAGTGTCAATATATGGTGATGTCTATAGTTACAGTATATTATTGTTAGAGATGTTTACAGGAAAAAGGCTTTCTGATAGCATCTTCCAAGATAGCTTAAACCTTCATGACTTTGTTAAAGTAGCTTTTCCAGAACGAATAATTGATATTGTAGATCCTATTCTTCTTTGGGAAATACAAGAGGAGGAGATAAGGTTGAAAGATACTCACAACAATGATCGAAATGGAAATCCCAAAATTCTAGAATGCTTAACTGTGATACTTGGAATTGGAGTTGCTTCACAGAATCTCCAAGAGAAAGGATTAACATCAGTGGTGTTGTAGTTGTGCAGAAAATTCGACAACACATTCTTAAAACTTGATAAGCCAAGAATGTATTGACCCTTTATGATAAATTAACCAATTAATTAGCCAAGTGAATTAATTAAGTTAATTAACATGCAATAATGCATGGTAGTACAAAAAAATCACCAAATAACTAAATGCAGTGGAAATTAAATTGACACAGTGATTTGTTTTCGAATGGGGAAAACCTTCAAGGTAAAAACTCCACCGAGTGAATTTAAGATCACCACTCCTAGAATCCACTATTATCAAAACAAGTGGTTACAACTAAAGGAATCCCAGTACCTTATACCAAACTACAGTTGAACCTTTACCCAAATACCCAATTAAGCTTGTTCTGTAATGACAATCTTTCATTTTGAATGCATGACTCAGTACGTGACTAACCAATCGATGCACGGATTCAAGTACATGATTAACCACCAACTTGAGAAGGATGTTGGTTGCAAAATTCTAAGATCAAGAAGCTCCTTGGTCACAAAACCCTACGGCGTACAAACGCAGCAACTTCTTCAAGAAAAAGATGAACTAGGGCATATGTCTCCGGTCACAATATGCTTGCAACAACAAGTGCAACAACCTCGTGATGGCCCTTAAAATAATCCTTATATATGTTTAGGGTTGTGAGAAAGAAAGCCTAAACACATACATATGGATATGCATGAAATCATATTTGAAAAATTGATTTTCGTAAATCTCGATAAATAGATTATCTATCAAGCAGTTGTCGAGTATTGGGCTAAAACTGCCTTTTAAACCGTGATAGATGCAATCTGTCAAGCTAGCTGTTGAGTTTTAAAACACAACATTTCTTCACTTGTTTCTTGAACAGATTTGCATGGCTTTAACTCTTGACTTGAACAACATGATTCTTGAAGACTTAAACCCATCCTAAATCTACCAAATTACAAGTAAAGTACGTTTTGTCAAAGAATTAGTCAATTCTGAATTACATATGTTCTTAACATGATTCACATACGTCCTAACAAAACTAGTATGCACAGACGACTTTAAGCAACAGGTAAATTTTGTTTTGTCGTTGGTAGATATAATTTGTTTATGTATCCTCCCATACTATGTGATCTAGCTTAGCTTAATAAGATCACTCCAAATGTTTAAGGGAAGTGAGGCAGAGCCGCATAAAATTTGATAAGTTCATTATGCTATATATACATAATACATAGGATTGGGAATGAGCTCAATTACTCTTCTATAATACCTATATATGTGTCTTTTGTCCATTAAATAGCTTGTTCCATTTTTCTTTTTTTTTTTGGTTTAAAATTGTATTTTTGTTGATTTCCACTGTTAGTCTATCACTCTAGACAGAGGTATCTATCAAAAGGCATGAGATTAAATTATTGCCACATGTATTGAATTGTTGACATAGACATGTAAAGGGTACGATCGTTGGGAAGTGCCGATACTTAATTTGATGTGTTGTACCCATGTTGTATTGGTGTTGTACTAATGTCCTATTTGTCGTGTCATATTACAATTTTTCAGAAATTGTATGTGTTGTTGTATTGTACCTGTGTCCATGCTTCCTACGCTACGAGCTTAACTAAATTATTGGAGAAATCTTGCTTGTTTAAGATTCTAAGTATCTTCAAAGTAAAAGGAGTGCAAATTCTATAAATATTAAATGAGTTGATATTTGTTAACTCCCCAAATCAGCTCTCTTGCATCGTGAATCTTCGTAAAGGTATGACAAAATTGGTACTTAATTTACTAAGTAAGTTGTAGGTAATGAGTTAATGAATAACTTTTAAGTTCTTGTTGCGGTAGGGTACACTTCACTCACCTCATCATCATCATTTTGAAATCCAAAGCTTTTATATATATATATATATATATATGTATGTATGTATAAAATCAAAGCCTCTGAAACTCTCCATTGCATGTCTCTTTCTTTTTATCTTTGCACGTTTCTCTCTCTATCTCCTCCACGACTTTTCCACCTCCATGGTTAGGTCGTAGGCAGCAAAAAAAGATAAAAAAAAAAAAAAAAAGATAAAAAGAAAAAGAAGAAGCACTTAGCATGTTCTCCAGTTGAACTAAAGCAATGATTATTACTGAGATTTTATTTTTCTTTTCATTGTTTTATATGTTCTCTAGTTATGCTAGACTAGCTTGAATCCCCAATAATCGTCACAGAATAATGGCCCTTGAATTTTTTCAAAGAACTTAACATTAGCTTACCAAAAAAAAAAAAACTATATAATCAGATCAAAGTTATTACAATCTCCAAATTAAAATTTTGCTATATGGTCTCCAAATGAAAATTTTGTATTCTCTATTTCTTTAATTAGTACTAAACACAACACTTTCCTTCATCAATATCTTTTGTCTCTTGTGACATTTTCTTTTTATGATATCTTCAGCCAACCATGCCACTCTCTTATGGTCATCGAAGTTGTTGCCGACAATCCACTATTTGTCGTTGTCCATTGTTATTGTCAATGTTAGTCTTACATGCATATGCAATCCTTGAGCCACCGTTCTTCTGTTGGTATCCTCTAGTCACTGGTGCATTGTCCTCCAGCCACAATAGTCATCTTTTGGCCCCATCCATCATTAATTAATAGTTGTCATTTACTATGATCTTGGGCATTTCAACTCATGTCAAGCTTAGTCCATTCTACATCTGATTTGGTCATTTATGGCCCGAGGTTAATTTCTTTCTCCAAGAACTTTCATTCCAAACTCGTGACATCTTCAAACTTTCATCTTGAATTTGATAGGGGATATTTGAATATATTATGATGTTATTATAACTATGTAGACCATAGCTTTGTAGAATCCTATGAGCTATTAGGACAATTGAGTTTAAAACCAGCACACACCCCCCGTTCATCAAAAAAAAAAAAAAAAAAAAAGTACACAACCTATTGTTTGTGAGATTAAGGCGTGAACCCATCTCATATGAGATTACACCAGGTGAGATTAAAGTGTAGTTGAGATTAAAGCGTAGTTGAGTTTAATTCACATATATTAAAAAAAAAAAAAAAAAAGAGCACACAACCAAATGAGATTAATGCAACTAATACTTGTTTGTAGTGGGTTCTTGTTGAAAAAACCTTCATGATCATGAGAAAAGATCTAGAGTGTTCATATTGATGAGGCAAGGAGCATGGTGGTGAGATTGGAATGAAGAGAAAGGCAATGAAATTGATTTGGAGAAAAGCAATGGAGGAGAAAGAGAGAGTAGAGAAAAATGTGATTATGGAGGGGAGAGAAAGAGAGAGAAACGTAGGCTTTTTTTTTTTTTTTTGGGGGGGGGGGGGTTTAGAGATAAGTATAGAATGTATTAAATAAAGGATAATAAATGAGATCAATTAGAATATTAGCATTAATGAGGGTTTTTTTTTAACCGTTGGATTTACTTAAATCCAATCGTTTAAAAAATGTGTAACTTGAACCCCTCTCTCTCTCTCTCTCTCTATCTCTCTCTCTCTCTCTCTCTATATATATATATATATATATCCCTTTCAACTACACAGAAAACTTGAAAAGAAAGTAACCATAAAAGATGGTATCTCAAGCATTACATACGTTAGTTTAATGGGTTGTAATTATATATTGATTATAGAGTAATGCTTCAACTACAACATTCCAAAAATTTCACAACAAATTCTATATGGCAAGTTATTATTGGTTCTAATTTAATCTCACCATAGATATTACTTTTTTGCCCACCAATAACAGCTTAAGATATAAGATTTATTGTGAAAATGTTGTATATATAACATTTTTTTTTTTTGGGTTATATTGTAAGGTAGGTGGACTTGAACCACAATATTTGGGCTTTGTAATTTTTATTTTATTTTATTTTATTTTATTAGGTTTTTCTAAGTTGCACTCATAGGTTTCTTAATAAAAAATCTTCTATCCTATATATTGTGCTTCACTCAATATACTGTGCTTCACTTAATGCCCTATTAATTAAAAGATGACATGTGTCTTTTTGTTTTTCTTCCTAAACTAATGGGAAATGCGTGAAGCTAATGCCTTTAGAGAGCCACATTAATGTTTCTCTCACAAATACTTCCCACCTATTTTGTGACACTACAAAAAATCATCCAATTGCAGCGTTTTTTTCTTGGGCGCTTTTAAAAACCGTCATAATAGAGAAGCCTATACCAGTGCTTTTGAAACCACTGGTATAGGAAATCTTATTACAACAGCTCAAAACCGACACTTTAATAATTGTTGCAATAGGAGGCCTATAGTGGCAGTTTCCAAAAACGCTGGTATAGGAAGCCCTATTGCAGTGTTTTATAACTGCCACTATAGGTTAGGTTTATCGTTTTTTTTTTATTTAATTTATTTAATTTTTGAAAATATCCTATCCCAACGCTTCAAAAGCATTGGAATATGGTTGTCCTATCCCAGCGCTCTAAAAGCCTTGGAATAAGGTTACTGATTTCCCTTATGGGAGAAACCTATCCCGGTGCTTTTGAAAACGTTGGCACAGGGTTAATCTATCTCGACATTTTAGAAAAGTGCTAGAATAAGTCTGTCCTATTCCCTTATGATGGAGACATATCCTGATGCTTTTAGAAGTGCTGGAATATGATTACTCCATTCCCTTATGAGAGAGACTTATCCTGACGCTTTTGAAAGCACTGGCATAGGCAAAAAATATTGTGGTGTTTTTGAAAAGCGCTAGAATAGGTCACTTATAGGGATTTGTTAATTAACAAATGACCAATACTCCCTTAAACCTGGTAAAAGACCAAAGTACCCCCCAAAACATTGAAAAAGAGCAAAATATCGCATAAATTGAAAAGGTGACCAAAATGCCCCTGTAAACACAAAAATATGTCCAAAACACCCCAATACCTAGAAAAAGACCGATATACCTTTGAAACCTAATAAATGACTGAAACACCCCTAAATGATGGTAGTGTTCGTTACCATCAACCCTTTTGACTTGAAATTGTCTAGATGCATGGGGCCATTGCATTATGCCCCTACCTATGACTTTATGAGTGAAATTAATAAGTTGGATAGGGCAACATGAGAGTGCCCACTTGAAGGAAATAAGTTAGAAAGATCTAGCATAGCGTGGAAAATAACCAACCATGATGACTGAGAAACATGCTTTCAACTATTTTCCTAATTTATCTTCCAACTCAAAGTTTCAGATTTTATGTGACTTGGAAGTTATCGCCTCACACTAAGAATTTTTGTAACTCAACTGGTGGTACTTTATGATATTTTTAATATAGATATTTAGGGTAAAAATCCCTAACCCCAATTATTAATATATCAAAGAAAAAATAGTAGAAATTATTGCATTGTGTGTGTTTGGTATAATTTATTTTAGTGAGATAAATAAGTTAAGTTTTAAGAAAATCATACCTTACAAAAATTTTTAAAGATCTGAATTTAAAAGAAATAAATTAAGTTATACCAAAGCTCGTATGTGCAAGTGTATTCTCTCTCTCTCTCTCTCTCTCTTATTTTTATTCTTATTTTAAGCTTGGTTATAACAAATGGGATAAGAGAAATTGAATCCAAGTTTTTCTTTAATAATAATAAATAAATAAAAATAGAGTACTACTAAATTACAAGATTCTTACCATGAATAACTTTTCTCTTAAATAGGTAATTGAGTGTTTTTTTTTTTTTTTTTTTTTTGATAATTCTATAGTTGGAGAAGAGAAGATTAGAGTCCTAACATATTTGTTGGAAATATGAAAAGTGCCAATTATCTACAATAATGTCGGTAAGCGCTTTGGTTAATGTGAAAAGAGAAAGGTGTGCACTATTTAAAATTTAATGATCTGTGGCCTTCAAAGGTCAATTTCGAACCAATTGTCATAGATGAAACAGAAAGCTATATAAATTTCAAAAAGAAATATAAATGGTTCTAGAATATGATTCATTAGAATCTTTGCTTACCTAAGAAAGTTGATGTTGAAGTTTGAACCAACCAAATGACATTGTTTAGGAAAAAAAATAAATAGTTTTTTTTTAGCCAGAAAAACTAAATAATGACAATTTTTATACAGTATTTTGTATTTTCTCACTTTCTAAATAATTGTTCTATTCGAAAATGCACAAGTTATAGGCAACTAGTAAATATTAGAGGGTTCTCATCTACCTTAATAACTGAACTTTCCAATGTTAATTTTATTTTTGCAATGAAAGGTGAAAAAGCAATACCAAATTTAATCAGTAATAGATACACTAATAAAAGCTATCCTAGAAATTATTAAAAAATATATATCTTTTTAACCATTTTGGACACTGTGGGGTCAAAGAAACTGGTAGCCCCAGCCCATTTTTTACCGGGCTCAAGGCCCACGCCAAGGAGGAAAAAACGCCCGAGGACGAATGAAGGAAGTCCATGTTGCCAAGAAGTATTGCCGAGGACAAACCTGTCCTCGGCCAATCAAGATCATAGAAGGGAAGAGCGGCACAACATCAAAGGTAGCCTCCCAGATCATCCCAAGAAAAAAGGCAAGTACAATGGGTCAGCCATAGGAGCACAGTGAAAGAGCAATTTAGGAAAGAACTATCACCTACACATTAAATGCCCACAGCTAACATTCTAGTCGTATTAATGAGAAAATAACCCCTGAACAGTGTTGCCTTAGTTGCTGCAACCCACAAAAGGTTGGTGAAGGCAGCTGATGGAATAGGCACTCAAGTAGTGACCTGCATGATCAACAAATGGGGGGCCAAGATCAATTGAAAGGGGGTATATAATGTAGGAGATCCTCTAGGAATGCGGACGGAAGAAAAAAGGCATCAAATACTGTAGTAGCAAAAACCTTTGTAACCATTCATTGAAGAAGTAATAAGAATTATCAACCCTTAAAAAGAGGTCCGAGGAGCAGAATTTATCACTTTAGTCCATCCTCTTGTTATCCAATCCACATGCAACCACATTTAGTTGTTATAATCCTCACTAGAGCCTAGTTCTTAAACCCATTCTCTACAAATTAATTGTATTGGGCTAGTTAGGTCTAAGTCCACTCATCCAATAGGAGAAGTACTCAAACCCAATCCCTACAGACACTAAGAAATATTTTGGTAGCAGCATGGTACATTCAAATCACGTGTTCTGCGGTGACATCTTGCCAAGAATGAAAGATATCACAAGAAAATATTTATTTATTTATTTGTTTTTTATAAAAATCACTTTGAAAGATTTATAGAATCACATGATGCCTTTCTTTTATTTACCCTTGTTTTGTGCATGCTATTAGAGGGTTGGGTTCTATCCATTTATATACGTAAGCCCTAGGCTATAGACTATGTAATCTTTTATTAATATATTCTTCAATTGCATAAAAATCCAAAATCTTACCCACCATCATTTTTCATGTAAGGTTGAAGGTATAATACAATGTAGAGATCATTAGCCGTTAACGTCTTGATAATTAAACTTATTTAATGGTTCTACTAATATAGAATTTGACATCTAAAACATGTTTCTCATATAACTTAATGTAGTATTTGGTTCTTTTTAGGAGAGTTAGAGTTAAGGTTTGAACCTTTCCTCTACACCTTTATATATATGTTTGCCATAGTGTATTTTTTAGTCCACGTGGCTTATGTACAATAAAGACTCTTTTTGTTAAGTGCAGTTATACTTTTATCTAAGTTAATTTTTTTTAGGCTGATAAATAAATAAAAATAAACTCTCTCCTTAAACAAGCACTAGTCTAAGTACCTTACTACAATTCAAGGCTATTTCTAGTGCCAAACTTGCTCATTATTTGGTCTAGACTGTGTGGTAAAAAGACTTATTTGACTTTGTGGGGAGTTATTCTAGCTTGTCTTTTATGGACCATTTGGAGGGAAATAAATTTAAGAGTTTTTGAAGGAATAGAATGTTCGAATGCTTAACTGAAATCTCAAATTTTGGGTACTCTGTTTGAGTGGCAGAAGGTGTTTTGCTCTAATGTTTGTTTAGGTTTAGACTTTCTGACCTTTTTGGGCAATTTGGCTCTTTCCTGAATCTTGGGGCCGTTTTGTTTTATTTCTTTGATGTATTCTTGCTCTTGCTTTTCTTTTCCTTTGGAGTGTCTTTAGTATACTCCCTGTGTACTTTGGCCTCAGCGTTTCTTCTTCTTTTTTGATTTAATAAAGTTTCTTTTCTTACTGATAAAAGAAGGGTTTATTTTTATTTTTATTTTTATTTTGATAGGTAATAAAAACTTTGGAATATTAGGGTTAGATGATTAGAAAATAGGTTTATGGCTGAATGTTAGTGTTGATGCCTACTTGGCCTTACTGATTAGGTTAAAAAATGACATACAAAATTATGCAACAGCAATATCGTGGAGCCTGGTTTACCTATAGGAGAAATGCAAAGTGTAAAGTGTACTTGAGTATGTTTTAATTACTAATGTGGCACTTGGTAGTAATACTAGTGATATTGTGTCATTCAGCTACTAACTCTATTGTTTAGTACACTAATACATTGTGTGTTTCTTAATTCTTAGGATGGTGACGGTGATTCTGTAGTAGATATCTAGTCTCCCAATGCTCAGCACTTATCATTTGATGATACGCATTAGGCAATACTTTGGGCCCTATTTTGGAGTAGTTACTATGACATTTTTATATTTATATAAAAGTTTCAAACTTTGATATATATACTCATCATAGTTGGAAATTTTATTATAACATTCTAGACAATTGGAATGTATTCTTTTGTGCAGGACATTCTACATAGTTGTGTAGAATGTATTATTTTGTTCATAACATTCTAGATACTTGGGATGTATTATTTTGTATATAACATTCTAGACAGTTGGGATGTAATTATTGATATGGTGTACTTAAATATATTTAGTTTATTGGTTTAATGTGGTATTGTATTTGCTATTAGAAAATATGAATAGTGGTTCATTACAGGTGCTTTAAAATATGTATTGGAAAATATGTATTGTAGGTTGTGCAGGCCTCAGAACGAGGATACTGGGCTATGACTCGTTTGGGCTCACAATCTATTTGTATCGTGGGCTTGGATTCCCTACACTGGGTCGTTCTTGTGTTGAGACTGTTTGATGATTCCTTCTACTCTTTTTCTCTCTCTCTCTCTCTCCCTGTTTTTCAACCAACCCTTCCTTCCCATGAGATTCTTGTATTTATAGTGAGATGCTAGTGGGGTAGTGATGATTAGCTCTGTCGCTAGTGCATTTGGAGGTCCAATACAGGCGATGATAGGTGGATGTTTAGGTGGGAATGGCCTTGGAAATAGTTCCCATTCCCTGACGCTAGGTGGATACAACTACTGGTCGTAAATGTTCGGTTATAGATTTCCCGGGCATGATAGAACTTTCCGAGGAAGTATCCTCGGGGGATGACGCAGTCTCGGGAAACACGAGTGGACGGCTACGACCAAAATGTCCTCATCCGAACGTGCCAAGGAAGTAGAGCCTTAGTGGGCCTTTAATGATCCAACAGGCCTAGGGAGTCTGGTGCCGTACATTAGCCCCCCCTTGATTCAAACCCCGTCCCCGGGGGATGAATCAAGGAATCTGAGGGGTTAACGGCCCGACCAGGGAGTTTTACTCGGTCACTAGCGCGCTTCTCAAAAGGCGCACCAAGTCTGATAAGCTGTCATTACTGCCTGACGCTTCGCGAATCGAGGCGTCACGCGTGTGGCAGTTGGGGTAATGGATCGTTGGATTTCGTGTCGCCGGCTTATTAATTGCCATTTACTCCTCACCCACCCTCTATATATACCCCCTTCAGGCGCTCTTCACCATTTTTCGCATCCTCACTCTCATTTTACGCTTGACTGAGTGCTTCTCTCTGCGCATCCTTTCTTCTAGATCAGGATCTTTCCTCCTTAGAGCCTCAAGTAAGTCCTCTCCCCTTCCTTATCTGATTCTCTTTTGCATTCTTTTGTATTCGCGAATCGTAGCTTCTCCTTTTAGAGACCTTAGTATAGGAAATGGGTTATTCCTACCTTCTCTCCTCTGAGGCCGCTTTGGCTACCTTTAGGGCCGCATTCAATGTGCCCGGGGACGTAGATATTGCATATTGCCCCGAGGGCGATATAGACATCCAACGGCGCCAAGGCGTCAATACTGTTTTCTTCCCATTAATGGCTATTCTAGAGGGCGGGGTCAGGTTCCCGGTAGATCCCCTTATCCTGAGTACCCTTAGGTTTTACGGTCTTTGCCCCGACCAACTCGCTCCTAACTTTTATCGGGTAGTGAGTTGTGTCAGTAGGCTGAACCATCTGTTCGGTCTACAGCTGAATCATCACGATATTAATTTTATGTACAGTCTGTGCGGAAATATCAATTCAGATTACTATTTGAAAACTAGGGATATGAGGGTACGGCTAGTCTCATGCCTGCCTGATTCCAATAGAAATTCTGCGGGGGAATTTGTACGGGTGAGTGGTAACTGGTTTGCCGAGGAGCTCCCCTGTGCGTTTTCGCCGCGCGATGTTGGTCGGTACCGAGTGCCCTTACTTTAGCTTATGTTTGATCATCGGTAGTAACTCCTAACCAATTTCGTATATGCATTCTTTTTTGTTTTTGTTTTTACAGATAGCAAAAGGTTCAAGCCGGACCGCCGAGTAGTCCACGTCCACGACCTAAACTTTGTACTTAGGTCGGAGATCTTCGTTCATTCGGACGGACAACTCCGAGCATCACACCTGATCCTCGGCGTTGAACCAGTGTACTCCACCTGGCAAGCATTCAGTCAGGCCCTCTTGGTTGACAGCCCCTTGCTCTCCTATATAGACGTGCGCAACTCAAACTTCTTGCCTCTGAAGTTCACGGTAGGGGAAGCATGTGATTTAGGGCCGCGGTATATTTGTTCGGACGAACGCCAACCACTTCGCGACGAATCGGCTGAAAGAGTGTCGCGCGCGCTCCGAGAAAGAGCACATCAACAAATCGAGCCTCAAGATCCCATTCAGCCCGAGGTTCTCGAAGAAGCAGAGGCGCTTGTCCAAGTGGCCGAAGGTGTCGTAGCCGAACAAGTTCATCCTTTGGAGGCCGAACCCGTTCACGGTCACGAAATGGTGACGAGGAGGGCCATGACGATAAGCCGTTTTGTGCCTGGCGCACGGCAAGTTGGTCAGCAACAGGAGGGCCCGAATCAACAACCTCAGCCTACTCCTCCCCAACAGACCCGAGTGCGCAAAAGGCCACGTGCCGGGGAACAGACACAGACCGGCCCGGGCGGGGTCTCGACTCGCCCTTCTTCCGGTATTGTCATTCGCGAGCCGGTGGCCCAAACCCGGCCGGATGGCGCATCAACCTCCCGGTCCGCCGCGACCTGGCAGCCGTCCTTCTTGCTGGATGGCGAGCCCCTCACGGAGACTACCAGTCTTCGAGTTTGGGACAAAGGTCAGGGGGGCCGCGTCGCTCGGAGCTTGGCAAGCAGCTTGCTCTTGCCCGAAGACGTCCATGCCTACGAGGAGGGGACGGAGGAATCTGTGGGGAGGCGGCTTGTGTGGCTCAGTATGGCGGTAAGACCCTTAAAAACTATGACACTTAGTTTTTTTTATTGATTCGTTCTCTGAATTTACTTATGCACGGGGTCTTGTAATACTTTGAATGATTGTTTGTTCAGGCCGCGCAGTTGTCCTGTATAGTGGATGGGAAACTGAAAGACCTTGCCGAGGACGCTGGGCGGGAAAAGGCGCTGAAAGACGTGGCTGAGGTCAATGCCGCAGAAAAGCTGAAAGCGGCGGAGGAAGCGCAGAAAAGGGCTGCCACAGCCGAGGAGGCTAGGGCCCGCGCCGAGGAGAAGAACGCCAGGCTGGAGAAGCTGCTGGGGGATACGCAGCTGAAGCTAGCCGAGTCGGAGAGCCTGAAGATGGCCCAAGGGGAGGAGTTGGCGGACTTAAAGGCCGCGTTGGATGCTTACGAAAGCAAGTGGTACAACGAGGGGTTTGCTGACGCCGAGAACTCCGCGGAGCCGGTCATCCGCCAGGCCCACAAGCTCGGGTTCGAGGAGGGGTGGTTTGCCGCGCTTCGGGCCGCGGGGGTTCCCGAGGATTCTCCTCTACGGAACACGAGCGAGATCCCCTTCCCGACTACGGCCGCGCCCGCGCAGAACGCTCCACATATTATCGATGAAGAGGAGACCTCCAGTATGCGAGCATTGGTGGAGGCCATTGACTCTCATGCTGAGCCAACCGGTGCGGAGGTCACCAGTGATTCTCGGGCCGACCCTCCTCCAAGTTGATTGCCGAACCGTTTATTTGTTTTAGTTTAATTACTTATGTTATTGCAAAGGTTCTACCTAGGTCACCGGGTTGTGGTGACAAGACATTATCTTTCCTTGGTTTTTGTTTTATCTCGAACATTCCGCATTACGCGGTTTCAATTAATGCTATTATGTTATTTTCACCTTACTGTTGCATATTAGCGTACTGATTACCAAATATACAGCTCGGGATTGTTCCCTAGATGATGGGTCGCCCTTTCCCGAGGAATGTTGTTTTGCTTGGAGTGCGCATTAGGGAATACTTTAGTTTTTAAGATTTCCGTTTGCTTGGTGATAGGGATCGAACCGAGAGACAAGCTTTAGATCTTAGCAAAACATTAGGTTACCACATGCTCGGCGATAGGGATCGAGCCGAGAGACAGGTTTCAGGCCTTAGATAAATATTAGGTTTCCACCTGCTCGGCGATAGGGATCGAGCCGGGTGACAGGTTTCAGTCCTTAGATAAATATTAGGTTTCCACCTGCTCGACGATAGGGATCGAGCCGGGAGACAGGTTTCAGTCCTTAGTAAAATATTAGGTTTCCGCCTGCTCGGCGATAGGGATCGAGCCGGGAGACAGGTTTTAGTCCTTAGATAAATATTAGGTTTCCGCCTGCTCGGCGATAGGGATCGAGCCGGGAGACAGGTTTCAGTCCTTAGATAAATATTAGGTTTCCACCTGCTCGGCGATAGGGATCGAACCGAGAGACAAGCTTTAGATCTTAGCAAAACATTAGGTTACCACATGCTCGGCGATAGGGATCGAGCCGAGAGACAGGTTTCAGGCCTTAGATAAATATTAGGTTTCCACCTGCTCGGCGATAGGGATCGAGCCGGGTGACAGGTTTCAGTCCTTAGATAAATATTAGGTTTCCACCTGCTCGGCGATAGGGATCGAGCCGGGAGACAGGTTTCAGTCCTTAGTGAAATATTAGGTTTCCGCCTGCTCGGCGATAGGGATCGAGCCGGGAGACAGGTTTCAGTCCTTAGATAAATATTAGGTTTCCGCCTGCTCGGCGATAGGGATCGAGCCGGGAGACAGGTTTCAGTCCTTAGATAAATATTAGGTTTCCACCTGCTCGGCGATAGGGATCGAGCCGGGTGACAGGTTTCAGTCCTTAGATAAATATTAGGTTTCCACCTGCTCGGCGATAGGGATCGAGCCGGGAGACAGGTTTCAGTCCTTAGTGAAATATTAGGTTTCCGTCTGCTCGGCGATAGGGATCGAGCCGGGTGACAGGTTTCAGTCCTTAGATAAATATTAGGTTTCCGCCTGCTCGGCGATAGGGATCGAGCCGGGAGACAGGTTTCAGTCCTTAGATAAATATTAGGTTTCCACCTGCTCGGCGATAGGGATCGAGCCGGGAGACAGGTTTCAGTCCTTAGTGAAATATTAGGTTTCCGCCTGCTCGGTGATAGGGATCGAGCCGGGTGACAGGTTTCAGTCCTTAGATAAATATTAGGTTTCCACCTGCTCGGCGATAGGAATCGAGCCGGGAGACAGGTTTCAGTCCTTAGGTAACTGTAAGACTCCCACTGCAAATGACTTGCGTTAACAACTTCTTTTACTAATACCAGCAACTCTACAATTCAGACTAAACACATGGCTTGTTAATGATAGAACCTCTTCAAGTTCTGAACGTTCCAGGGGCGAGGCAATGGTCTCTCATCCAATTCCTCCAAATAATACGCTCCTTCCCCGGCCGCTGCTGTAACTCTATACGGTCCTTCCCAGGTCTGCGCCAACTTGCCTGCATGGGTGTCTCGCATATGTCCTATTGCCTTCCTCAAAACCAGATCCCCGGCGTCAAACCTCCTCCTTCTTACACTTTGGTTGTACCTTCTGGCCAGTTTCTGTTGGTAGTCGGCCAGCCGGATAGTTGCTGCTTCACGTCGCTCATCCAGCTGGTCTAAATGCCGAGTCAGCATTTCGTCATTCGAAGCGGGGTCGTACTTAAATACTCGTGCGCTGCACATACTTACCTCGGTGGGTATAACTGCTTCGGCACTGTAGGTGAGAGAGAACGGAGTCTCCCCCGTGGACCTTCTCGGTGTTGTCCGGTAAGCCCACAGGACGGTAGGTAACTCCTCGGCCCAGTTCCCCTTCGCACTATCCAGTCTTCTCTTCAGCCCATTTACAATTACTTTATTGACAGCTTCGGCTTGGCCATTGCTCTGCGGGTACGCCGGGGTAGAGTACTTGTTCTTAATGCCGAGGTCCGTGCAGAATTCTCGGAATGCCCGGCTATCGAACTGCAATCCATTGTCTGACACCAAGGAATTGGGTACTCCGAATCTGGTGACAATGTTCTTCCACACAAACTTCTTCACGTCCACATCCCGGATATTCGATAAAGCTTCAGCCTCTGCCCACTTTGTAAAGTAATCGACGGCTACGAGTACGAACCTCCGGTTGCCCGTCGCTCGGGGGAATGGTCCAAGTATATCCAGCCCCCACTGTGCGAATGGCCAGGGGCTACTGACCGGATTGAGATGGCCGACGGGCTGATGGATCAGGAGAGCGTGTTTTTGACATCGCTCACACTTACGAACATATTCGGCGGCATCCTTCTGCATCTGAGGCCACCAAAATCCCTGAGTCATGGCCCGGTGAGCTGGCGTACGTCCTCCTACGTGACTGCCACACACTCCCTCATGTAGCTCGGCTAAAAGTTGGTTCACTTTGTCCGGGTGCAGGCATAAAAGGTATGGTCCACCGAAGGATCTTCGATACAACCTCCGGTCTTCTGATAACCAAAACCGAGGGGCCGTTCTTCGGATTCTATTTCCTTCTTTCTCGTCGGGGGGGAGCCGGTCCTCGGCCAAGAACTCAATGATGGGGTCCATCCAACTGGGTCCCTGTGTAGCGACGGCCGTGACTGCCGGATTGCTGGATAGCCTGATACTTGGTTCTGGAACTTGCTCTATTCTGATGATCCGCGGTACATCCTCGGCTACTGATGACGCCAGCGTGGCAAGGGAGTCGGCGTGATTGTTGTGTGTCCGAGCTACCTGTACGACATTCGCCGTTTCGAACCCGGCCATAATCTGCTTCATTCGCTCCAAGTAAGCCTTCATCCGAGGATCTCGGGCCTCGAAACTGCCATGAACCTGAAAGCGTGCTCCAGGCGAATCCCTTCAGGCCCAACTGCTACGATCCCCGCACCGGCCCCTGTGGAGCTGGAAGCCCCGTCCACGTATATCTTCCATGAGCGGCGACTCGTTTGGCAGACTATCTGGCATGAGCCTCTAGGTGAAAACTCAGCCACGAAATCAGCTAATACCTGCCCTTTCACGGCAGTTCTTGGCCTATATCGTACATCAAAAGCTCCGAGCCTGGTCCCCCATTTTGCTATCCGCCTCGTGAAATCTGATCGTCTCAGCAATGACTGCAGCGGATATTCAGTTAGCACATACACGGTATGGGCTTGGAAGTACTGCGGCAGCTTCCTAGTGGCATGCACCAGTGCCAAAACCAGCTTCTCCAATGGCAAGTATCTGGTCTCGGCGTCAACCAGAGTCTTACTGATGTAATAGACAGGTTGTTGCACCCCCCGATCACTTAGCAGTACGGCGCTCACGGCATGGTCGGTCACCGAGAGGTACATGAGCAGGTCCTCCCCAGGCTCCGGGGCGGTCAGTATCGGCGCGTGCGTCAGGTACTCCTTTAAATCCTGAAACGCCTTTTCACACTCGGCATCCCACTGGAACCCCTTCCATTTCTTAAGAAGTTGATAGAACGGACGGCAGCGATCTGAGAATCTGGAAATGAACCGGTTAAGAGCCGCCAACATTCCGGTCAATACATGCACTTCCTTTGGGTTGCTCGGCGGCCTAAGTCTTTGTACGGCAACAATTTGGTCCGGGTTTACCTCTATTCCTCGGCTGGAGATTAAATATCCCAAAAACTTTCCAGCCCCCACTCCGAAGGCACATTTTTCCGCGTTAAGGCGCAGCTTATGCTGTCGCAATACACCGAACACCCCTTGAAGATCCTCTTCGTGCTGCGTTTCTCGTTTGCTCTTCACTACAAGGTCATCGATGTATACTTCCACCGTCCGTCCAATCATGTCACGGAACATCCTGGTCATCATCCGCTGGTACGTTGCCCCGGCATTTTTCAGGCCGAACGGCATCACGGTGTAATGGTAATTGGCGTCGGGAGATATGAATGCAGTCTTTTCCTGATCTTCGCCGGCCAGGGCAATCTGGTGATAGCCTTGAAATGCATCCAAGAAGCTCATTCTCGGATGTCCGTACGTGGCGTCTACCAACTGGTCAATCTTGGGCATAGGGAACGGGTCTTTCGGGCATGCTCGGTTCAAATCCGTGAAGTCCACGCAGACTCTCCATTTGCCGCTCTTCTTTTTTACCACCACTGTGTTTGCAAGCCATTCTGGGAAGAAGACCTCCTTCACTGCACTTGCCTCCTTTAGACGCTGAACCTCAGCCCTAACAGCCTCGGCGTGTTCATGCGCTTTCCTCCTCGGTCTCTGTTTCTTGGGAGGGAATGAGGGGTCCACGTTGAGCCTGTGGACGATAAATTCGGGGTCTACCCCCGGCACTTAGTACGGACTCCACGCAAACACGTCCAGGCTCCGGACAAGAAATAGTAGCAATTCAACTCTCTCATGGGTTGTCAGGCTGGCCCCTATCTGGAAGTGCTTGTCCCCGTCCGGCAGTATTCTGACCTTTATTAATTCCTCGGCGCAAGCATTCCCCGAATCCTCTCGGGGGTGCGGTAATTGCTATGACGGGGCTTCTTCGGTCTCGTCATTCTGCCCCGTCCGCGGGCCTTCCCAATCTGCTGCAGCTACTAGGCACTGTCTGGCCATTTGCTGGCTCCCTCGCACCACCGTGATACCCTGCTCGGTAGGGAACTTGATCTTTACATGCAATGTGGATGGCACAGCTTCCATGGAGTGGATCCACGGTCTTCCCAAGATTGCCGTGTATGGTGAGAAGGAATTAACCACTATGAAGATGACCTTTACCTCCTTTCCCCCCAGGACTACTGGTAATGAAATCCGGCCCTCTGGTATCACTATCCTTCCATCGAACGAGACTAGCGGCGCACTATACTTTCCCAAGTCCTGAGTCTTCAACCCAAGTCCGTTGAACAAATCTGGATACATTACATCAGCCCCGCTGCCCTGATCTACCATTACCCTCTTCACATCAAAACCGCTTATCCGGGCGGTGATTACTAACGCATCTTCGTGTGGTTGCATTGTACCCTGCAAGTCATCTTTCCCGAAGGCGATTGCCTCCTGGCAATACTTCGCTTTCTTTTCTGCTAGCCCCGTGTCTGGTGACTTTTTCGCAGGCGCTACTGTTAACACCCGTCTTCCTGTTGCTGGCTTAACCCACGGGGGTAAAAGAATCATCTCAATTACCCCGCGAGGTGGTTGCTGGGGGAGGTCTTTCTGCCGACCTGAATGGCCGATCCCTTGGTCGCCGGGTTTCACTACGTAATCCTTCAGATGCCCGGACCGTACTAGCTGCCCCAAATGATCTTTCAGTACCCGGCATTGCTCGGTGGTGTGGCCTTTGTCCCTATGGTAACTGCAGTACAAGTTCTGATTTCACCGGGATGGGTCGCCGCCCATTTTATTCGGCCACCTGAAGTATGGCTCACCCTTGATTTTTTCTACTATCTGGTGCACCGGCTCTTTGAATGTTGTATTCACTTCCCCTGCCTGCCAGGGTGGTTCCTGCGCTCTCCATTCCTTCCGCGGTCTCGGCTGGAAACTCCCTTGCCGGGGACGGTTTATTAATGGGGCCTTACCTTTGCTCTGCAACCGATCATCTTCTAGGCGCTTATACTCTTCGATACGCCTCATGAGCTGCCTCATGTCCTCTGGTGGCTTCTTAGTAAGTGATTCCCGCAGTTCGGAATCCTCGGGTAGGCCCATCCGAAAGGTACTTGCCGCGATTTTCTCGTTGCCCCCACCAATCTCGTTATATAGCTCCCAGTAGCGGCTGGAGTAGCTGTGAAGAGTCTCCCCCACCCCCATCCTCATTGATAGCAGGGTATCAACAGGTTGTGGCACTCGGCTGCAGGTTACAAACCGAACGCCGAACTCCTGGACTAGCTTGGCAAAAGAGTGTATGGATTTCTTACGTAGTCCGTTGAACCACCTAAGAGCGGTTGGGCCAAGACTGGAGGGAAACACCTTGCACATCAGTGCGTCATTATGCGAATGCAGGGACATCATGTGGATGTAATGACTGACGTGTTCGACCGGGTCTGCCCTTCCGTCGTAGATGTTAAACGGTGGCCTTGGGAACTTTCTTGGCATCGTGGCCCGTTCAATTTCGTCTGAGAAGGGGGACCTCGCCACCCTGCGCAAGGCGCGGCTCAGCGTGTCCATAGCGGCGTTCTGTGGCTTCTTTTCCTCGGAGGAATCCGACCCCCGCTCGTCACGATCCCACGACCGGGAGCGGTCTCGGCGACGATGAGGCTCCCGTGAATGCGACCTTTCCTGGCGATTGTATGAGTCATGCGAACGCGAACGCTCCCTCCGCCAATGGGACCCCGAATGGCTGGCCCCCATTTCCTGGCGACCCCCCGAATCCTCAGTCCTCCTTCCGAGACCGTCTCGCTCCCTTCTTCGTCGCCTGTCGTCCGCTTCTAACTCGAACTCCCTCACCCGCCTGCGCAGCCGCTCAATTTCCTGGTCCCTGTCATCAGGTTGCCCACGGTTCGAGGCGTCCGTCACTGTCCGCTGCGTCTGATATGACCCCTCCCCGAGACCGGACATATCTTCCCGTTCACGCTCCCTGTCTTCACGCCCCTTTTGCCTTCTTTCTCGCCAGGACGACCCCCTAGAAGACCCAACCGAACCAGTTTCGTCACCACCCCCCAGATGTCTTCCGGACATTGTCTCGCAGGCGAGTCTCAGTCGAACTACAGCTTTGTAGGCGATTCCCACAAACGGCGCCAATTGTGTAGGCCTCAGAACGAGGATACTGGGCTATGACTCGTTTGGGCTCACAATCTATTTGTATCGTGGGCTTGGATTCCCTACACTGGGTCGTTCTTGTGCTGAGACTGTTCGATGATTCCTTCTACTCTTTTTCTCTCTCTCTCTCTCTCTCTCTCCCTGTTTTTCAACTAACCCTTCCTTCCCATGAGATTCTTGTATTTATAGTGAGATGCTAGTGGGATAGTGATGATTAGCTCTGTCGCTAGTGCATTTGGAGGTCCAATACAGGCGATGATAGGTGGATGTTTAGGTGGGAATGGCCTTGGAAATAGTTCCCATTCCCTGACGCTAGGTGGATACAACTACTGGTCGTAGATGCTCGGTTATAGATTTCCCGGGCATGATAGAACTTTCCGAGGAAGTATCCTCGGGGGATGACGCAGTCTCAGGAAACACGAGTGGACGGCTACGACCAAAATGTCCTCATCCGAACGTGCCAAGGAAGTAGAGCCTTAGTGGGCCTTTAATGATCCAACAGGCCTAGGGAGTCTGGTGCCGTACATAGGTACATTACAGGTGTTATAAATTTTAAAAAAAAAATTAAAAAAAAGAAGGACCTATTGTAGTGCTTTAAAAACCGCTGAAATAGGGTATGGGCATATGCCTTATACCGGTGGTTCTCAAAGCATTGGTATAGGCAGAACCTGTTGTGGCAATTTAAAAGTGCTGGTATAGGCCTTGTTATCATATCCATTGAAGACCTATACTAGTGCTTTCACAAACGCTAGAATAGGTACTACTTATGCCAGTGCTTTTAAAAGCACTAGTATAGGTTGTATTTATATTTCCGTAAATACCCTATATAGGTGGTTATAAAATCATTGGTATAGATAGACCTATACCGGCCTTTTTAAAAAAAAAAAATAAAAATAAAAAGCACCGGTATAGGCCCTAAAATCCGCCGATACAGGTCTTCAAAACTGTTGGTAAGCAAGGTTCTTAGACCTGGACCGAACTGTACAGTCCGACACAGTCAACCGCGAACCCCTCATCATTTTGGTTCTTTTAACTCTAAGAACCTCTCTATGTGAAAAATGCATAAACCACTCAATCTGCGGTCAAACTATATGGTTCTGAGAACCATGGCCAGTTTTAGAGGTTTGTACGGTTCCATTTTTTTACCATATTTGGCCGAAAAACTGATCTCAGTCTGTAAAGAATTTCAATATAAAAAATACAAAAACAAATTGCGAGAGAGAAAAAGAAAACAGAGAGCGAGTCTTACAACTCAGGCTAAGCTCTTTAAAAAAAAAAAAAAAAAAAAAAAAAAACATCTAACCCATCACAGATGACGCAGCTCCTTCTTCTTTGTTTCTTCGCTGCTTCTTCTTTCGTTATTCATGGTCTTATGCCTTCAGTTTTAGTAGATGACTTCTTTCAACATTATTTTTGTTTTTTAGTTTGGTGAGCCTAGCATGTGTGACATGACAAAGCCTTGGAAATGACAAAAATGAGTTTGAAACTTTGTGACTCATTGCCCCTCCCCAACGTGAATATTAATATTGTTGAAAGCTAAGATAAGTTTGGGCTAAATTTTACTGTGGTGATAAGATTGCTAGCTGGTTTGATAAGTAGTCATCCAATATATGATTGCTGGAGTACAAGTGTTTCTTCACTTTTGATATAGTGCATCCATCTATTCTTTACAACCACATACCATAAATATAGTCAAGTAAAGTATGTAGGCTTGAATAGGCTTTGAAGATGATTGATAGCTTGCTTTCTGTCAACCACTCTTTTTAAAATTTCGTTGGGCTCCTTATTTAATCAGTTTTGTAAAGCTTTTAAGTCTTTATTCGGCCACCCCTCTAGCTTTTGTTTATTTGTTTATTTTTTTATAAAAATTTTCATAAAGAGTTGAATATTCAAATGGGCTTTGGCATAAAACAATTGATTGGATGGTCTATTCAGCCAAAAAAAAAAAAAAAAAAAAATGATTGGATGGTCTAGGCTTGAGCATAACTTGAAATAATTTAGACATAAACTCTTATAAAAAGATTAAAAAAAGTAAAATATTGAGTTTTATCCAACAATATTTATGTTTGCTTAAGATTTTATATTTTTTTATTTGCCTTATGAAAGTTGTGATATAAAAAAGACATTTGAAAATTAGATCTTTATATTTATTTAGACTATTTTAGTTCATTTTTCTACTTATATCAATTTAATATATTAATTCATATTTTAAATAATTATTAAATTAACTATGACGTCATCACGGTTCAACCCCAGTTGGACCTCGATTCGATCTCATAAACCTTGAATCTCTCCCTTTTACGGTTTAATAAACAGTCCGAGTCTGAAAAACTTGTTGGTAAGGACTATCCCAATGTAAGAAAAACGCCAAAACAAGGTCTGAAAAGCTCCGGGACCTATCCCGATGCTTTTGAAAAGCGCTGGTACAGGTTCGACTACCCTATACTAATTGTCACTGCACGACAGTTTGAAGCGCAGAGAAAAAAAAAAAAGAAAAACACCGGGATAGGCATTTTGGGCCTATTCGGGCGCTTTCTGGGGCTATCCTTGTAGTTTTGCAAATGCTGGGATAGCCCAATTTTTGTAGTGTGAGAGCCACATTAATAACTCTATCTGCCGTCACCCCAATTGTTGAAGCTGCCATTTAAGGTAACTTTTTCTCTTTTAGGGTTTTTGGAGTTTGTTGTAAATCTTTCGATTTGTACTCCAATGGGAATTTTAGGGTTTAATATGATGAACAAAGTTTAGCAAATGACTAAAATTCCACTTAATATACTTTTATTGGATGTAAATTTTGACAAATCTACTATTATATTGCATTTTATTTTTGTATCTTTTATACTTGTAAAATTTCTAAAAAATTAAATATTAGTAGTTATCTCTTTAATAAAATGGTTAAAATTTTCAAGTTTTTGTAGCAAAAATTGTGCAAAAAAATAAGTGTATGAATTGAATAGTAAATAACATTCGTTTAACATGAAATTTGACACGTGTCTAATTAAGAACGTAAAGAACATACAATCCAACAGTTATATTTTTCAAAATATGTAATAATATGTCAATTTCTTTTTGTGGGAGTTGTAGCTTTTAATTACAAACTAGTCTAGTTTGTAACCAAACTTTATCCTATTATGATTAACACATTATTAAATGAAGGGGACTCTCTATTATTGCCAGGTATTCACTTTTGTTATTGTATGTGTGTTGCTTAACAAATTATTAATAGTTTATATTTTGTTTTTCATTATTTATTTAGAGGAAGATTTTTTTTAAAGGACTTGGTAGTTTACATTCAAATCTAAAGATAGAATGGGAAAAATAAATAATTCATTTAAAATTCCTAGGAACAAACCAAACATTATCATCTCACATTCCTAGGAATATTAAGAGATTCCCAATGAAACCAAATATAGGAATAGCTACATTTATAGGCATCTAGAATCCAAGATTGCAATGAATCACATTCCTAAGAATCTGGATGCCAAGAGTAATATGGATTCTCCCGTATCAAATGCTACATAAGTGTTGCTCCTTAAATTTCCCTCTTAAAATTCAATGATATGGTTTTTTATCATGAAATGGAAGTGTATTTTTAGTTAAGTTGCCATATAACTAAATTTTAAGTGGGGATCTTAAAGAACAACACCTAATTAAGTATTGTAACTAAATTTTACCCTTAATAAATTTATCTTTGTTGGGGTGTGGATGTTGTACAATTACTTTTTTTTTTTTTTTGAGGAACAATTGCAATTTGAATGTACGTTGTTGACCTTTAGCAAGCGGCTGAGACGTCATAAGGAGTTGAGTTAACTTATTTATACATCTAACTAGGTCATTTTCAACTTGGTCTATAATAGTTGGAAATTGGTCAATTTGGTCCATGAATTTTATATTTATTGTAGTTCTCTATTAAATACAGTGTGACTTGCATGTGCTTAAATTAAAATTGTTCATAATAGATAAATACATACTAGAAAGAAATTTTAATTTTCGTTTTTCTTTCTCTTTGTAAAATTTTTCCTTAAAATATTCTACATGAACATGTCACAAGATATTTAACAGCAGCTAGAACATGTTCAATGAAATTACAAATGAAGGTTACACACGCTGAGAATAAATATAAATTCAAGGACTAAACTATAAGACTTTAACTTTTCTAAGTCAACTATGATTTTTATTTTATTTTTACCAATGGAAAATAAAAATTTATAAAAAGAATTTTTTTTTTCAATGAAGTTTATAAAAGGATTCAATACTAGATTAACACCCGAGAAATAAATTAACGACTACTTAGTGTTAACAAAATATAAATAAAAGAAAAAATATTTTATAACTGTTTCTTAATATATATATTTCAACTAATCATCTATTAAAATCTAATATATTTTTTTAAAAATCCCGAATATCATTCATAATTTTTTTTTTTTTTTTGAGAAAGAAGACTGTTAATATTATTAGCCAGAATAATTGATTCTAAATTAATTTTTGTATCAATTTTCCTAGTCTCTAAAACTAAATACTATCCTGAATTCTTTTATACAAACAAAATCATTATTTTTAGTGCCCGAAACAATGAATAGAGTATTTCTATACCACAAATTAAGTTATAAGTTTTGTCATAATTATCTAATGTAACAAACTGTATTTTTTTCTTTTGGCAAATAAAAACTATTATTTGCTACTTATCACTTTCATATGATACTATTATCTTATCCCAGTTTATACGTAAATAATTGCGGCAAAAGTAATGTATTATAATCTTTGTAGGGAATATGAGTAGGTCATTGCCGTGTATGCAAAGACTAAGTCATGGCTAGGAAAATTCTTTGTTTGAAACAAAAATAGAATTAAAATTCCAGCTTTCAGCCCCTCTATATATTTGCCAAGGCCAAACTTCTTTGATACAATAATAAAAAAAAAAAAATCATAACATCATTCATCTAACAAAGTTACTTCAACATCTTATCTTTCCAAACTCTCATCCTTTTCCAAGAACATCATCCTTATCCTTTCCACAAAGCCCTTACACATATCATAGTATATTCTCTGATTCTTGTTGTCTTCTAAATAGTACAATTTCCATGGCTAACCCTCATGATGAGGTTCAGCTACCAGATGGGTATCTCTCAGATGATGCAATGATTGTCTTAATGACAGCCACGACGACAATTACAGAGAATTCAACCTTTTCCTGGGATGAAAAAAATGATATGTCATAGCTAGGAAACGATGTCCTTCCAATAAGAAAGATACCAGACTTGGCAGGGAATATGAATAGGTAATTGCCATGTATGCAAAGACCAAGTCATGGCTAAGAAAATTCATTGTTTGAAACAAAAATATAATTAAAATTCTAGCTTTCGGCTGTTAGAATTATGGTTAAGTGATTAAATTCACCATTTCCTAAGGGCTTAAACTTTTGGAACAATCGGTAATTTAACATGGTATCAAAGCAGGAGATCTTGAGTTCGATCCCTATTTTTCGCTCTACCTCCCATTTTAAATGTTAAATTCTAACTTGTTTGAATTATGGTTAAGTGATTAAATTCATCATTTCCTAAGAATTTAAGCTTTTGGAACAATCGGTAATTTAACATCGGCCCCTATGTATATTTGCCAAGGCCAAACTTCTTTGAAACAATAAAAAAAAATCATAACATCATTCATCTACCAAAGTTACTTCAACTTCTTATCTTTCCAAACTCTCATATATACTTTTCCAAGAATATTATCGTTATCCTTTCCACAAAGCCCTTACACGTATCATACTATATTCTCCGATTCTTGTTGTCTTCTAAATAGTACAATTTCCATGGCTAACCTTCATGATGAGGTTTAGCTACCTGATGGGTATCTCTCAGATGATGCAATGATTGTCTTAACGACAGCCACGATGACAAGCACAGACAATTCAACCTTTTCCGGAGATGAAAACAATGATATGTCACAGCTAGGAAACGATGTCCTTCCAATAAGAAAGATACCAGACTTGGCAGGGAATATGAGTAGGTCATTGCCGTGTATGCAAAGACCAAGTCATGGCTAGGAAAATTCATTGTTTGAAACAAAAATAGAATTAAAATTCCAGCTTTCGGCTGTAAGAATTATGGTTAAGTGATTAAATTCACCATTTCCTGAGAGCTCAAACTTTTGGAATAATCGGTAATTTAACATAGTATCAGAGCATGAGATTTTGAGTTTGATCCCTATCTTCATTCTACCTCCCATTTAAAATGTTAAATTCCCACTTGTTAGAATTATGGTTAAGTGATTAAATTCACAATTTCTTGAAAGTTTAAACTTCTTAGACAATCGGTAATTTAACATCGGCCCCTATATATATATATATATATATTTGCCAAGGCCAAACTTCTTTGATACAATAAAAAAACAATCATAACATCACTCATCTACCAAAGTTATTTCAACATCTTATCTTTCCAAACTCTCATCCTTTTCCAAGAATATCATCCTTATCCTCTCCACAAAGCCCTTACACATATCAAAATATATTCTCCAATTCTTGTTGTCTTCTAAATAGTACAATTTCCATGGCAAACCCTCATGGTAAGGTTCAGCTACCTGATGGGTATCTCTCAGATGATGCAACGATTGTCTTAATGACAGCCACGGCGACAAGCACAGAGAATTCAACCTTTTCCGGAGATGAAAACAATGTTATGTCACAGCTAGGAAAAGATGTCCTTCCAATAAGAAAGATACCAGACTTGGCAGGGAATATGAATAGGTAATTGCCATGTATGCAAAGACCAAGTCATGGCTAAGAAAATTCATTGTTTGAAACAAAAATATAATTAAAATTCTAGCTTTCGGCTGTTAGAATTATGGTTAAGTGATTAAATTCACCATTTCCTAAGGGCTTAAACTTTTGGAACAATCGGTAATTTAACATGGTATCAAAGCAGGAGATCTTGAGTTCGATCCCTATTTTTCGCTCTACCTCCCATTTTAAATGTTAAATTCTAACTTGTTTGAATTATGGTTAAGTGATTAAATTCATCATTTCCTAAGAATTTAAGCTTTTGGAACAATCGGTAATTTAACATCGGCCCCTATGTATATTTGCCAAGGCCAAACTTCTTTGAAACAATAAAAAAAAATCATAACATCATTCATCTACCAAAGTTACTTCAACTTCTTATCTTTCCAAACTCTCATATATACTTTTCCAAGAATATTATCGTTATCCTTTCCACAAAGCCCTTACACGTATCATACTATATTCTCCGATTCTTGTTGTCTTCTAAATAGTACAATTTCCATGGCTAACCTTCATGATGAGGTTTAGCTACCTGATGGGTATCTCTCAGATGATGCAATGATTGTCTTAACGACAGCCACGATGACAAGCACAGACAATTCAACCTTTTCCGGAGATGAAAACAATGATATGTCACAGCTAGGAAACGATGTCCTTCCAATAAGAAAGATACCAGACTTGGCAGGGAATATGAGTAGGTCATTGCCGTGTATGCAAAGACCAAGTCATGGCTAGGAAAATTCATTGTTTGAAACAAAAATAGAATTAAAATTCCAGCTTTCGGCTGTAAGAATTATGGTTAAGTGATTAAATTCACCATTTCCTGAGAGCTCAAACTTTTGGAATAATCGGTAATTTAACATAGTATCAGAGCATGAGATTTTGAGTTTGATCCCTATCTTCATTCTACCTCCCATTTAAAATGTTAAATTCCCACTTGTTAGAATTATGGTTAAGTGATTAAATTCACAATTTCTTGAAAGTTTAAACTTCTTAGACAATCGGTAATTTAACATCGGCCCCTATATATATATATATATTTGCCAAGGCCAAACTTCTTTGATACAATAAAAAAACAATCATAACATCACTCATCTACCAAAGTTATTTCAACATCTTATCTTTCCAAACTCTCATCCTTTTCCAAGAATATCATCCTTATCCTCTCCACAAAGCCCTTACACATATCAAAATATATTCTCCAATTCTTGTTGTCTTCTAAATAGTACAATTTCCATGGCAAACCCTCATGGTAAGGTTCAGCTACCTGATGGGTATCTCTCAGATGATGCAACGATTGTCTTAATGACAGCCACGGCGACAAGCACAGAGAATTCAACCTTTTCCGGAGATGAAAACAATGTTATGTCACAGCTAGGAAAAGATGTCCTTCCAATAAGAAAGATACCAGACTTGGCTGAGAACTATTATAGGTTTGACTGGAAGGTGGGAAAATCAGTTCATCGAAAGCTGCTTAAGAAAGTTAATCAAGCGGTACCGGTACCAAATGTGAAATTGCACCAAATGAAAAATCGAAGCATCCAAAGGAGTTTAAGCATTGACTCGCCGCGAACACCTCCAAAGAAAAAGGGAGACGAGTTGCTGCTAAAACATGAGCGTTTCAAGGTACGAACCATAAACTTTAATGGAAGTGTTGAGCAACGTGATCAAGGCACCCAAGGCAGTCAAGGTAGTAATAGTAGTACTAAGTCTGGTAGCTCTAAATAAACTTTTGGTTTTACAGGAAGTTCAAGAAAATAATGACCACTGCCTTTCATGTAAATTGAAGAAATTCTTGTTCTATATATGGAGATTTTCTTTTTCAATATTTGATTGATTATTCTTATTAATGAGAAATATCCGTATTGCAAGTTGCAGTTAATTTTCCTCTGGATTTTCGCATGATTTTATAACAACAATAAAACCAAGTTTTAGTCCCAAATGTATAGGGTCGGTTTTCAAAGGATTATATTTTGATCAATATTTACAAATCAATCATACAACTTTACTGAGAAGTTATTATAGATAATGGATTTGATTCATGACCCTCGAAAGGCCATCTTCTGCTAGCTCTTTTAATTTCTGTCCAGTTAGGGAAGAAAGATCGATAGATAAGGTTTTGTGGTTCTTTTAATTTTAGCTGTACGACTAGATGTTATGCACTTCAAATCAAGGTTATTGCTACCTATACAATACTTTTTATAATTGTTAAATTAACAAGTACTAATTCTTATTTTTCGTGTTGGTGGTCAAACTAGCTAGGTTAGCTGTACGACTAGATGTTGTGCACTTCAAATCAAGGTTATTGCTACGTATACAGTACTTTTCATAATTTTTGTTAAATTAACAAGTACTAATTCTTATTTAATTAACACATCGCTTTTGAACTTATACCAATAACAATTTGTGAGATTTATAGGGAAAATTATTAGGTACTCTCGGAGTATCATAAATGTGTATTCTTCACTCTCACATGAATTAGTGGGACCCACCATTCATGTGAGAGGAAGGAGTATGCATTTATGGTACTCCCAGAGTACACAATAATTTCTCGATTTTTTATAGTTATAAAATTTTTTGTGACTCTTGACTGGTAATTAATTCAATTTCTAGTGGGGCAAGTAGTTGACAATTGCCAACGACTTGATAGAGCAAAATGAAGTTCTTTCAATTTTAGTTTTTTGGGACCCTACTCTAAACTAAAAGCAATTGATAGAATGTAGCAAGATCAATAATTATCATATCATATTCACCCACTGTAATATACAGATGTCGAGTAATTTTATTGATACCACAACTATCAATGGTGGCATTGAGTGGATGTTGTATAGTTTATGGGCCCCAACGTTAGAATTATCGATAATGATTAAATTTATCATTTTTTAATAGCTTAAATTTTTGAAAAAGCAAGTAATTTAATATAGTATCAAAGCACAAGATCTTGACCCAAACTATGAGATATTCACTGCATAATACAAGATACCTCCTCATAGCAAGATACATGCTGCTTAATACAAAATCAAATTTTATACAGTTCAATAACTTTTTAATAAGATTTATCACCAAAAAAAAAAAAAAAATTCTTAAAATTGGACAAAATTTAGCTACAAAATTAATTGTAAATTTAGACTATAACCTTATGTAATAAAATAAACATTACTATATATTTTAAAAATTGAACCGTTGAATTGCATGTTCTTTACGCTCTTAATACACATGTCAAATCTGGTATTAATCGGATATTATTTATTATATAATATATAAGCTTATATTTTATGCATAATTTTAAACTACAAAAACTTGCAAATGATGGATTTGTCAAAATTCATCTCTAATAAAAAGATATTAAGCAAGGTTGTAGCTAAATTTTGTCCTATTTTTTTCTATAAAAAATAATAGAAAGTTATATATATATATATATATATATAACATTATATTGTCTCCTTAATCCTAAATGCTTTCAAAATATTAAGATAATCAAATATCAATAATTATCTTATCAATAAAATTTAAAATTTAAATATTATATAGTTTAAAATTATATGCAAAATATAATTTTATAGATTGGATGATAAATATTAAATAATATCCAATTAATATTAAATTTTCATGCTCGTCAACAACAAAGAGAACATACGATCAGTTGGTGAGATATTAGAATTTGTATGGCAAATTTTTAAGAAGGCAAATGAGACACATTTGCTAATTAAGGTTGCAATATAAAGTTTAACTGTGCAAGGGTTTTGTGAGTAGAATATCTGTAATGACTTTTCCTAATTAAGGTTGTAGTACTGCTTTTCCTATAATGACTTTTCCCATTAATACTTGTATTTTAGGAGAAAGTATATGATGTTTCCGGAATACCAGATCAGCATCCAGTTGGTGTTTCATGCTCCAATAAAAATTCGACACCTGTATTAAAAAATGACAGATCAGTAAACTAGCTCATTTAAATCAAAAATACAAAAAAGCCCTTGAAAATTTTCAAAGTCCCGCCACTCAACACGCTTTACCTTTATGCTCAAAATCGTCTCTCCTTCTCATTGTTTCCAACCCCCAACACCGGAAGTTTTCTCACTGCTTCCAACACCTAACGTTGCAAGAAGGTCTTCGGCTTCTTTTTCTTCTTTTTTTTTTTTTTTTTTTCTTCTGTTTTCTCAAATTTTCTTTTTACACAAATGTATTTTGTTTTTTTTTTTTTTTTTTTTTTTTAACTGACATATACATGTATATGTTTGATAAAATGTTTCAGTGAAGATGGCTGCACTAATAATTTTTTTTAATGTTTTTTTGGATCATATTATGAGTGGTTAGTATGTTGAAGTTTCATAAGTAGAGAAATAAAGCTTTTTCTTTGTTTATTAGTTAAGTTGTTACACAATCTGAACTACACATTTGTTTTGTGGTGAATAGCCAAATGGTTGAATGCAAGAATATATATTTGATATCTCTTAAAGGCCTTTTAAATTTGTTTGATGAGATGGTAAACAATCTAAACTACACATCTATCTTATGGTGAATAGCTAGATGTAGCCTTCAAGCATCAATATCTTTGAGTCCACCATTTGTAATATTCTTTTGTCACTGCCTTATGTGATTTATTGGTCATTGCCTCAATAGTCTTTTTCATCTTCTAATTCTTGTTGGTAGATTGTTGCACTAATAATACAGTAAAATGTCAGATTGTTGCACTAATAATAAAGTAAAATGTTTTTTTTTTTTTTAATTATTACAAATCGTTTCCAAGTTGTCCATTATTACCAATCTTTGTTTTTCTCTTCAAAAACTCTATGTTGAGTGTATGCAATGACCGGAGAGTTGATGAGCTAGAAGACTTGGGAGTTCAGCGATAGCAACTGTGAGAGCTGCTTGGGCTTGCTGAAGACTTTAGAACGAGATGAGATTTTGGAGCTGGCTTTTGCCGTTAGTGCCAGCTTCTTCTCCACACTTGTATTCACTCCCTTGTCAACCATAAGAATTACCCACCACCACCTTTCTATTTCTTTTTTCTTTTTGGGTTTGTTAATTCGATTCATGAGTATTGTTTGTCCTTTAATTATAGTGTACCAACTGGGTTAGTATGTTTTTCTTGAATTCTAATACTTAATTGGGGTTTGATTCTTTTCTTTGATAAATGGACCACCAAGTTTGAAAATTTGGTGTTTATTTATTTGGTTGAGTTGTTTTTATGTTGGACACATTCAATTGCCACCCAAAAAAAAAAAAAAGGAAGAAAAAAGCAGGGAAATTTGCTAAATTCAATTGGGTAGGATAGTTTACCTACTTATCTTTGTTTGATTAATTGCACTAAATTCTGATGGCTATGCTATGCATGCTTGATTTAAGCCTTTTGTTTAATTAAAAAAAATATTGAGTAACTTTTGTTTAATTTAAATGAATCATCAAAGCAATACAACATTTTCTTGGCATCTTTGTTCATCTACATAATATATTTTTGTCAGGTTGTTCACATTATTCACAAGAAGCACCCTTAAAGCATGGCAACATAATAACCCCAAAATCTCAAATAATTTGCATGCACAACAAACACATACTTCAAACAAGTTAAATGCACAATATGAACCCTTCTATTCTCCTTACTAGCTAGTGAATATGCAAAGTTATCGTTGCGATGATTAGTTTCAACACAACACAATCCCATACTTGAATTGAACTCTTCTTTAAACATTAGTTTCAGCATAGCTTTAACGTGTGCTTTTGTTTATTGTTTTTTTCCCTAACATTGTTCATTTTTCAGAGCCCTACAAAAAAAGTTTGAAGTATAATGGATAGCTTTTTTGGATGGTATTTGGACAACATATTGCACAGCTAATCGACAGCATTTTGGACAATATTTTGGACAGCACATTGCATAATGGAGGAACATTTTGGATAGTATTTTTTTATTTGAAAATTTTTTAGACAGCATAATTTGGACAATTGATTGCATAGCCAAACACTAATTCTAGTTGTCAATTTGGAAGATTTTTGTATCTTATGAAGTTGCTCAAACATGATAAATTTTGTGTATGTTTAAGTAACTTCTAGTTAAAAACTAATTATATGTATAAAATGAAATTTTTTTATGCAATAGTACAGTTTAGTCTTATATCTAATTTCTATGTGTGCATGGTATGGTTATTCAAGGTGAATGATAGTTATGTATGGTGGTGGAATTGCAATGCTAGATTCTTCAAAGACCATGAAAACTTTAAATCCATCTCCAGGACTTTTTGCAAATTGTTGAAAAATTTTCTCCAAGACTAGATTTAAGTATAATTTTGATCCATTTTGCTAATACGATACTCATCAAGGATGTTCTCTGATCCCCTAATTTGATATTATTATTATCCAAAGTGACATTAAGTATATCAAAGAAGAACAATTTGCATATCTTTTAATTGAATCAAGTATAAATTTTAGATACTCATTACAATTCTTCATTTTCTTTCAAGGCTAGATAACAATAAAATGCACACCACAATTCCATGGATATAATAGTTTTGAAACTTGGAACACAAAATTTTCTCAACTGCATACATTATAACTTGATTGTTCAAAGTTCAAACACATACATTCATCAGTTACAAAACTTATCAAAATTGAACTCAAGGCTCCTCAACATCAATATCATCCAAAGACCCATGTGGCTTATAACAATTTCTTCCCATTAACTCCATGTCAACCTCGTCATGATTACCATTTTCCTCTTCAAAATTGCTTCAAAATCTATGGTATTGTGTGTTCCACGCCCACAATATTTCTCAATGAGCTCTATCCTACAACCAAACCATTTGAATGGTATTAAATTGTAATTATTCAATCCAAAAATAAAATTGAAAGCAGTGCTGTTATCCTAATGTAGATAGTAAACCCTATAATACAATTCACAATCCTCAATCTTGCACATAACCCCATTAGCTAAAAATATATCTTAATTTGTATCAAGATACTCTGGTTACAACCTAACATAACATTAAGGGGTTGAGGTTCCAACAACTACAATTTAGTGGACAAACCAAAAAATACTCTAACGAAAGGCCAAGAGTTGCAGATATGATATTCCAAAATTTCCAACAATCTAATTCCACAAGCAAGGCTCAAATTTGAAGCACTAAACAATAAATATAATGAAAACTGAAATATATATATATATATATATTTGAAATTTTATTTCCATATGAAACAACATAAACTCATAGTTACACCACATTTGAGTAAATTCCTAAAGCACTTTGTCTTAAACCACCATAACATTCAAGTGAGAAAAAAAATATCAACAAGAATTAAAAGATCAAAAAGACTATTGAGACAATGACCAATAAATCACATAAGGTAGTGACAAAAGAATATTACAAATGGTGGACTCAAAGATATGCTATTCACCATAAGATAGATGTGTAGTTCAGATTGTTTACCATCTCATCAAACAAATTTAAAAGGTCTTTAAGAGATACCAAATATATATTTTTGTATTCAACCATTTGGCTATTCACCATAAAACAGATGTGTAGTTCAGATTGTGTAACAACTTAACTAATAAACAAAGAAAAAGCTTGGCAAAAATGTAAAACTGACCCTCTAACTTTCACATTTTTTTCATTTCAGTCCTCTAACTTTCAGTTTTGTCAATTCAGTCCTCTAACTTTCAATTTTTGTCAATTCAAAGCTCCGTTACAAATCCGTTACTGCTGCCAAAACGACGCCGTTTTCATGGTTTTTTTTTTTTTTTTTTAATAAATTCAGAATTATATATATATAAAAAAAATAAAAAAAATAAAAAAACATTAAGGGGAATGATGTCATCGTTCCCCTTCCCTGAATCAAAACAAAAAAAAGGGATTCATTCCCCTTCACTGAATCAAAACGAAAATAAGGGATTCAAGTATCAAATCCCTAGCTTTGAGTCCGAGAGAGAGAGAGAGTGTGAGCCGAATTGAGAGAGAGAACGAGGGACTGAGTTCACTAGCGGTGTCGCCGCCCTTGCTCGCCGTGTAAACCACCTTGCTGCTCTGCCTTGATTGAAAGTAGCTCCTCCTCGCCTGTCCTCCGCTTCTTTCCTAGCCACTTTGCAGGTATATTTTTGCAGCTTAATGACTAAACTAAACTAAACGAACACTTCTCTCATAAACACCGCTGGTGAACTTAGTCGCTCGCTCTCTCTCTCACACAAACTAGCTCACACTCTCTCTCGAGGACTCAAAGCTAGGGATTTGATACTTGAATCCCTTATTTTCGTTTTGATTCAATGAAGGGGAACGAATCCCTTTTTTTTTGTTTTGATTCAGGGAAGAGGAACGACCCCCTTAATGTTTTCTTTCTTTCTTTCTTCTTCTTCTTCTCTTTTTTTATTTTTTTTTTATTTTTTATTTTTTCAAATTTTTCTTTTAATTCCGAATTAAAAAAAAAAAAAAAAAACCATGAAAACGGCGTCGTTTTGGCAGCAGTAACAGCAGCAGTAACGGATTTGTAACGGGACCTTGAATTGACAAAAATTGAAAGTTAGAGGACTGAATTGACAAAACTGAAAGTTAGAGGATTGAAATGAAAAAATTTGAAAGTTAGATGGTCAGTTTTGCATTTTTGCCAAAAAGCTTTATTTCTCTACTTATGAAACTCCAACATACTAACCACATATAATCTGATCCAAAAAAACATTAAAAAAAAAAATCATTAGTGAAGCCATCTTCACTGAAGCATTTTATCAAACATATACATGTATATGTTAGTTAAAAAAAAAAAAAAACACATCTCTGTAAAAAGAAAAATTTAGGAAACAAAAGAGAGGAGACCTTTTTGCAACATCAGGTGTTAGAAGCGGTGAGAAAACTTTCCAGCGTTGGGGGTTGGAAACAATGACAAGGGGAGACAATTTTGAGCATTTTTCGATGAGACAAAGGCAGGCCTGGTTGGAACTGGTGATGTTCGGCGGGGTGTCTCCATCTCCGAAGGTGATGCTTGGCAGTGGCTGTCAAGCTTTAGGGTTGAGAGAGAGAAAGTAGATGAAGGTGTTGGTGTGTGCTGCTGTGCAAGAGAGAAAGAGAGAGAGATAAAGTTTTGATTTTACATAAAGGTAAAGCATGTTGAGTGGCGGGACTTTGAAAATTTTCAAGGGCATTTTTGTATTTTTGATTTAAATGAGCTAGTTTACTGATCTGTCATTTTTATACTGGTGTTGAATTTTTATTGGAGCATGAAACACCAACTGGATGCTATTCTGGTATTCTGGAAACATCATATACTTTCTCGTATTTTAGACAAGCTCTCCGTCTCTTTTATTCTAGATCATGCGAGACTAGTTAGTAGTCTCCCTTCCTCCGTCTCTTTCATTCCAGATCATGCGAGACTAGCTAGTAGCTCCCAATGTTTGACAAGCTCTCCTTTTCCTTCATTACGTTTTAATCCAGCTGTGGGACCCAATGGCTGACAATAAAAAAATGCAATTTTATTCCAAACAAACTCAACTAAAATATGGGTTCCAATTACCTTAATTAGTAAAGTCTTTGATGGTTGTATAAGAGATCTGGGATTCAATCTCCGCCTATACCAAAAACTGATTGATGTCTTAGTCTGATGATAAAGAGCTATCATTAGGAGCGGATGCCATAGGTTAAAACTCAAAAAAAAAAAAAAAAAAAAAAAAAAAAAAAAAAAAAAAAAACAAAAAAAACAAAAAAACAAAAACTCAACTACAATGCAAATGGCCTAATCACATCTGATGCATTAGTTGGATATATACAAGATTCTTTTTTATTCTAAAAGGTCTATATAATTAAGTAAGTTCTCTCTGGGACCACTGAGAAGCTTTCCACTACCTGAAGAGAATTCATCAAATGAGTTTATTTTGTCTGCAAAATTCCTAATGAAGAGGGCTCTGAGTGTTAAGGTAGTTATTAGAACATTAAGGCCTTTGTGGCATTCAGTGAAGGGGTTCGAGGTGCGAAGATTAAGAGACCATGTATTATTGTTTTTGTGAGACCATGTATTATTAAAAATCCTTAGCAACGCACCATGGAGTTTTGACAAATATCTTGTGGTGCTACAGTGGTATGACAGAGAAGTGCGCATCAGGGCTTTAGAATTTGATAAGATCCCAGCCTGGGTTCAGGTCCATGGTATCCCCATGAGATTTTTGAATGTTGTAGAAAATTTGTGTGAGGTTGTGGGCTCGGTATGTAGAATGGATGACGTTAATGAGATGGATGGAGGGAGTTTTATGAGGGTAAAGGTTCTTACAGACATAAATACACCACTTTGTAGGGGAAGACGGTTCTTTTCTTCTTAGGGGGAACAAGGTTGGGTTTCCTTCAAGTATGAAAGATTACCCAACCTTTGCTATTGGTGTGGGTGCTTAAGTCATGGTGATAGAGATTGCAAGCTATGGCTAGATAGTGAAGGTCAATTGAAGAAGGAAGAGCAAGCTTATGGGTTTTGGATTCATGCTCCACCATTTATCAAAGGAAGAAGTTCGGTGATCAAAGTATCGGAGTTTTATGAGGTAAGAAAAAAGAGAGGCAACAAATGTCTAGAAAGGGGCTAACTCTGATCCCGGTGGTGGTTTTAGGTCCTCAACAGTCTCTGGTGGTGGTGCAATCACAATCCAAGGAAGGTGATGATCTTTAGGAGGAATACCATGACAGGGAATTGTGTCCAAATATCGAGACTATGACCACGGTGGGTAGAGTGAGGGAAAGTCGGGATTCTAGGGAAGATTTTGAGGAGCGGATCGAGGAGATTGACAGGGATTTAAAAAAGTTTGACAAGGATGAATTTTTAAAACTGGATACTGATATGATTAGAATCTTGGGGGAAGATATTAGTAGTGAGCACACAAAAAAGTTGGATTCTGACCAGAACAGAGAGGCAGTGAAGGAGCTACGTTATGGGGATCATCTTGGCAGTTTTTTGGGTAAGGAGCTGAGTGGATAGCCACGTTTAAATGCTGCTAACCTGGTAAGTGTCCCAATCACTCAGACTCTATTAGGAGATATTACAAATATTCTAGGCAGACTTGTCAAAACAGTGGAGTGTAAAAAATGAAGGAAGAAAGTCCATAGGGTAGGAACTAATGAACATATGAGCCCCTCGACTTTGACAAGGGCAAAGAGAACTTGTGATGAGGATTGTAGTGGGTTACCAAGTAAGAAAAGAGTGGTTTCCCTCTATGACCAAGCTACACTTTCATCAATGGTGGAGGCAGTTAAACAACCCCGCCAACAACAATGAATCTATTATGCTGGAATTGTCAAGAGCTTGGGAACCCCCAGACAGAGCAAGAGCTTGGAGACATTATTCAGGCTCAAGGTCCTTCAGTCGTGTTCTTAGCCGAAACATGGCTTGATAAGGCTAGGCTAGTTTTCATTCGGGATAAGCTCAAGTTTGAAGGTTTGTTGGAATTCTCAAGGAAAGAAAGAGGTTGGGGGCGGGGGGGGGGGGGGGGGGTGGTTGTTATGTGGAAAAAAGATGTAGATTTTTCAATCGACAGTTACTCCCCCAACCATATTGATGCTATTATAAATAAGAGTAAGGAGGATGAATGGCGGTTCACTGGCTTTTGTGGCGAACCCGACACAAGGAATCACTATATTTCTTGGGCCACATTAAGGAGACTAAAATCAAAATACTCGTTGCCTTGGTTATGTGCTAGAGATTTTAATGAGATAAATAGGGCACATGAGAAGTCCGGAGGGAGGTTGAGGCCGAGTAAGCAAATGAAGGATTTTAGAGATGTATTTGACGAATGTAGGTTTCAAGATCTCGAGTTCAATGGCAACAAGTTTACATGGTGTAATGGGCATGAGGAAGGCCACACGGTGTGGGAAAGGCTAGATAGAGCAGTGGGTACGGTGGAGTGGATGAATATGTTCCCGACATCTAAGGTGGTTCATTTGGAGAGTGGCTCTTTAGACTACTTTCTAGCAGGCATACCAAAAAAGATTAACAAGCCGTGGAGGATTGAACAAATGTGGATGGAGGATGTGGGATGTAAGGAAATGGTGGAAGATGTTTGGGCATATGATTTTCAGGGTTAGTGCCATCAATAGATTGGAAGGAAAAGAAGATAGGTGTTGTAGGAATTTGAAATGGTGGAGCAAGGTGGCTTTTGGGAATGTGACCTGAAAATTAAAGGAGAAGAAGAATTTGCTAAGGCTAGTCGAAGTTGAAGCAATCAGAGGAGGAAGCATTGCATGGGTATTGAGGCTAAAAAAGGAAATTTCCAAACTCTTAGTGAGGGAGGAACAAATGTGGAAGCAATGGTCTCGCTTCTTGTGGTTACAAGAAGGGGATAACAACATAAGGTATTTCCATAATTGAGCCTCTCATAGATTTAGGAGGAATTGGATTGATAGTTTGGAAGATGCAAATGGGGATTTCTGTAGTGATGAAGATGGTATATCAAGTATCTTGATAGACTATTACCAACGATTCTTTACCTCATCCAACCCGACCATGATTGATGTTGTTGTTGATCAAATTCCATGCTCAATTAGTGATGAGATGAATGAAAAGCTCTTGGCTGACTTCACAAGGGAAGAAGTGGTAGTGGCTTTGAAACAAATGGAACCTTTGAAAGCACCGGGGCTGGATGGGCTATCACTATTATTCTTTCAGCACTATTGGCAAGTGGTTGGGGATGATGTGACTGAGGTGGTGCTGTGTTGTCTGTCTACGGGCGTTATTCCCCCATCCATCAATAGTACTTTCATCACTCTTATCCCAAAGGTAAAAAGCCCTTCAAAAGTCTCTGAATTTCGCCCTATTTCTTATGTAACATTATCTATAAGCTCATATCAAAGGTTGTTGCAAACAAGATGAAGGGTTTATTACCTCTTATTATATCGGATTCCCAAAGTGCCTTCCAATCCAATAAGGCAATTTTGGATAACATCCTTGAAGCTTTTGAGACCCTTCATCACTTGAAAAATCAAAAGTCAAAGAAGGGAGGGTTCATGGCTCTTAAACTACATATGAGCAAGGTGTACGATAGAGTTGAATTGCGGTTCTTGGAGTTAACCATGAGAAAAATGGGCTTTTGTAATCTGTGGGTGGACTTGATTATGTCTTGCACTGGTTCAGCCTTTTATCAAGTATTGGTGAATAGGGTTTCAAGAGGGGATATTTGGCCAACAAGGGGGATTAGGCATGGTGATCCTTTATCCCCATATCTTTTTTTGGTACATTCAGAAGCTCTGAACCAACAACTATAGTATGCAGCCAGTTTCAGGGCAATTAAAGGCTTCTTTTTGTGTCGAAATGGCCCCAAAATCAGCCATGTATTCTTTGCCGATGACACACTGCTTTTTTGTCGAGCAACAATGGGAGATTTGGAGGTAATCCTTCATATCTTTTAGTTATATGAGCTAGCCTCTGGGCAAAAATTGAATAGAGAAAAAACCATGATGTCTTTTAGTAAAGCTACCATGGAGGAACGAAGGATGGAGTTGGTGGAATTTTTGGGTGTGAGTGAGGTTAGAGAGTATGAGAAATACCTTGGCTTACCGGCCGTGGTGGGGAGAAAGAAGAAAGAGAGCCTCAACTACATAAAAGAAAGAGTGTGAAATAAACTCCAAGGGTGGAAGGAGAGACTCTTATCTCAAGTGGGGTAAGGAAGTATTGCTCAAGGTGGTAGTTCAAGCAATTCCCACCTTTGTAATGAGTTACTTCAAACTCCTAACACGGCTCATACAAGATATTGAAAGGTTGATTAGGAAATTTTGGTGGGGGCAACGGGGAGATTAACATAAAATCCATTGGAAGAATTAGGAGACCTTGTGCAAACCAAAGGCATTGGGGGGAATGGGCTTTAAGGACTTAGAGAAGTTCAATGAGGCGATGTTGGCAAAACAAATGTGGAGGTTACTAACTGACCACACATCGCTATTTTACAGGGTTTTTCAAGCCAAGTACTTCCTAAATGGCTCAGTTTTGGATGCTAAACCTTCTTCAAGGTCATATGCTTGGCAAAGCATTGTAAAAGCAAAGAAACTTGTCTAATCGAGTATGTTGTGGAAGGTAGGGAATAATAAACAAATAAAAATCTTTGGGGACAGATGGCTGCCTAGGGAGGAACCTGCCAAGGTTATCTCATCTTCAAATAGCATCTTTGCTGAGTGGATAGTGAGTAGGTTGTTGGACTCGAATGGTGTTGGCTAGAATGTCCAATTAGTGGATGCCATGTTCCTTCCTTTTGAAGCCCAACTGATCAAAGGTATACCTATTTGTGTCACTAACCAAGAAGATTGTGTGTCATGGCCAAAATGCAGAACCGAGTCTTACTCTGTAAGATCTGGGTATCAAATGTTGTGTGAAGCTGAGGCAAATGGTGTACCATCGGGGTCAACAAATGAGGTCGTAAAACTCTTTTGGAAGAACATTTGGCGTATCAAAATGAATAATAAGATTAAACTCTTCCTCTGGCGGGCATTCTCAAATGCTTTACCAACAAAAGTGGGGCTTCACAAAAGAAAGGTTATTGACAATACAATGTGTGATCAGTGTTTGAAGGGAGTTGAGGATGAAGTTCATGTTATTTGGGATGTGACTGTATATGATTGGCATGGGAAGCCCTGTTTGCAACGGTAAGGTTGAAATACCCCAAAGTGGAAGCTATGTGGGACTTGGTCAGTATCGTCCATAATGAGACCAAAGAGCTTGATAAATTTGCAATGGTAGCCTAGGCAATATGGTAGCGTAGAAATAAGCTTCGGTGCAATGAGGCTAGTACCCCGATCCAAAAAATTTATAAATCTGCCTTGACACTTTTGGTTGAGTTTCAGCAGAAGAAGCTAAGGATAGTTGATCAGAGCCACTCTAGTCTAAACCATTGGCAACCTCCTCCTCCCAACTCAGTAAAGGTAAACTTTGATGGTGCAGTCTTTGGGGACTCTTATGAGGCAGGGGTGGGGTTGTGATTAGGAACAAATGTGGGGAGGTGATGGCTTCTCTGTCTAAGAAAATAGTGATGCCATCGTTAGTGGAAGTGCTCGAGATGCTGGCTGCTAAGAAAGCTGCCATCTTTGCTCGAGAATTGAGCTTCAAGAATGCTTGGTTTGAAGGTGATGTCGAGGGGGTGGTGAGAAGTTTAAGGGATAGGGACATCTCAAATGCTTTTGTTGGACACTTAGTGAAAGGCTTTAGGTCTATAGTTGGTTAGTTTCAAACCTATTCTATCTCTCATGTAAGGTGGCAGGGCAATAGTGTAGCCCATGCTTTAGCTAGGGAGGCTAGAATGTCTTTTCCTTTACGTATTTGGATGGAAGATGTTCCACCAAATGTTTTGATTTTTGTAACCAAAGATTTTCCTGTTGAATAAAGTTATCCTAGCAGGATGGATTTCTCCCAAAAAAAAAAAAAAAAAAAAAAATTAAAGCAGAGTTCTAATGTCATGGGATTACATATGTCAATTGAGTTTAAGAATTTCTTAGTCAATCCTAATTTTTTTTAATAGTATTTATCCATTAATTTCCATGAAGACCAAGTTCTTTACATACCAAATTAAAATTATAACTTAGAAGAAAAAAAAATCTAAGATTACATACTAAAAGTGTCGAAATTACCAAGCAAAAGAGTCAAGTTGCTAAAAGCGCAACCTACAAAAGAAACTAGAACAAAAACTAAATCTACTATGTTTCTAGTAATTAATACTTCTTCCATCACAAGAATTTTAGCTATATTGTGATATCAAGAACTAATGTGTACCTCTCTTTGGATTAAAACTTGCATGGAAGCCATCTTTCTCTTTGCTCCGTCTGAAAATTTATTTTGAGAGAAAATCTAAAAATATTGTGTCTAAATCTGATGAAGATTGAAGAGAGCCATTGAACCAACCGTGACTTGGGTTATTTTCTTTTGGTTTATATTAAGAGCACTTACTGCTCTTGGGAAGAGCAAAAAATGATGTAAACCTGTTGGAGTGTTGGACTAAAATGTGACGATTAGAGGTGCATTTGAGCTGGAAGAAACAGATTTGATTGTTGGATACACTTTCTGAACCTGCAGTCTTGAAAATGAAAAAAATACCATGTAAAATTCGATTTAGGTAGAGTGCACAAATGGCCTGTAACGTTGTTTATATTTAAGGACTAAAATGGTTGTTTTTCAATTGTCTTAAATATGTATGACATTAGTCCAAACCTTAGGATAATTATTTGGAATTTATCCAACATTTTTTTAATATTGAAAAACACATAATTGGCTGTTTAGTATGAGTATGAGAAATATATATATATATATATATTGTATAACTTTTTTGACAAAAATAATGACTTTTAATTAAAAGAGAGAAACTCTTGTTACCAACCAAACAACCGAGGTGTCTCTCTTTTCTTTCCATTTCCCTCTCCTCTTCCAAACGTTAAAGCAACCCTAGCCTTTGAAGTTCATCTTCGTCACCACCACCACTAGAGATAACGGCACGCATGCAACAAAGATGACCAAACATTGCGACTTGACTACAAATTAATTCCCAAGCATTTAAGCTGACCCATTGAATCTTCACAAGAAAACCGTAGCAACAGAGAGGACCAAACACCGCAACGTCACTACAAATTCCCAAGCATTCGAGTTGGCCCATTAAATCTTTGTATCAACAGAGACGACCAAACATCGCAACGCCACTACAAATTCCCAAGCATTCGAGCTATCCCATTAAATCTTCACATGAAACTCATAAGCTATATGATGAAGTTGACATTCGTCGGTCATGCTTTCGTCTATACGGATGGAAGATGTTAGGTTGCATCTCAAGCCAATCTGCAAAAAAGAGCTAAGAACAAGGTGGAACACCGGTTTGGTGTTGGCCAAAAACCATTCGATGCCTAAATTAGATCAAGCTGAAATGATTCAATTGCTCAAATCAGAGTGTATTGACTAGTAGTTATAAATATGAAATTGTGTACCTTTTCCTTCTGTTTTTGTCTTCCTTGTATAGGCTCCATTTCTCCATATATGGGAATTAACGACTCTTTTTATGGATTTTGGTTCTGTTAGCAATAAATGATATTCTTAATGATTATTCCGTTGGTTTGTTCGTTACAACTGGGCTTGTTGATTTTCATTTAATGCCTCGTCATTCATCAATATAATGGATGACTGTATTTGTTTATGTCATCATCACTATATATGAACTTAAATTTTTGAGTTTTAGTAATTTTCGCATTCCCCTCTTCCAGGTTAAGGCTAAACAAAAAATTTAGCCAAAAATAATAATGGTCTTTTTGTGAGAGTTTGATAAGATTGACTAATATTTATTAAGAAAATTAAGAGTATATTTGGCAACTGTTTTTTCTCTTTATTTTCTGTTTCCAAAAACAATTTTCTATTTTTGAGACTTAAAAACTTGTTTAATAACCTAAAATGGACAAAAAATAAAAACTGTTATCAAAACTCAATTTGTGAAGGAAACTGAAAACATGCAAAAATATTGTTTTCAATTTTTAATTTTCAAAAGTCAATAAAAACACGTATTTAATTTAATGAATCTATCTCATTTAACGAGTTAGTATTAGAATTCAAAATCCTAGTAACAACATATTTTAGTATTTTCTATTTTTTTCTTCAAAAAACTATATTTTTAATTTCAACTAACCAAACTTGTTTTTGATTTCAAAAATACAAGAAAATTGTTTTTTTCTTTATATTCTCAAAAACAAATTTTTGAAAATAGAAAACAAAAACTGTTACCAAATATAATGTGTTTGATTGCCAAGAACTTTATAGTTCAATTAACAATTTATGGTGTTTTAAATGGAGATATTTAGGATTCAACTCTAGTCTCATCTCAACTATTGATGTATCAAAAACAAAAAAGGTATTTGACCTAAAAGGCTAAAACACAAACAAAAATAAAAAAGAGATTGGACCGTGTGTGATAATTAACAATAATAGTGGTGACCAAAAAAAAAAAAAAAAAAAAAACAATAATTGTTGGTAACTCCACACAAAATGCTTTATGCTTTAGGATATCCAGTTAATTAGAATTGACTTTACGGCATGTTTCCCGTAGCAAATACTTCATTCATATTTTTCCAAAAAATAAAATAAAAATAAAAATAGACAGTGGCTCAGTGGCTGGCAATAAAATAAGACCCTCCCTGGTCCCTATACAGCTCTAATAGCATCAATGTGACTTATCATGCTGCCAGTTTGCAATGGCAGTACGTATGACAGAACCGGACTTAATCTTGAAGACTTTAAAATTGCATCCATTTGCTAATACTTAAAATTATCTATGTATATATCTACATTGTGTCTTCTAAGTTGTAAATACGTAATTGCCACATATATTATAGTCAGGGATTGAGATCCGGTATAATTCTTAGGGTATTACACCGCACCGGGTGCAATTGCATCTCAACCATTCAAAAAGGTAAAAAAGTTAAAAAGTGAAGTGATAAAAATTTTATGCGATATAGGAAGAGAGTAACTGCACCTGGTGCAATATTCTAAGAATTGTACCAAATCTCGATCCTTACAGAGAGACCATACTTTCATTTTGAAAAAGCCCCTTCTTCTACATTTATTATTATTATTTTTTATTTCTTTTTTTTTTAAGTGACCAAATCAACAGTAGTGCTCTATTGGTGTAAGGAGGGTGGATTTTAAGTTTGATATACAAAGGTTTTTATTTTTATTTTTATGAGAGATACACAAAGTTTGATCATAAAGATTTTACCATTATTTGGTGTTGTGTTTATCTATATATGGTGAAACAAATCATCAGGGCACGCAAGCTTAGCAGATTCACAGGACTTAGTCCTGTATTTGAGAACTAATTTTTCAGTTCTCTAGAACTAAGACTAGCATATCCCACAAAGTTCAAAGCCTAGGTGTTGGATATTCCTAACGGAGTTTCACATGCGGGGTTTTGTACTTGGTACAAACATATGTTTTTGGCTTCATTTTTTTTTTTTTTTGATAGCAAGATTGAAAACATTTTATTAAGTTACTAAAAGAGCACATACATTATGGATAAGAGCTTGCTCTATGAAATAAGCACTCTCTTAAATCCAAGTATAATAATCATTAATGTCCTTAGCATATTTTGCTAAAAGGTGGGCTGGTCTACTTCATTGACGTCGAATATGGGAAAAACCAACATGGCAGAACTCTGAGCAAGCTTTTTGCACCCCAATAATCACAGCATCAACTGATGGGGGAGGTGAGGTCAAGCCGAGAAGAGCACGATACACATTGAGGGAGTCACCTTCAAGAATTAGATCACACACACCTACATCATTAGCAAATTGTAATCCCATTTCAAAAGCCTTGGCTTCTGCTTCAACAGCACCCAACGGTGCATAAATCTTCCTACTTAAAGCTACCACAACATTCATCCTTAATGACAGCACCAATACCCACTGCCTTCAGGTCTAAAAAAACTGCCCCATCCACATTTGCCGTGTACACCAACCCCTACGGAGGAACCCATGATATCTATTGAATACTCGGCACACTTGCACTAGTGGCAGTACTCGTTGTTGTATAATATTCCTCCAAAAATTGTACTACCTTTTGGACGAGAGCCAAAACCGACTTGCGTTGGCCACCCAATCTGACTTCATTTCGATTACCCCTTAAAGCCCATGCACATGTCGCCGCCTTTGCTACCTTCTCCGGTGAGCTGTCCGTCTACATTAGTAAGCCCCACATTAAGTCCTTGAAACTACATAACTGGTCAGGTTCGAAAGGCAGCACCATTTTTGAGCACTCCCACATCTCCCGAGCAAACTTACAAGACCAGAAACAGTGGTTTGAATTTTCAGAGGCCAACTTACAACCATCACACACGTCATCCGCTAACACCTGCTGCCTAACTAAATTTGCTTTTATAGGGAGGATATCCCTATAAAACCTAAAGGTGAAGTGTCTGATTTTATGTGGAGTAGGTAGCTCCCAAATCTTCCTCTAAAACCTCCTATTCTGGCTATCATCTAAGCACGAACCACAACTCCTGGCCTTTGACATTTCCACAGCCACCCAACAAGCATTACGAACCGTAAAAACACCATTAGAACTGCATGCCCATACCTGCTTATCTGCTGGACCATGCACGCTCAGTGGAATACTTTTAATAACCTCTGCTTCATGTGGTAAAAACAGAGCATCAATCACCTCTGTTTTCCAGCTTGCATTCTCCTTATCTATCAGTTCACTCACCGATGTTTGGGCTTGCAGAAACATTCTAGGAGAAGTGACTTTGGAAGTAAAGGGAGTTGGCAGCCATTTATGCAAGGGCGGCTTGATGTATTTAGGGGCCTAAGGCGAAAATTAATTATTTTATTTTAGATACAAAATTACTACTAATTAACATAAACTACGTAGAATTTTTTCTTTTTTTAGAAATTTTATAAACAAAAAAAATTTAACAAAATTTTTCATGCTTGTTGATATGGTAGATTGATAATAGTAAGTAAAAGAGTGATGTTAGTGGTGGATTTAGGTGAGAACTAGTAAAAGTTTGTTAACTAAACTCTTATTATTATTCTTATTTTTTTTAGAAGTACAACATTCACAATATTTTTTTACAACAAATTCTAGGTTTTAAGTTGCTTCCAATTTTTTTTTTTTTTTTTTTTCTTCTATTTGAAAATATCACTATAATTATTTTTTTGCCATCAATAACAGGTTGTAACAACCTGCTACTTAGTATAATTGTAAAAGTGTTGTAAAAAATATTGTGGACGTTGCATTTTTCTCTATTTTTATTTGTTTTTTATCTAATAAAAAAATATTATTTTATTTATTGATTATAAATAACTCTATTGGTTAAAATTTGGGGGCCTTTTTTTTACTTGGGGACTTAGGCGACTGCATTTTTTGCTCCACTGTTCAGCTGGCACCGCATTTATGACCCCATACCCGTGCTTGTTCCCTATTTCCAATCCTCCACCGCAGTCCATGTTTCACTATCGCTTGTGCTACCATGATACTTCGCCATGTGTAAGATGATGCATTACTCCCTAAAGAGGCCTGAGAAAACTCACAGTTAGGAAAATACTTGGACTTGAGCACCTGATAAACAAGAGAGTCATGTCTTTGTTGAAGCCGCCACCTCTGCTTCGCCAATAATGCTAAGTTAAACTCTTTTAATTTCTTGAAACCCAAACCCCCACTGCCTTAGGAGTGCACAATTTATCCCAGCTCAGCCATGTCATCTTCTTCTCATGGTTTGCCATTAATCTTGAAAGAGTAAGAGACTGAGGTAACACATTTCATAATTAGGGCCCTCCATTTGTCATCAAAACCCAATTTTTGCTTTATCTTCTCCAACCAACACCATTCAACTCTATCATAAGCTCTACTCATATCTAATTTTAGAGCCATTTCACCAAGTTTGCCATTTTCCCTCTGACTGATATGATGCATCATCTCAAAAGCTACAAGAACATTATCAGTAATAAACCAACCGTGCACGAATGCACTTTGGGTATCATTGATAATAGAAGGAAGAATCTTCTTCAACCTGTTAGCAATAGCTTTGGATGCAATTTTATACACCACATTACATAAACTAATGGGTCTATAATCAGTAATTTTCTTCGGCTCTTTACATTTTAGAATAAGCACCATATGAGTTTCATTAAAGTTTGGAGGAGCAATACCTAAGTTTAGAAAATTCAAGACTGTCTTTGTTACCATTTCACCCACCTTTGGCCAAAAATGTTGAAAGAATAATGGAGGCATGCCATCAGGACAAGGCGCCTTCAAAGGGAGCATCTGTTTCAGAGCTAACAACACTTCACATGCATTAAAATCTTTAGTGAAGTTTTGATTCATGGTTGGACTAACCTTGTGTTGAACTGCTTCCAGTGTTTCAGAAAACTCCGTGGGGTTACTAGATTGGAAGAGATTACTGTAATAATCCACCACAATGTCCACCACCTTAGTCTCATCCTCCTACCATTGCCCATTCTCATCCAATAAGCCTTCAATATAGTTCTTATTATAGTAGGTTGATACGAGACCTATCTCCATGTTGTAACTAATTGATATGGGACCTTTGCAACCACATTGCATTCTCCTTTTCTAACTAGCAATTCAGATTCACCGAAGTAGCTTCCATGGATCGGCTGCCTCTCAAACCATTCTAAGTGTTTCTACAATTCAACAATGGTCTTGCCTACATGACCAAACTCCAACTTGTTCCAATCCTCCAATCTGACCCTGCATCGTTCCAAGCATATGGTGAGTGAGAAATCCGAATCCATTGCCATACCTTCCTCCCATGCTTCATGGACAACATCTTCACACAGAGGTTCCTTTAGCCACATTGACTCAAACCGAAAAACTTGTCCCACTTTTCACTTACGGGCTCTCCTTTTCAGGTGCGAGGATAAAGGAGATTGGTCTGAAGTCAAAGAAGTGAGGTGGAAGAGTTTGGTAGCATGGAAGAGTTCCAACCACCCAATCATAGCTAAAGCTCTATCCAACCATTCTCGAATTTGAACACCATCAATAGTTTGGTACAACCAAGTGAAATTTGGTCCAACAAAGCCCATATCTTTAAGATGGCACCAATTAATGGTGTCCACAAAATTTCCCATCTATTGTCGTGGCCTATCACTTCCTCCTTCTTTCTTAAATATACTTGTAATCTGATTAAAGTTGCCAATAACTAAACATAACAATTCTGATGTCCCACTTAGATGTCCAAGTTTTTTCTAGGATTCTTGTCTTTTATTTATGTCCAAATCACTATAAAACCTAATCAAGTGCCACCATCCCACATCTACTCCACCATACACCAATGCGTCTATATGAGATTGAGAGTACGTCCAAATATCAAGTTGTACTTCTTCCTTCCAAAAAAAGCCAGCCCACCACTTTTCCCTTTACTAGGAAAATAAGACCATTTTTGAACTTGCATCTATCTCGTACCATAATCATCCATTCCAAGTCCGATTTAGTCTCCATGAGGAAGACATATTTAGGATCTTCTTTGGAAACAACCTTTTCCAAAACTTTAACTGTCCGAAGGTTCTCAAGCCCTCAGCAGTTTCAGCTTAAGAGACTTATTGGACCCGGCGAGCTTGCTCAGCAACCTTCGTCGATCCTAGATGGTTAACCACAATAGTGCTTGGAGCTATAGACTTCTCCTCCAATTTAAACTTCTTTGCACGCTCCAGAACCTCCTTTTCATTTAGTAATAGCTTACTGCCTTTGCATTTTGGGCCTACATCTTCAACCATGCAATCCATGTCTTGAGTAGAGTTGGGCCTTTACACTTCAATCAATAAAGATATCCATTTATCATTTCTCATCACTTGCAATTGTTGCTTAGACACTTTAACAAGATCCATAGCATTTACTATATATATCTTGATTTTTTTTGCAATGCTATTGACAACTCATTTATGATCCCTAAAATGTTTTTCAATAAGTGTAGAGCAAAGACAAATTCAAAAGATAGAATTTACCTTATAATAGATCGAGCTTCAACTTTTTGGTCAGAGAGGCCATCTTCTTCAATAATCTCAAGTACATCAACAATAGCAGAGAACATCAAAATTAAGTTGAGAATAGTCTCATAATTTGATCCCTAACGTGTATCGCCAAGATGTTTAAGATTTGTCTCTTGATTCAAACCTTGCCCACTTCTACACACACCATTCTCTAAATCTTCTTTAATTTTGGCAAATTATGCATCTTGAAGAGCATCTCGTCTCTTACAAGAGCATCCAACAACAGTTACTAAATTACTAATCACATAAAAAAATTCAGCAATGTTAATGTGATTTTTAGTAACGGCAACAAGTGTCAATTGAAGTTGATGAGCAAAACAATGGACATAAAATGCTAACTTATTCTTTTTCAAAATTAAAGTTTTGAGACCATTGATATCACCTTGCATATTACTAGACCATTTCAAAATTAAAATGCTGACTTATTCTCTTTCAAAACAAGTGTCAATTAAATTATTGTTTATTAGTTGCACTACATGTGCACATTACACTAAAAGAGCCAGCCATGTGCACATTACAATTTACACATCCCATGTGCACATTACACTGATTTAATTATTGTTTACTTGGCCCCATGTGCCCATCCACCCCCCACCCCACTCAACAGACAAGCCTCATGCCTGATGCCCCCAATCACAAGAGCTAGCTGCCAATCAGAAATTTTCAAAATCACAAATCACAATACACATTACACTAAAAGACAACTAATATCTCACCAACACCAACACACACCAACACCAACGGATAAGATAAAGCCAAAACGTCAAAAAACAGGCAAAATATTAATAAAGTTAAAGCTTTAGCCAATCACAATTCAAAAGAATCAGATAAAGTTAGTCTTAAAGAATAAAGAGAGAGAAAGTCTCATTCATTTCATTTCAATGATTTTAGATAAAAAGAGAGAGACTGAGAGACTAAGAGAGAGTCAGAGAGAAAAAGAGAGAGAAGTTAGTAAAATGAAATACCTTGAGGGAGCACTGAACCAGGGAGGCCTGAAGGTTGAGGTTAAGGCAGTGACAAGCGATCTTCGATGAAGGGCGAGCGAAGAGCAATCTCCGATAGGCGAGCAACGTGACCGATCTCTGATGCAACAATGTGCTCTGGATTGGACCGATCTCCGACGACATGACCAATCTCCAAAGACGAGTGAGCGATGTGACCAATCTCCATCTGTTGGCTTGAGCCTAAGGCATAAGACGTTGCTCTGTTGACGTTTTTGTCCTTAAGTTTGCTTTAGTGATTTCTGATTTAGTGATTTGAGGTTTCTGATTTAGTGATTTACTTTGTATTGGGTTTTTTTTTTTTTTTTTTTTTTTTTTTTTTTTTGAGAATCTGTGGGCTTGCCACTTGCTTTGTTACAATTTTTTTTTTTTTTTTTTTTTTGCTTGAAAGTAGAACAAATAATTTTTTTTTTTTTAATTTGAGGGTGTTCCTAATTTTGATTAAGGGTGTTCCTAATTTTTTTTTTAAGGATAAACAAATAAAAAAAATTTAATTATTATATATAATTTTTTTTTTCAAGTCAGGGTGTTCTTGGGAACACCCTGAGCTGCACGTGGCGCTGCCACTGCCAATATTATTAAACCATCTACTGCTCTAAGTACATTAGTTTTCTAAAACAAATTGTAATGAAGATTTAAGAGACTTTCTACAACATCAACAATTGAGAATAATGTAAAGACCATTTCCCAGTTCAAATTTTCAAGGCATTAGCAACCTCAGGTTCAGATACAACCAATTTTCCAAGCGTTTCCTATCTAGGTGTGATGGATGGAATGACTTCACTAACAAGGTCACTGCCAGATACATTTGATGACACAAAAGGATTCTTCACATTAGAGGATAATGATGGTGAAGTCATTGCTTTTTCAAAACTTGAGAGCATAGGATTTGTTGTTTTAATGTCAGAATCAGGCATCAGAAGCCATATATTTTCAAGTTCTCGGACCACCTTTGCCATTGAAGGTCTAGCATCTGTCTCATCTTCACAACACTTGAGAGCCAAAGTCAAAAACTTCACCACACATTCAGAAGGATAAGACCCCATTCGATCATCAATAACTGAAAAGATCATACCAGATTGATATGCGACATTAACCTGGAATGGATAAAGACAGTCAAAAACTACAAGTGCTCATTTTATTACACCAAATTTAAGCCACTGTTTCCTAGAGGATGATATGATAACAACATTATGACAAAGTGATCTTCACTGTATAAAGTACTGTTTGGCATAGGATTGTAAAAGGATTTCAATGTTTTTTTGAAGTTAAAACTGAAACTTGCAACTCAAGATCTCACTCTTGATTGTTACACCTAGTATAAAATGACATATGGCAGAGGAGAATTTTCATTATGGATTAAACTGCAAGGGTAAAATAAATTATAGAACAATAATTTCTTTCATGCCCAATCACCTAATATGCCATTGGGCTCCTATTGAATCTAAGGCAAACAGGTCTATAATGTTTTACCTCTCTAACAATGTTTTTGCCATGTGAGATCGGATGCATCCCCGTCAGGAGTTCTAGAAATACAATACCAAGGCTATAGACATCACTCTTGTCTGTCAGTTTATGAGTTAAGAAATACTCCGGATCTAGGTAACCCTGCAAAATTAATACAGAGAATGAGAGAATAAAGAAATAGATATCAGTTATATCTACTACCACACAATATTAAGTCTATTTCATCTAGTTTGAGTTTGACTTATTTATTTTAATAAAAAAACAAATTGTATAAATTTATAATTTAAACAAAAATGGAAAAGGAAGACACTATTATCATTTCATTTTTATTTGTTTTACCAAGAAGGGTTGGAAGCCCAAGTTAGATGGTCAAATGAAGAAACATATAAAACTTATAGGCACTTAACATGTGGCACTGGTGCCACAATAACGAGAACACTGATGATGAAATCAATGATAGGAGGTGGAAAAATTCACTCATCAACCTAGACTCATGAAGTTTATAATTCTATTTAGGAAAATGCCATAAATAAGTGTCTTACTGGTGTTCCCTTCACAACTGTGGATACATGAGCAGGCAAATCCCCTTTAATATCTGGAACTGGTGCGAGCCTAGAAAGTCCAAAATCAGCAACTTTTGCTGTATACTTTGAGTCCAATAATACGTTGCTGGCCTTGATATCTCGGTGAAATATTGGGGGATCAGCTTCCGTATGTAGGTAGAGGATGCCCTTAGATGATCCCAAGGCAATTTTCAATCTCATAGCAAAACTTAGAGGTTCTTTAGACTTAACTGTATTATTGCATACATGAACCACAAATAAGCTCATTTGAATGTGATGTAGAGTTTGAAAAGTAAATTTGATAGGAGAAGCAAACTTAAAGGGTGCATGTAAGGTGTACCAGAAAGGTGATCCCTTAGAGTACCATTTGACATGAACTCATAGACCAACATCTGCATCCACAACAATACTAACATGAAGCTCTTCCCAGGCAATATTTTTAAACAAATTAAGCCACAAAGAATGAAAAATACCAGTCCTTGGTGTGGAAGCCAAACAATATTGCAGGAGAAACATACTGCTCATGAAGAATAGTACTATATAAAGTTCATTGTGAAAGGAGATAATAAGTTGTTGATACATTTTTTTTAATCAAATCATCCTTAATTTATAAAGAACTCTGCATATGCTTCTACATTATTAACAAAAAAAAAAAAAGAAGAAGATGAAAAAAAAAAAAAAATTTGGCAGCATCTCATCTATAATGTCTCTAGATTGAGTTTGATTTATTCTATTGTTTTTATTATTATTATTATTATTATTAATTTTTTTTTTCTTTGACCGCTTTCTTGACCTTATGATTTAATTGTATCAACTTCCTAAGTTGATGGGAATCATCAACTTGTGTTCGTGTATTCCACTATGAGAATGATGGATAATCCAATCTTTTGTAAAAAAAAATTATGTATGTCCAATCAAGATAAGAATAAGCACCTGTTCACCTTCTTCATCACAAAATCCAATCAAAGACACAAGGTTTCGATGATGTAACCTTGACAACAATTCTATCTCTGTCAAGAACTCCCTCTCACCCTGTAAAGATCCCACATGGGCACGTTTTATGGCCACAAGTGTACCATCAGCTAGAATGCCTTTATAAACCATCCCATACCCTCCTTGGCCAACCTGAGCAGAGCTGTTAAAGTTATTTGTAGCCAGAGCCATTTCTCCATAAGTGAAATCCTTCACACCATCAATTTTCATGGTGGCCCTAGACGCTGTAACTTAAATACAAGTCAAATGTTAAAAATGAAAGATGTTGTGCCCATTTGTTTTAAAATAACTAATACAATTATGCATACTATCAGAATGCTTTATTGTATACATATATGTTGTGTGTGTATATGTTTCACTTTATAAGTGAAAGGATGAGTGGTTATTATTTATTTTAGAGTTGGTTCGAGCCAGCATACCACCAAAATGGTATTTTTCATTAAAACATTTCATCCCAAAGTGATGTTTCCATTCATGGGCCAGCCAGAACTTGGCTGAAGCTTTCCCTTACCAATAGTTGAGAGAGGGCTATAACATTGACCATTTCAAGCCAGTTTGAGGCCTTTATACCTCATGCTGAGGTTGGACAAGTGTTAGCTTGGCAAGCTTGACAGGCCTAATTAAAACAATTACAGGGAAAGTGAAAAATCATGATATGTCTACCTAAACATCCTAACTTCATAAACATAAGATACTCACCATGACGTCGTTTCGAAACGACATGGTGCTTCCTCATGTGCACTCTCAGTATCAGAAGAGAAACAATTACAAACAATGTAATTGCACCTGCAATGGTCCCCACCACTATGCCAGCCAATGCACCGTTGCTTATACCAGAGCTTGGAGAGTTGCCAACCTCTGTGACATTAGTGAAAATTATTAGCATAAAAAATTCAAAACCATCCAACAATATTCATCTCATATATGAATATATGAAATTAACATGTGCCTGACACATAGTTCATCTATGCTTCTGGTGAAGACATAAGTAACATCAGGTGTGAATTGGAAGCTTCCTTCCTGGCCAATATAGAACACAACTTAATTGCCCAGAAAAAAAAAATATAAAACCTCTTGAACTGAGGATATTGCAGTTATTCACTTGTGAGTGCAACTGTATCTACAATACCACTGAACATATATAGCATCACTATGGTGAAAGCACTAAACTGCCTAGATCAAGCCTATCTTCAAAATGGTTGGCAGCAAAAAAAAAAAAAAAAAAGTTGATCTCCACTAAAATGTGCCACCCACTGACACACAATTGCTTAGAGTGACAAGCCTAGGCCACCTCTGCATGGACTCAAACACATGTATAACCACTAATAGAAAATAATGCCATAAACCTAATATTATCTATTTAGTATAGAGGACTTCAAGGTGTAGGTCAAATACATTAGAGAAGACAGTTGTACATTCTTCAACTGGTAAATAAGCATAAGTTCCAACTTCAACAAAGCTCTGTTGAAAAACATATCAAACAAGGGTTTCAAGACAAACCAGATTTATAAACATCCAGGAGATCGAGGTGGAGAAGTTCATAAGGTCCGAATACGTAATTAAGAGGAATTTTCCATGATGTGAAGTTGCTCGTGATTCGCTGAACCTCACTACTATTGAATACGGAGGTGTTCACAGGAAAAAACTTCAAGGTTATCTTTAGTCGAGGTCCTACTTCCCATGCCCATAAATTTTTAAAGTCCAGCTGATTAAGAAATAAATTAAGACCTTCTGTCATGTACACTTCAAAGTCATCTATGTATGGACGAAAATCTGAGAATCCAGGACTTTTCAACCGAAATTCAACAATCAGAGGGGCAGCACAGATACAACTTTGAGTAGATGTGGTGGAACATTCGTAAGATGGTGGGCATACTGTAGGGATAGGAACAGAAGTGGAATTTGTTAAACCCTGAGTGTCATTTTCAGGTTGACAGAACTGAAGATTTACATTGCCGTTGCATAAGGGATTCCCTTGAAGCCTGAAAATTAATTATCAAAATAAGTGACATGATAATTGTATCAATGTGTATATCTGTTACACCTCCAAATTTTTTTTTTTTTAATTATTAAAACTAAAAGGAGCACATCTTAACAAGTAATCACGTAAATTTATGATGCATTTTTTACTTATGAAATTCTACATGAAGATAATTAGCAAAGGCAAATTGGGGAGCAAGTATAGAAGCAAACCAGACAGTGACATTCGAAGGTAGAACAGTACTGCCAGTAATATTTGAAAGATTATTATTCTGCAACTCCCTGCAATACCGAAGGGCCACAAGCAATCGCTTAGAAATCCAGTATTAGATGCTTGTAAACTTATTGAAGTCAATCCAAGATGTTACACATTGGAATTTTACAAAAGAGTGTGCTGTAATCAGAAAAATGAATCAACTTTATTTGTACCAATATAAGCACAAGATGTCTGAGAACATGAACGCGCACACACACACCCAACATAAAATTATGCTTTTAACCAAGGGAAATAGAAACATTGTCACTCAGATCTTACACTGTAAGGTTTCCCTTTGCATTCAACGTCATACTATCCCAAATAGCAGATGGAACTGAACCGTTCAAAGAATTATTTGCAAGTGACCTGCCATGGGGAATAATTTACCAAATAAAGCAATTTATTAATTAACAGTTTAATTTATTGAATAATATCAACTGGTAACTTTATAAGTAACTGTTGAGATAAGTGGAAACTCAAATTTAGATAGATATGAAATGATTTACTATAATATTGAACTATAAAATTTGTTAAATTACTGATTGTTCCAAAAGCTTAAGCTTTTGGGACATTTGATAATTTAACATGGTATCAAAGCAGGAGGTAATGAGTTTGATCCTTGTCTTCTCCATTCCAATGCGCGAAAAGCTTAAAATTTTGGAACAATCGGTAATTTAACAACTAAAAATACGGAAGGAGGAAAAAAGCAAGTGGAGGACTACTCACAATTTCTGAAGAAGAGGAAGACCTGAAAAGTTTGTTGGAATTGTTCCCGTAAGATTGTTGTTAGATAAATCGCTGAGCATATTGTTTGAATAATAGATATCAGAAGTCAAGGGAATTGCTTGCATAAATTATGTTCAAAAATTGAAAGATGTGTCCGAATATTTTGTAAATTTGGTAAATAATTTTAAACAAAACACAAAAACGGGCATATGACATGTCATTCAAAAGACGGAGAATCTTACATAGTCGTGATACTTGCAGAAAGTTTGTTTTGAGGTATGGTTCCATTTAGCCGATTTGAACTAAGATCTCTGAAATTTATGTAAATTAAAATTAAAGTATAAGTAGCTAGCAGATTGATCTTTGATAAAGTAAAGAGAAAATTTTATTCAGCCTGGTGCATTTATCTTTCTGACTCAAAAGCTCATTCATAATTAGTGTCAAATAGACTAAAAAAGGAAAATAGAATAAAGCAACTAACATATAACCAAGCTGTGGTATTCGACTCAAATCAGGAACTGGTCCTTGCAAACTGCAGTTCCTAAGACTCCTGGAAAATCCAACCAAAACATAAATATTATCAATCTTGCCATGAAATATCATGTGACGTGGATATGCATACTCCTTGATTGCCATCTTGCAAGCATATAAAGCTCCAAATAACATGAAACATTTTTTATATCTGATTACATAATTTGGTATGGAACATTGCATAAAGCTTCAAAGGATTAATCATTAATTAAAGCAATCTTGACTTGTTCAGTGCATCAGTGGCCTAGAAGTTTCAAAGGAAAGAAAAAAAAAAAAAATTTATGTGCCTACTTAGTTGGCTTAACAAACACCACAATCTAAGTTAGGTAACATTCCATTTAATTTTGTTTCAATCAATGTTTGAAAATTTTATATATTTCCGACAAAATGTATACCATTCAATCAATTATATATATATATATATATATTATTTTGTTAGTTTTTCCGTCTATTGGAATTTGGTGCTTGCTGAAGAACATTCAAAAATCAGAAATATAAACATCCACACACTAGAAATATAAACATCGCCACAAGACATCAATATTTACAATGTTTGGCAAACTCAATGTCTACATCCATGGACAAACAACCGCAAAAATTCACTATCAAGAATATGGATTACAACACATAACTAATGCCTTGAAACTAGACTCACACTCTCACAACAATACTCAACCTTCACAAATAACAACACAGTCAAAACCTCTCACAAATGCAAACAAATCCCAACCCTAATACACCAAAACAAACTCTGAATATCAACTCACAAACTTGACCTTTTCACTACCCCAAAAACCCAATACACCCAATGATACTCTCAAAGTAACACAATAAACAAACTTTCAAGTCTCACATGTAGGTCCCTTTTAAACTACTCTTCGAAGAAACCTACTCGTGTTCTTCTAATAGTCTTCCCCTCTCTCCATATGGGAGGATTTATTGGGAGAAAACCACAAAACCATTTACAGTCCTGTCTTCTATATATAAGGTGCCAGTATATATTCCTTGGTGGAAAAGAAGTATCAAATTACTTCTTTTATAAGGAATAAATTTTCCTCCCACACCAAGAAAACTAAAACCAAGTCAAAATGGGAGAAAATTTTCTTCTAATCTCTACATGGACCCAAATTCCATCAAGTAATCTTCATTCTTTCTGTTACAATTCCATCATAGTCTAAAAAGTTTTTCCTCGAATAAGTTGATCATCATTTCCATGTACAAAGCCAAACTTGTGTGCGCCTATATCAAACCAATCACAAACTTGTACAAAAAATCTTTTCTTGAACCACACTAGGATCAACCTAGCTTTGATAAGAGCTTGTCGGAATTTCGGTGTGCATTTACACAAACAAGAAATAAAATATCAATACAAGACAACAATGTTTAATGTGATTTGAACAACTTTATGCCTAGATCCAAAGGTAAGGCAACTAAAATCCTCTATAAACAATATGAACTACAACCACAAACCACAAACCACAAACCAAAATCACAAACTCTTACAAACAATATTCACTAACTTAACAAACACAAACTAACCCATATCCCAATACACCCAAAAGAAACTCTTAATAACAAATCCCAAACTTGACACTCTTTTAGTACCAAAATCCCAATACACCATATGATGTTATTACAGTAACACATTAGTCAAACTCTAAAGTCACATAGGTGGGTATCCTTAAACCCCAAAAGAACTATCAAGCTACTATTCAATGAAACCCACTCATGTTCTTCTTAGTCTTCTTAATATCTCCCCATATGGGGAGGACCTTTTGGGCCAAAGCCACCAAACATTTCACAGTGCTATCTATATAAGGCTTCAATACCTATTCCTTAGTGGATAAAAATAAATCAAATTACTGCTTTTACAAAGAATATATTTTTTCTTTCACACCAAGAAAATCCAAACTAAGTCAAAATAAGAATCTAAGACAATTTCCAACATCCTATTTATTTTAGTTTTGCATTTTTGCCAAAATAATAAACAAAACCTTTTTGCGTGACACCTCAAGGCTAGCACCTCAGTCCACCTTTACTTTTGAAACCTAGTTAAAAACACAGGACAATAACATAATAATATACACTTACAACTTCAGCAATTTAGACATGTTGCCATAAGAAGCTGGAATTGTAGTCCCATCAAAGTTATTGTTATCAAGTTGGCTGCAAAACAAAGAAAATGAAGCATCAAGAAACTTGAGAAAAGATTGCTTAAGTATTATTAGATTATAGAAAAAGGAAAATTAGAAATCATGACCTTGTTCAAGAAGAGTAGAAAAAGAAAAAGAAAATAAATTCAGAAATCTTAATTGTAATTGTAATGACATTTTTAAGTGATAAAAAACAAAAATATTTTTGTTCCAGGAAATAAGAAACCATACAGTATCAGTAAATTTGGCATTTCGGAGAACTGCGGAGGAAGAGACCCTGATAAGTTGTTATTATCAAGAAGGCTGCAGGTCAAAAGTTGAAGATGGTCACTGATCTCACAGATTGTTCTGACAATGAGACAAATAATATACAAGATAACCAGTTACCGACTTACAAGTGAGCAAGACTTGGTAATCTGGATAGCTGAGGCGGGATTTGCCCACTGATCGAATTGTTGTTCATGTGACTGCTCATAGAAAAGAGAAGTATAAGGGTTAATCTTTGTAGAACTGATTTTAGACACTATAGCATCAGAAACACACTCACAAGTGCGTTGCTTTGTTCAAGAATGCAAATGATTTAGGTAGTCGTCCTGATATATGGTTTTGGTCAATTTGTATTCTATTCAAGTTTGGAAGATAACCGAGCTCTTCAGGCAAGGGACCTGTTAATTGGTTTCCATTTAGAAGCCTGGAACATACAAAATATTGAAAATGGAATTAGAGACAAAGCAATGTACTGCAGATTTGCAATATTAAAATATCACGTATTCAGAAAAGTGCCGACATATAAAGTAAATTAGTTCAGATACAAGGATTATTTCCTATATTATTCAGAATTCAAAGGCTTTGAAATGCACAAAATAGTAGCATATCTGCATTTCTTTATGGTCTAAGCATGTAATCCTGTGACTGCAATATTGAGTGTAACCTATCCAACAGAGAAGCTGCTCAACTTACAAGAGAAACAAAGACGTAATATTGCCTATCTCCTTTGGTATACTCCCACTTATGTTGTTCCACATAAAATCCCTTCAACAGAGTAGAAAGAGAAAAATGTATCAGTAGGATAACTACATCAAATGCTACAATGGGGGTGAGAATAACAATGATCCAGAACATGAAGTGAAAGAGGTAACCAAAAACTTTGAATAGCAAAAAGTAACATAGCACAGAAAAGTAGCTTTCAGATATGCTTTTTCTTACAATATAGTCAAATTCGATAACTGGCCAAGCTCTGGTGCTAAACTTCCTGACAAATTCATACTTAATAATAACCTGCAGAAAGGCAGCCCGGAAAGGAATTATTAAAGCACCACATTAGTTCTTCAACAGAAATTCCTACATGCAGCAAATAGAAAAGTTGTATCAAAGCTTTCATAGTCTTATATCTGAACCATATTTTCTAGAAACATGGGGCTATTAGATCAAGTCCCAATAATTTTTTTGAATCTTAAATGAACTAAAGAACCAAGGAATTTCATTCCCTTCATCAACTAATATGACTAGAGATAAAAGTGGAATACAAAATATTTCATCATGCAAGGGGGACAAAAGAAATAATGAAAGAAAAGTGTTCTAAGTGGAAGAATATGCAACATTATTCGAATCAATATTGCTCCCTGATAGAAATAAAATAGCAAAGGTTAAAATCATACAATTCATGTACATGCAGATATCCGTCATCTAATGTAGTATTGTAGCACACAATCCCTGTCCATTTTGATGTACATGGATCTCCTCGATCCCAGTTACTCAGATTCCTATTGGGATCTATCAATCTGCTCTTGATGGCCTGCAATGCCTTCACTGCAAATGACTACAAATGTTAATCATCATTTCATCAACATGAACATTTACAAAATTCACTAGCTTCGCTGATCTATGTGTTTCTCTAATTCTAGTATCAAGGTTTCCGCATGAAAGGAAAAGGCAAAGTTTTTTAACCATTGTACATCAACTTTGTAATTAGCAGCCCCACGTTTTGAGCATATACAATCAAATAACAACTACAGCTCAACTATTTGCAACAATAATCAGTTATGACTTAGGGGAAGTGAGTATTTGATATGTGAAGTTCCTGTAAATAAAATAGCAATGCTAGGTATACTATAAGTTTTATTACATAAGCCTTACAAACGGATGTGTCACAATCTTTAGCATTTTCCTAAATGAAATCACTTGTTAGAGAGCTCACGGGTAAATTTTCAGAAAACATGTGCCCATGACTAGTGTGAAAACTTAAATGCAAAAAAGCTTATGAATCATAAATTGCAATTAACAGAACAGCAAATTAAACTAAGCAAAATCACCTTCATCCGGGTTGGTAATCCAAGTATCATCAGCTCCGTTAAGTAGTGAGGAACAACACAACCATGCAACAATAAGTAATCCATACGTCCAAGCCTTTAACAGATACATCCCACTAACACAGACAGAGCTAGAACTCTCAACTTTCTCTTAGTACCCAAGACTGGAATTTGTGGTAGAATCCCAGTACTCCACCTTATAACAAGAAATAAACTACATCAAAACTCAAACAAACACAATCAAATTCTAAAGCAATTCAATTTATCTAAAAATAACTTTTTTAACTGAGGTAATTAAATAAATGAACAATCAAAGAACTCAAAGTTAAGTACAGCAAAAATAAACCTGCAAGGCTCCAAGAAGAATATAAAACAAGAGAATCACTCAAGGCTCTACTCCCATATTACAGCTTGAGAAGAAACAAAGCAGCCAAATTGCCATTAATAATTAAATTGTACATATTTGTAAAGGTTATCACAAAAAACGAAGAAATACTTACTAGAATGATGTAGGCAGATATTTAATGGTACAGATGAGTATTTAAACGGAGAAAACGAAGTTTGAAAATGGGCACCACGCGGTTGTGGAAGGTGGCACATGTTTCTGACCAGGTCACCATAACTAGCTTTAAGAATTTGTTACCAACGGAGGCAGTGGCGGCTCCGAGAATTTTTTCTTGAACTCAAAGTTAAGTACAGCAATCAAAGAAGAATATAAAATAAGAGAATCACTCAAGGCTCTAATCCCATATTACAGCTTGAGAAGAAACAAAGCAGCCAAATTGCCATTAATAATTAAATTGTACATATTTGTAAAGGTTATCACAAAAAACGAAGAAATACTTACTAGAATGATGTAGGCAGATATTTAATGGTACAGATGAGTATTTAAACGGAGAAAACGAAGTTTGAAAATGGGCACCACGCGGTTGTGGAAGGTGGCACATGTTTCTGACCAGGTCACCATAACTAGCTTTAAGAATTTGTCACCAATGGAGGCAGTGGCGGCTCTGAGAATTTTTTCTAGAACTCAAAGTTAAGTACAGTAATCAAAGAAGAATATAAAATAAGAGAATCACTCAAGGCTCTACTCCCATATTACAGCTTGAGAGGAAACAAAGCAGCCAAATTGCCATTAATAATTAAATTGTACATATTTGTAAAGGTTATCACAAAAAACGAAGAAATACTTACTAGAATGATGTAGGCAGATATTTAATGGTACAGATGAGTATTTAAACGGAGAAAACGAAGTTTGAAAATGGGCACCACGCGGTTGTGGAAGGTGGCACATGTTTCTGACCAGGTCACCATAACTAGCTTTAAGAATTTGCTACCAACGGAGGCAGTGGTGGTTCCGACAATTTTTTCCAGAGTATTTCTTAAGAAGTATAAATTACACAATATAATAAAAAGAGAAATTCATATATTGATAACAACAACAATCAAAACACACGCAAATACATAAAATTTACAATTACCTTTTACGAGTTTTCATATTTTGAAATCATTGCATTACAGTCTCATTATCAATGCTATAAGTTACGTTTCTTTCAATATAAACAATCAAGCAATCATTCATCCACTGATCTCCCACTCGATTGCATAGTTCATTCTTTATATATTTCATTGTTGAAAAACTTCTTTCTACTGTTGCAGTAGTAACAGAAAGGGTCAAAACTAGCTTCACAAGCAAATAGACTAATGGATAGGTCTCATGCTTCCCTACGTTCACTAACTTTTCAGCAAATTCACTAACTCCTTAAAACTCTAAAAACAAGTCATTATTGCACATATCAAAAATATAATTCTAAAGTTGAGTAAAGTCCCAAGATATTTATCCCAAGAAAATCAGATGGATAGAACTTTGCTAAACATGTCAACTTTTTCTTATCAATAGCCATAAATGAATCACTTGGATTCAAGCAAGCCATACAAAACAGCAAATCGGTATTCGCCTCTAAAAAACGGTTGTTAAGCTCTTGAAGTTGCATATCTATGACTGTGTACAATAGCTCAACAGGATAATGATGTAAATTTGTATTTTGTTGGATGTTACATCGCGGCCTCTCACTAACTACAAATATTTCATCCATGTTCAAGATAGTAATACCATGTGTGGTACAAAATGAAGACACTTCAGTCATTAAAGATATCCATTCATCATCTCTCATCACTTGCAATCATTGCTTAGACATTTTAACAAGATCCATAGCATTTACTATATCTTGAATTTTTTTTATTTTTTTATTTTTATTTTTTGCAATGTTATTGACAACTTATTTGTGATCCCTAAAATGTTTTTCATCAAGTGTAGAGCAATGACAAATTCAAAAGATAGAATTGACTTCATAATAGATCGAGCTTCAACTTTTTGGTTGGAGAGGCCATCTTCTTCAATAATCTCAAGTACATCAACAACAGTAGAGAATATCAAAATCAAGTTGAGAATAGTCCCATAATATGATCCCCAACGTGTATCACCAGGACGTTTAAGATTTGTCTCTTGATCCAACAACAATTACTAAATTACTAACCACATAAAAAAAATTCAGCAATGTTAATGTGATTTTTAGCAACAGTAATAAGTGTCAATTAAATTATTGTTTATTAGTTGCACTAGCACACATCCCATGTGCACATTACACTAAAAAAGCCAACCATGTGCACATTACAATTTACACATTCCATGTGCACATTACACTTCTTTAATTATTGTATTCCCGACCCCATGTGCCCATCCACCCCCCCACCCCACTCAACAGACAAGCCTCATGCCTGATGCCCCCAATCACAAGAGCCAGCTACCAATCATAAAATTTTTCAATCACAAATCACAATACACATTACACTAAAAGACAATTAATATCTCACCAACACCAACACACACCAACACCAACGGATAAGATAAAGCCAAAAAGTAAAAAAAAAAAAAAAAATAATAGTAATAATAATAATAATAATAAAGTCAAAGCTTCAGTCAATCACAGTTCAAAAGAATCAAATAAAGTTGGTCTTAAAGAATAAAGAGAGAGAGAGAGAGTCTCATTCATTTCATTTCAGTGATTTCAGATAAAGAGAGAGAGAGAGAGAGAGAGTGAGAGACTAAGAGAGAGTCAAAGAGAAAAAGAGAGAGAATTTAGTAAAATGAAATACCTTAAGGGAGCACCAGAGTAGAGAGGCCTGAAGGCTGAGGCTGAGGCAGTGACGAGCGATCTCCAATGAGGGGCGAGCAACGAGCGATCTCCGATCGGAGAGCGAGCAACATGACCGATCTTCGATGTGGTGATGTGCTATGGACTGGACCGATCTCCGACGACGTGACTGATCTCTGTCTATTGGCTTGAGCCTGAGGTGTAAGGCGTTGCTCTGTTGACGTTTTTGTCTTTAGGTTTGTTTTAGTGATTTCTGATTTAGTGATTTGAGGTTTTTGATTTAGTGATTCGCTTTGTATTGGGTTTTTTTTTTTTTTTTTTTTTTTTTTTTTTTTTTTTTTTGAGAATCTGTGGGTTTGCTACCTCTATAATCTATTGGGCTTGTCGTGGGCTGATGCTGGGTTTGCCATTCTTTTTTTTTTTTTTTTTTTTTTTTAATTTGAGGGTGTTCCTAATTTTTTTTTTTAAGGATAAACAAATAAAAAAAAATTAATTATTATATATAATTTTTTTTTCAAGTTAGGGTGTTCTTGGAAACACCCTGAGCTACACGTGGCGCCCCCACTGCCAATATTATTAAACCACCTTCTGCTCTAAGTACATTAGTTTTCCACAAAAAAAAAATTGTAATGAAGATTTAAGAGAGAGACTTTCCACAACATCAACAACTGAGATGAATGTAAATACCATTTCCCAGTTCAAATTTTCAAGACATTAGCAACCTTAGGTTTAGATACAACCAATTTTCCAAATGTTTCCTATCTAGGCATGATGGATGGAATGACTCCACTAACAAGGTCACTACCAAATGCATCCAATGACACAAAAGGATTCTTCACATTAGAGGATGATGATGGTGAAGTCATTGCCTTTTCAGAACCTGAGAGCATAGGATCCGTTGTTTTAATGTCAAAATCAGGCATCAGAAGCCATATATTTTCAAGTTCTCAGACCACCTCAGCCATTGAAGGTCTAGCATTTGTCTCATCTTTATTGTTAGTGTATAGCTTAGATTAGATTAGCCCATTCGGTTTAGCCCAGTATATTGTACTTGTAGTTTACTCATATTACTTGTACTACACACATGCCTAGCCTATATAAGGCTCTCTATTGTACATTATTATTTTTACACAATATACAAACTATTCAGTCTCTATTTCTCTCACTTTATATTGTTAACATGGTATCAGAGCTATTGCTCTGACCTAGTGGCATTTTCAGGCGTTCTTCCGCTGCCCTCGCCTTCACCAGTAGCCACCGTTAGAAGCAAGTCACTACCATCACACCCAACCACTACCTTTTGGGTTTAGTCTATTCATCAATCAAATCGTTGAACCACAATAACAACGTGATAGATTAGACTTCTCCGATCAAAACACAGCCAGAAACAGTCCTAAAGGAGCTCTCACATGCCGCCACAATTTTTTGCCTGTTGCAAATGTGCCATATGCACTCTCACGCGCCTTATGCGCTTAACAAGCCGACGTCACACTCTTCTAGTTGTGCCACACTCTACACGCACTTAACTCTTCTGAGTGCCACGTCAGCCCTAGCACGTCATCTGCCATGTCAGCATCACCTATCATCCAGTGACGTCAGCAAATAGTACCGTTGACCCTTGATCATTGACCAGCACAGTTGACTGTTGACTTTTGCGCTGACTTTTGGCCAAAGTCAAAAAAATTTAAACAATGCCTATCTTGCTCAATTTTTCATGTAGATTCCAATTTTGGGCTCCGTTTCTTCATTTGAGGTCTCTAAATCCCACTTTTTGGTCATTATCTTCATTATGGCTTAACAAAATGAACAAGATATGGTATGTCCTATCACCATTATGTTGGATGGTCCTACTAGCTATCATGCATGGTCTCAGAATATGATTGTCTTTCTCAAGGATCGTAAACTGTGGAGATATGTGACTGGTTCAATTCCTAAGCCAGTACCAAAACCTCAGTCCAAAGCCATAGCTACTGAAGATGCCTCCAAGACTGCTGTTACAGCGAATGATTATGAAGAACGCCTAGAGGAGTGGGAGAGTATTCAGAGTAAGATCTTGTCTTGATTTATCAATACCTCTATTCCCTCCTTTCATAATCTTCTTCCTCATCTTGAGACTGTTGAGGCTGCTTGGAAATTTCTGGCCGATCACTATAATTGCACTAATGATTCAAGCTTGGAGTTCCACATTGAATCAAAACTTTATCAAATGCACCAAGAGACAGGTCAGTCTATTTTTTATTTTTATTCTCAGACTTTTACTATGTGGGAACAACTCTCTGCTGTAGATCCTCCACTAGTGTGTTCTAAGGACATTGAGCTCTTTGTCAAATATCGGAATCGTTGTAAATTTATGCACTTCATGATGGGTTTACTGAGGATTTTAAGCCTACTAAGGCTTCTCTGCTTAGCCGGTCTCCTACTCCTTCTCTTGATGCTATAATCAATGAGCTCATTTATGAGGAGAACCATCGGCCTACTCATCACATGTCATCATCTGATCATGTATTGGTTACACCATCTCTACAGCCTCCCATTGCTGCATTTACTGCTCCTCCACGGATAAACTCTGAGCGTCTCACCTCTCAGTCTTCTAAAGGTACTAGCTACGAGTTTTGCCGTGCCAAAGGCCATGGCATCTCAGTTTGTCACAAACTGTAGAAATTTATGCAAGAGTAGAATAAAACTTCTCTTCCTCAAGCAGCTGCTGTATGTCCTTCAGATTCATCAGTTTCTGTAAGTCCATCCTTGGCTTCCTCACTTACTACAGCTGATATTGAGGCAGTAATTCAACAGGTTTTATCCTGAACTTCCACTGCCCTTTCTGTCACCTCAGGTAAACAACCTTGGTTTTTTGATACTGCAAGTTATAACCATATGACTCCTGATGAATCCCAATTTTCTAATAAGACACCCTTAGAACACCCCGTCACCATTTACACTGCCTATGGAACTCCTATGCCTGTTAATCATAAAGGAACAATCTCTTCTCCTTGTTTGTCCCTCAGTGACACTTTTCATATTCCAAAGTTATCCCTCAATTTGCTTTCTGTTGGTCAACTTTATGAATTAGGCATAGATCTTCTATTTACTAATCATGGTGTGGATGTGCACGTTCCCCGGACGGGTCAAGTGCTTGGGACAGGCCGTAAGGTTGGTCAAATGTTTGAGGTTCATGACTTGAAGATTCTTTCACAAGTTGTTTTTGCAACTGCTACCAGTGCCACCCCCTCACCTGATCTATGGCATGCTCATCTTGGTCATCCATCCTTATCTCGTCTTCAGTTGTTAGCTTCTCAAGGTCATTTAGGTTCAGTTTAGTTTCAAATTTTTTATTGTACTTCCTGTCATTTTGGCAAACAAACAAAATTGCCCTTTAATAATAGTGAGTCATTTTCTTTTACACCTTTTGGTCTTATACATTCTGATATTTGGGGTCCTGCACCTGTTCCCTACTAAATGGGGATCTAAATATTTTGTCATATTTGTAGATGATTTTTCTCGATATACTTGAATTTATCTGCTTCACTATAGGTCTGAACTTGTGTCTATTTACCAAACATTTCATAAAATGATTAAAACACAATTCAATCACATCGTCAAAGTCTTTCAATCAGATAATGCTCAAGAATATAATGATAAATCTTTCCTATCCTTTTTAGACAGTCATAGGACCCTTACTCAGCAGTCTTGTCCTTACACCTCTCAACAAAATGGTTGTGCAAAACGAAAACGTCGTCACATTCTTGATGTTGTCCACACCCTTCTCATTTCTGCCTCTCTTCCGGAGCGCTTTTGGGGTGAGGCCACACTCACTGCTGTGTACAGCATTAATCGTATTCCTTCACCAACTACACACAACAAATCACCATTCGAGCTTCTCTATGGTCAAACTCTTGACTACTCCTCTCTTCATGTAACACCCCATAATTTTAGTACTTATTTAATTATTATACGTAAATTATAAGAAGGCCTACAATTAAATGGATTAAATTGATTTAGGCCTAAGATATAAAAAATAAGATAAATACTATGGGATATGAAGCCCAAGTGAGGTGGCATAAGTAAAAATATGGGCCTTGATAACCCTAGCCTTTTACCATTTAAGTTACATGTGTAGGTACATATGAAAGTTCCTTTTTGTTTTCAGCTGCAACACACTATTAAGCTGTTTCTTTTCTTCTCTACGGCTATGCACAAGTAGTTTAGGTATGGTTTGTCTTGCTCTAAATTTAAGAAGTTTGAATAGTCAATAGCTAGCAATTGTCTTGAACCTAGAATATCATTATACTAATAGAAAAGGGCTCCTATAATTGTATTATATTTGATAAGGAATGGTCCATATGTCAGGAAAGGGCCACATGCTTTGAATTTGTGCCTAATGGAGTAATAGGCTTGGACTTATCAATTCAAGTTGTCACCATGTGAAAGGGAAAAGGGTGCTTTGTGGTTTATATTTAACTAGTCGTGAACCTGCGCATTGCGCGTGATAATATTTTTAGGATGATCTCATTAAATTTATATTTTGTAGTTTAGACTGATTTAATAAATAGTAATGTATTTCATAATCATATTTTCATTTATTATAGGAACAATCACAAATGTAATATATATAATTTTTGTTGTACCATAATGAAAACAATACAATTTTTCTCAAGAATTCAAAAGGTAGCAAAAATATTAATTTTTTAATAAAAATCATTTATAACATTTTGTGTATCATTAAAAAGTATATAGAATTTGAAAATTATTATTTTTTATTTTTAAAAAAACTTTTTCAAATCCAATTGTATCTAGTGTACAATCAAAAACACCAAAAAACTTATAAAAAAAATCAACAAAAATCACAAATCAAAAAAAGAAAGGGAAAAATAAAAATCACATCAAAGTCAAACTTCTTCTTCCAAATATGTAAAACATTTCAAACGTGATGTGATCAAGCCAAATACCCAATGCATAATCAAATTCAAAATTTTTAATAAGATTTTGAAGTGATGCAATAGAAATATGTCATTATTCCCAAGAGAAAAAGTGTTGGTTATAACTTTATATATAATGATTGTAACCAAGAGTACAAAGCGGAAATTTAGAGAAATTTTTTCGTACTAATAAGAAGTATTGTGTTAATACCATCATAATCTAATTTAACACCTAATCCAACATATGAAAAATGAGTAGATAAATAAATAATTTTAAACACAAAATTGAATTTTTTTTTTCTTAAAAATATCAAAGAATACGCAAATGAGATAAAGAATATGAGCAATAAAAAATATTCGTAAATGCTTAAAAAAATTACTCAAGCATCTAAAAATATCATATAATAAAGACATAACAATTTGCAGCTAATTTGTCAATCAAAATATTTACAAATAATGAAAGGAAACTGCATAAATACCATCTTCTTCAATTGCATTAACTGTTCTTCATCGTATTGTCCAAACTATCGTACTATTTTCCAAATAAACCAAAACTTGACAACAACACAAAATATGGACATATTATAATATGATTTTTCCCTAAATTTGGTCAACAACATTAAAACTATTTTGTGTTGTAAATAAAATGATAAAAAAAAAAAAAAATACGTGCATCAATTAACATATATAAATTAGTCAATAATAAGACAATGGGGGGTATAAACTTCATAAAAAATCCAACAAAAAATGAAAAAATAAAAAGAGAGAGAGAGAGAGAGAGAGGATGAGAAATAACCTTTTTGTGTGGAAAAAATATGCATAAAATGGGAGTGAGTGACAAATTTATAGTAAAAGGATGAAAATAAGAAAAGTCAAAATAAAGGAAGATAAAGGGAAAAAATTATATGTAAAGTTAAAACCGTCTGAGAGGAATATATATAGACAATACTTAGTTATGACATCAAAATTAAAGTAAGTGAATATGTAAAGTTAAAACCGTTTAAGATGAATTTGTAAAGCCAATGCATTTATATATTTAATATTGTCAAAAAAAATTAAAGGTAAAAAATAAATATGAAAAACAATAATACTGTGGCAATGACATGAAGGATGAAGTGGCTTAACAAGAGCATAGCAACAATAAATGCTACACTTCAACTTTTAGATATATATAGATTGTTTATAGTCTCACTTGTTTACCGTCAATTAACATGCATCACAGTTTTGTTATTGTCAAAATCCTAGTTGAACGGCATCAAGAAGTTTGAATAGTCAATAGCTAGCAATTGTCTTGAACCTAAACTATCATTATACTAATAGAAAAGGGCTCTTGTAATTGTATTATATTCGATAAGGAATGGTCAATATGTCAGGAAAGGGCCACATGCTTTGAATTTGTGCCTAATGGAGTAATTGACTTATCAATTCATGTTGTCACCATGTGAAAGGGAAAAGGGTGCTTTGTGGTTTATATTTAATTGTTTATAGTCTCACTTGTTTACCGTCAACTAACATGCATCACACTTTTGTTATTGTCAAAATCTTAGTCCCACGGCATCAAGAAGTTTGAATAGTCAATAGTTAGCAATTGTCTTGAACCTAGACTATCATTATACTAATAGAAAAGGGCTCCTATAATTGTATTATATGATAAGGAATGGTCAATATGTAGGAAAGGGCCACATGCTTTGAATTTGTGCCTAATGGAGTAATTGACTTATCAATTCAAGTTGTCACCATGTGAAAGGGAAAAGGGTGCTTTGTGGTTTATATTTAATTTTTTATAGTCTCACTTGTTTACCGTCAACTAACATGCATCACACTTTTGTTATTGTCAAAATCCTAGTCCAGTGGCATCAAGAGAGCATACTAAGCAACTAGATTGATAAACTAAGCTATCACATGGCTTCCAATGTTAGGTTGAATATATATAGATATATATATATATATATATATATATGAGATGAGTTCAAGTTACACCTAGTAAGAGTTACACATTTTTTAAACCATTGGATTTAAGTAGACCTTTAAGTAGATCCAACGGTCAAAAAAAGACCCTCATTAATAGTAATATTTTGATTAGGATCTCATTAATTATCTCTCATTTATTATATTTTATATCTATCTCTAAACCCAAAAAAGTGTTATATTGACTCTCTCTCTCTCTCTACGTTTCTCTCTCATCCCTACAAATCATACATTCAAAAAAGAATATATATGATGAACGGACTTTTCAACACAAACCAGCAATAGCTGCTAACCTTAAACGCAAGAAAGCATGAAAACATCATTAAAAAAAAATATGTAGACTCCACCTAAAACCGTTACCCAAGGCTTGCAACAAATAATTTACAAGTAAATGATCAAAAACCGTCTATCATTTTAGCTCCCAAAAAGAAAAAATGATCAAAAACTGAAAAGTCTATAGACTATGTCAAGATAAGGTGCTTGATGCATTGCATGTTTATAAGGTAATTTTCCTGAGTCAAATTTTTTGTATTGGGGGTTAATGTTGGTATGTTAGTCATGCTGCATTGATACTTTGTTTATGGGACTTGTGAATGTATCTCACAGAGGCTCATGAAATGTTGGTCGAAGATGTATCTTGGCATTCAAAGAATGAAAATTTGTTTGGGTTTGTGGGGGACGATTTTCGTTTGATGATTTGGGACTTGCGTACAAACCAACCCCAACAATCTATCAAAGCTCACGAAAGAGAGGTAACAAAAAAATTATAATAAAAAAATAATAATAATAAAAATTTCACTTGTTTCATGAACTCGCCCTTAATTTCCATTGTTGAGGGTGAAAGTACATAGAACACAAGACCATGTGAGAGAGGGAGAGAAGATGAAGATGATGATGGAGAGCAGAGTTAATGCTATTTTTTATTTTTCTATTTTTAATATGAAGAGTTAATGACTTATTTACTAATTTCTAAGAAACAATAAAGACATAACTATGAGTGTTTTTTTCACCCGTAGAACTAATACAAATCAAAGGTCAAAAAAAGGTGTAACTCTTGTAAAGTTACACCATGTGTAACTTGAACTCATCTCATATATATATATAATATAATATTAGAGTGAATGGATATCCAGTGGCATCAAGAGGGAATGCTAAGCAACAAACTAAGGCTATACGTGGCTTCCAATATTAGATTGGATAGATGTAATGTTAGAGTGAATGGATATAAATAAATAATATGCTGTTACATTCAAGTTGGTCAAATATTCATTATTCGGCCCTATTGAAGTTTCATGAATACCTATGATGACGTTAATGGGAAAATCTAAGTAGGCAGCAATATCTTTAGGTCCAAAAATCTTATCAAAGCTTAAAGTGAATTGGATAGTTAGGTGAATAAATGGAGAATTTTGGATATATCAATATTGTCTAGGATAAAACCGTTTAAGTGTGAAAATAGATTTTTTTTTTTTTTTTTTTAAGTGGGAAATTGTGTATTGATGAACCTATTTTTGGTGTTGCTAGGTTCTAATTCTACTGAATTGTTGTGATTCAAGGGAGGTTGATTTCTTTTATTTTTGCAACTAAGAGATAAGTGGTGTTTACTAATTTTAGGGGTTTTCTGAAAATAGTGTTGATTATTAAACTATTTTATATCAAAGAAATATGTTGATATTCTATATATAAATTGATATTAAAAAATGATTGATATGCACATTGACTAATCGTTTTATGAAAAACTTGTGGGATAACCTGAATTTATTTAAACTTGTATGAGTGAATATATCTTTATATTTTTTAGAATTATGAATGAATTATTTTTGTGAGCATATTGAATGTGTTTTGAAAACCTACGGCAAGTCGTGATTAAAAGCTCAGTATTGTATTTAGTCCTTAGCAAGGGACAGTCCCAAAAAAGGGGGACAATGCACATTTGATAGGTCCTTAGCAAGGGAGTATATTATTGAGGATCCAAAAAGGAAGCTCCTTAGCAAGGGAGTACACCTTTAGGTTCCAAAGGAGCCTTCCTTAAGAAAAGGGATGAAAAGGAGGTTATAGTTCTAAAAGGGGACAGTTCAACCCTGTCAACAGGGCATAAACGTTGACCATGAGAAAAGCCTAGGAATTTGTCTATATGATGTTATTGATATATATATATATATATATATTATGATGGCTCACAATGTAAAGATATTTTTTTTATGTGAAATATTTGATGATAAAATATTGATGAGTTACAAGTTATGAATTTGTTGTAAGAATTATTTATTTGAAAGGTTTGTTCCCACACCCCAAGGTTAGTGAATTCCACTTATTGAGTTATCTCACCCACCTTTATTTCTTCTTACAAATACACTTGAGGAATTATTGGAGTAGAGACTCTTGGATGACAACAATTACGAATTATTTTGTGAAACTAAGGATTTTATTATGATTTTCATGGTATTAAACATTGTACTGGAGAATTATTTTGAGGATGTTTTGTCTTTGGTGGATTAGAGTTCTGACATTTGTGAAGATATTTTAGGTTATTGGTTTCTTTTATTTAATATTTTTATGGCTTATTCAGATTAAATAGACTTTTATTGCTTATGATTTTGGGGTGTTACACTTCGGGTTTTTCGTTATGCTTGCTTTGTTTCTCTTCCTCCTCATGAACGAACAAAGCTCCAGCCTTATGCTCATCTCTGTTGTTTCCTTAGTTATGGTGTATCTTAAAAGGGGTTTCGCTGTTATGATCCCATTTCTCATCGCCTTCATGTCTCTCATCATGTTGAGTTTTGGGAACATTGTCCTTTCACGAGTCTTCAGTAGTTTCCTACGTTCCCTTCCTCAGAGTCTCCCATTTTTATTGATCTTTTCCTCCCTCTCTATCCTAAACCTGTGGAGCATTCTTCGACATTGGCTACCTCTCCAAACGACTCATCTTCGGTTCTATCCCTGGCATATGACTTGCCTGTCTTTGATCCTGTGGCACCACCCTCTCTTGAGTCTCCTGTGGGTTCTGAACTTCGTCGTTCCACTCGGGTAAGCATTCCTCCCCCTTATCTCACTGATTATTACTGCTCTTTTGCTCATGCCACCCTCTATGAACCTCACACCTATTGTGAGGCCCGTACTGACCCTCTTTGGCAACGAGCTATGAATGAAGAACTAGATGCCCTTCATAAGAATCACACTTGGGATATAGTTGATTTACCCCCTTGTCAGTTCGTAGTAGGTTGTAGGTGGGTTTACAAGATCAAAACCAAGGCTGATGGATCTGTTGAACGATACAAGGCTCGCCTAGTTGCCAAGGGCTTTACTTAGGAGTATGGCATTGACTATGAGGAAACATTTGCTTTTGTTACTTGCCTTACATCTGTCAGATATCTCATTGCTGTGGCTGCTGTTCGCCGCTGGCCTCTTTATCAAATGGATGTGAAGAATGCTTTTCTCAAAAGAGACCTCCTAGAAGAACTGCACATGCAACCACCCACCGGCTATCCACACTCAGGCAGTTAAGTTTGTCGCCTTCACCATGCTCTTTATGGCCTCAAGCAGGCTTCTCGAGCTTGGTTTGAAAAGTTTAGCTTAGTTGTTGCTCAGCAGGGTTTCACTTCGAGTCCTCATGACACTGCTCTCTTTATCCGAAGATTCTCTACTAGTATCACTTTTGTTCTTCCTTATGTTGATGATATGATTATTACTGGAGATAATTCTGTAGGTATTAGCTCTCTTCAGCACTTCCTTAGTCAGTATTTTAAGATGAAAGATCTAGGCACTCTCAGCTATTTTCTTAGGCTTGAGGTTGCCTCATTCTCTGATGGATACTATCTCTCCTAAGCTAAATATGCTTTTGATCTTCTGTTTGGTAGTCTGATCTATCTCACTATTACTCGTCCGAATATTTCTCATGCCGTAGGTATGGTTAATAAGTTCATGGATGCCCTTCATTCTGTTCACTGTGCTACCGTTCTTCGGATTCTCCGATATGTCAAGGGCACACTTTATCATGGTCTCCACTACTCCTCTTGGTCTTCTCTCGAGCTTCATGCTTATTCAAGTGCAGACTGGGTAGGTAATCGGACTAATCGATGCTTTATCACAGGTTTCTGTTTCTTATTGGGTACTTCTCTTGTCTTGTGGCATAGCAAGAAGCAGGATGTGGTTTCCTATTCCAGTATTGAGGCTGAGTATTGTGCCCTTGTTGACACCACCTACAAGCTTGTTTGGCTTCGCTGGCTATTGGCTGACATGAATGCTCCACAGCCCACTACCACTCCTCTTTATTGTGACAATCGTAGTGCTATCTACATTGCTCATAATGTATCTTTCATGAACACACCAAGCACATTGAGATCAACTGCCACATCACTTGCCAACATCTCAAGCAAGGCAATCTCAAGTTGTTCTCCATCTCCTCTACTGACCAGTCTGCTGATATCTTCACCAAGTCTCACCTACCTGGTCATCTTCGAGATCTTATATCCAAACTCCAGTTGACTTCCTCCTTGCCACCTTGAGTTTGAGGGGGGATGTTAGTGTATAGCTTAGACTAGATTAGCCCATTGGGCTTAGCCCAGTATACTGTACTTGTAGTTTACTCATATTACTTGTACTGCACACATGTCTAGCCTATATAAGACTCTCTATTGTACATTATTATTTACACACAATATACAGACTATTGAGTCTTTCTTTCTCTCACTTTATATTGTTAATATTCACAACACTTAAGAGCCAAAGTAAAAAATTTCACTACACATTCAGAAGGATAAGATCCCATTCGATCATCAATAACTGAAAAGATCATACTAGATTGATATGCGACATTAACTTGGAATGGATAAAGACAGTCAAAAACTACAAGTGCTCATTTTATTACTCCAAATTTAAGCCATTGTTGCCTAGAGGATGATATGATAACTACATTATGACAAAGTGATCTTCATTGTATAAAATTCTATTTGGCATAGGATTGTAAAAAGATTTCAATTTTTTTTTTTTTTTTTTTTTTTTGAAGTTAAAACTGAAACTTGCAACTCAAAATCTCACTCTTGCCTGTTACACCTAGTATAAAATGATATATGGCAGAGGAGAATTTTCATTATGGATTAAATTGCAAGGGTAAAATAAATTATAGAACAACAATTTCTTTCATGCCCAATCACCTAATGTACCATTAGGCTCCTATTGAATCTAAGGCAAACAAGTCTATAATGTTTTACCTCTCTAACAATGTTTTTGCCATATGAGATCAGATGCATACCCGTCAAGAGTTCCAGAAATACAACACTAAGGCTATAGACATCACTCTTGTCTGTCAGTTTATGAGTTAAGAAATACTCCGAATCTAGGTAACCCTGCAAATTTAATACAGAGAATGAGAGAATAAAGAAATAGATATCAGTTATATCTACTACCACAGACTATTAAGTCTATTTCATCTAGTTTGAGTTTGACTTATTTATTTTAATAAAAAAAACAAATTGTATAAATTTATAATTTAAACAAAAATGGAAATGGAAGACACTATTATCATTTCATTTTTATTTGTTTTACCAAGAAGGGTTGGAAGCCTAGGCTAGATTGTCAAATGAAGAAACATATAAAACTTATAGGCACTTAACATGTGGCACTGGTGCCACAATAAAGAGAACACTGATGATGAAATCAATGATAGGAGGTGGAAAAATTCACTCATCAACCTAGACTCATGAAGTTTATAATTCTATTTAGGAAAATGTCATAAATAAGTGTCTTATTGGTGTTCCCTTCACAACTGTGGATACATGAGCAGACAAATTCCCTTCAATATTTGGAATTGGTGCAAGTCGGGAAAGTCCAAAATCAGCAACTTTTGATGTATACTTAGAGTCCAATAATATGTTGCTGGCCTTGATATCTCAGTGAAATATTGGGGGATTAGCTTTCGTATGTAGGTAAAGGATGCCCTTAGATGATCCCAGGGAAATTTTCAATCTTATAGTAAAACTCAAAGGTTCTTTAGACTTAACTGTATTATTGCATACATGAACCACAAATAAGCTCATTTGAATGTGACGTAGAGTTTGAAAAGTAAATTTGTTAGGAGAAGCAAACTTAAAGGTTGTATGTAAGGTGTACCAGAAAGGTGATCCCTTAGAGTACCATTTAACATGAACTCATAGACCAACATCTGCATCAACAACAATACTAACATGAAACCCCAAGCAATATTTTTAAACAAATTCAACCACAAAGAATGAAAAATACCAGTCCTTGGGGTCGAAGCTAAACAATTTTGCAGGAGAAACATACTGCTCATGAAGAACAGTACTATAGAAAGTTCATTATGAAAGGAGATAATAAGTCATTGATACTTTTTTTTTTTTCAAATCGTCCTTAATTTATGAAGAACTCTGCATATGCTTCTACATTATTAACAAAAAATAAAGATGAAAAAAAAAAAAAGTTGGCAACATCTCATCTATAACGTCTCTAGATAGAGTTTGATTTATTCTTTTGTGTATTATTATTATTATTATTATTATTATTTGTTTTTTCTTTGACCGCTTTCATGACCTTATGATTTAATTGTATCAACTTCCTAAGTTGATGGGAAGCATCAACTTGTGTTCGTGTATTCCACTATGAGAATGATGGATAATCCAATCTTTTGTAAAAAAAAAAAATTCTATATGTCCAATCAAGATAAGAATAAGCACCTGTTCACCTTCTTCATCACACAATCCAATCAAAGACACAAGGTTTCAATGATGTAACCTTGACAACAATTCTATCTCTGTCAAGAACTCCCTCTCACCCTGTAAAGATCCCACTTGGGCACGTTTTATGGCCACAAGTGTACCATCAGCTAGAATGCCTTTATAAACCATCTCATACCCTCCTTGGCCAACCTGAGCAGAGCTGTTAAAGTTGTTTATAGCCAGAGCCATTTCTCCATAAGTGAAATCCTTCACACCATCAATTTTCATGGTGGTCCTAGACGCTGTAACATAAATACAGGTCAAATGTTAAAAATGAAAGATGCTGTGCCCATTTGTTTTAAAATAACTAATACAATTATGCATACTATCAGAATGCTTTATTGTATACATATATATTGTGTGTGTATATGTTTCACTTTATAAGTGAAAGGCTGAGTGGTAATTATTTATTTTAGAGTTGGTTCGAGCCAGCATGCCACCAAGTCTAATGGTATTTTTCATTAAAACATTTCATCCCAAAATGATGTTTCCATTCACGGGCCAGCCAGAATTTGGCTGAAGCTTTACCATACCAATAGTTGAGAGAGGGCTATAATATTGACCATTTCAAGCCAGTTTGAGGCCTTTATCCCTCATGCTGAGCTTGGACAAGTGTTAGCCTGGCAAGCTTGACATGCCTAATTAAAACAATTACAGGGAAAGTGAAAAATCATGATATGTCTACCTAAACATCCAAACTTCATAAACATAAGATACTCATCATGACGTCGTTCTGAAACTGCATGGTGCTACCTCATGTGCACTCTCAGTATCAAAAGAGAAACAATCACATACAACGTAATTGCACCTGCAGTGGTCCCCACCACTATGCCAGCCAATGCACCTTTGCTTATACCAAATCTTGGAGAGTTGCCAACCTCTGTGACATTAGTGAAAATTATTAGCAAAAAAAAATTCAACAATATTCATCTCATATATGAATATATGAAATTAACATGTGCCTGACACATAGTTCATCTATGCTTGGGGTGAAGACATAAGTAACATCAGGTGTGAATTAGAAGCTTCCTTCCTGGCCAATATATAACACAACTTAATTTCCCAGAAAAATAAAATATAAAACCTCTTGAACTGAGCATATTGCAGTTATTCACTTGTGAGTGCAACTGTATTTACAATACCACTGAACATAGCATCACTATGGTGAAAGCACTAAACTGCCTAGATCAAACCTATCTTCAAAATGGTTGGCAGCAACAAAAAAAAAAAAAGTTGATCTCCACTAAAATGTGCCACCCACAAACACACAATTGCTTAGAGTGACAAGCATAGGCCAGCTCTGTATGGACTCAAACACAGGTATAACTACTAACAGAAAATAATGCCCTTTATATAGTAGGAGCTGTATTGTTGTGAATGATTTCGTATATTCATAAATATATGACTCTGCCCCTTATATAGCTAAAACAGAGCAGTGAGAAAGAATAACCACCTAAGTAACTATCAATACAACCAATACAAACAAGACAAGTGGCAGAAAGATAAAACTGACTAACTAACTAATTGTGCACTGTATAAACAACAACCCGTTTAATGCACTACTGCTCTATACTACTGTAGTTTATCACTTCTATATACAAACCACAATATACAAAATACAGAACTACTAAACTATTATCTACAAGATAAGCCATACTTTAACAATTACCAATCCCGGTGGCTCTTAGGGTTCATTTGGATGGAAGAGTGGAAAAGTGGGAGGATGAAAAATATTTAGTTTTCCTTCTTATGTGTTTGGTTGGAGAGGTGGAAAAGTAGGAGGGTGGAAAACTTTTTTATTTGGTTGGAGAGAGAAAAAGGGAAGGATAGAAAATGTAATTTATATAAATTAACTATTATACTCTTGTTACATAATATGTAAGAAATAGATTTATTGAATGTCATACGAAACCAAAAAATCAACAAAAAAATGAGGAGTATAATGAGGACAAGAAACAATAGATCATGTTGAAACAAAAAAACAAAAAAAACAAAAAAAGAAAAAGAAAGAGAAGAACCTGGAACAGTGGACGGTATGCTGAAGGTAAAGATGAGAAGATGAGAAAAAGTGATAAGGATTTAGGGCAAAAGTCATCAAGTGGGGCAGGTGAAGGTCATGAATGAGGGTTGGTGGGAGGGCATTACAATAAATGCAATAAGACAGTTTTTTCTCATGACTTTTTCTCCCGATTTGGGAGGAAAGAATTTGTGGGCCCAGGAGAGAAAATTTTCTCCTAAGTTTTTCACTCCTCCTATTTTCTTTCTATTCTCAAAAAGAGGAAAACTCAGTTTCTACTCTATTTTCCTTCTTATATTTTCCATCCCACAGTGTAAGTCTAAGTAAACCTTTGGAACTCATCCAAAAAAAAAAAAAAAAAGTAAACCTCTGGACGGACGTGGAAAAACCTTAAAAAATTTATGTGGGATTTTTTAAGGTATGGGGCCATATCTAAGAGACTACGATCAACTTAGCAGGCATCAAATGCATGAGTAATGCTGAACGGTTTACACCCTAATTTTTCCTTGGAATTTAATTTGAGCTTCTTTCTTTTTTTTTTTTTTTTTTTTTTTTTTTTTTTTTTTTTTAAGTAGGGGACGGAATCATGGACCCCTCTGGTTTTGGCCCAAGTAAATATCCTTTAGATAATTGAAAACGGGAAGTTCAGTTTTGTGTTCACCAGCATTAACGTCAGTCTCAACAGCATTTTACTTAACCTAACTCGAAAAGTTGAATATTTACTACTTTACCAAATACATTCATATATCAGTTTCAATATTTATTTCTCTATTCTATTTAAATATTATTTTTTTATCTTAAAAAAAAATATATATATATATATATATATTTTTTGGTATCTTCTTCCTCACCCACCCACTTTCCCAGCAACCCTTCTGTCCAGCGGACCCTCCTTTAGCAACGCACCAAACCCCCTGCTGTCCAATAAAATCACAGGAAAAGTTAATTGCAAATAAGGAAGCACCGGACCTGAGGTGCATATACACAACTGAGTGTGCCAAATATGAGTCCTCCCAAAACAAAGCCGCCTACAAAGATTATACTATGTTGCACGGATACGGATACGGACACGGACATGACACGGCAGTTAAATAATTAATTATATTTTATATTTAGGCATATTATATATTTTTTTTGGCAAACATTTTATATATATTACCCTGTGTACATATATATATATATTATATATATATATACATATATATATATATTATATATATATATACATATATATATATATATATATATATTTTTTATATATATATATATATATATAATTGGCTCACCCATTGGTCTTCTTCCTGGGATGAGAAGGCTCTTCGGATTACAATGATATGTAATACGCAAATGAGCAATAGCATTAATATGTGGCTTGAGACCAAAAACAGAAATTCTATTAGTGCTTCCTATGAAATGATAATCTTTCCACAGGTTCTGAGCAACTTCAATAATTTGATTATTAAAATAGTTTCCCCAACATTTTGCAAGAGCATAAGGATCTTTGAAGGACAAATGAGAATTTCCTTCAAGCCATTGCCCTTGATGAGTGTGACCATTGATGAGAATGAGATGTTTCGAGGGCTGGACATGCATCTAGTTATCTCTTTCCCATTTAGGCAAAGTACTCCAACATCTGATGGAAATAGAAGGACCACTAAATTTTTTAATGGCATCTTGAATAATTTGAGGAAGTTGACTGGCTTGATAATGGCTTGTTATTTTTAGGAATCTGATAAAGCCATATTCAAACATATGGGAAAGCCAGTTAGGATCCTTATCATCATCATCATCAGCAGCGAAATAACCATCATCATAATTAATTAGGAGACCAGGAAATGGGTGTGTCTTTTCATACACTCTGAGGGTACTCCCAAAGTGTTCTTCCCATTCCAACTAGATAAACACATTATATCCTTCATCTAACTCATCAGGATCAGGAATAGTGGCTGTAACAAGTTTCTTGAAACATTTGAACCATTGGTTGAAAGACGTGAACATAGCCTTGCCTCTTAGTATACGTGATTGTATATCTGATGGCAAGTTGGCAAAAGCACTTCTTAACATAGATTGGGACTTAAGGCTCAATCTAGAATAATCAGTGCCCATTATAGTCATCTTATCCATTGAATGGATATCCTCTTTGCCAAAGAGTTGACTAGTGTAGGGATTATGTGTAACATTTGGATAGTTAACAAGTTGGCTTCTAAAAGCCTCATTTTTTGGAACAAGGTTTGAAGTAAGGTCATTTTCTAAAGCAAGGGGGTTTTCTGAAATAAGGTTAGCATAATGGCTTAGATAAGCCCCATTCTGAGCAGTAGGTTAACAAGATGAATTTCCAAGGCTCTGAGAGTACTTTTAAAAAGATCATGGTGGTTTTGAATAAAAGCAGCTTGAAGGTTATTAAGAATAAATTTAATAGAATCTGGAAGTTCTGAATAGGTTCCATTGTGGAATTGTAAATTCTTTGACAAAACTTCCTGTAAAGCAATTACTATATCACCACAGGAATATGCCACCGTTGCTGGGACATACTGTTGAAGGGATGTCGATCCACTGGGTTTTAGCCCAGAAGATGCACCTTCATGCATTTTGCTTTGGGAATAGTCCTGTATAGGAGCTTTTCCCTTGTTTATCCTCTCAGTAGAGGGAGCCATAATAATCCACTTATTCGTGGTATAAATACTAATATTATCCCACTTACTAGTGGTATTTATCCTTGCATCAGTGCTCGATTCCTGCAAAGGATCATTAAAAATATTAGAGTCATTGGTAATAGTAGATAATTTGGCACTACTAGGACTACCTTCAAAATTGTCTATGAAGCATTTCATCTTTGATTCATGATCAAATATAGTAGCAGGAGAATCATAAGATAGGTCTAAAGCATTATTAATGTCAATTTCAAGTTTTGAAACAAATTCAAATTTTACTTTCTGTCCAAAAGGATCAGTAGTAATTCCATTATTATCAACAATGAAGGGATACAAAGCATTTATAAATGGCAAACCAAGAATCACTTTATCAGTCATATTTTTAACAAGAACAGAAGGAATTTTGAAACAGACATTATTATGGCAAATATGAGCATTATTCAGTTCATATTTAATCTTCATTTGGGAACCATTGGTAGAAACCAATCTCTCAGTTGATTTTTCAAAATATTTTGAAGGAATTAATCATTCCTGAATACAATTCTTATCTGCACCAGAATCAATCATAGCAATAACAGTGAAATGATAATCATGGGAAACAAAAATTTTCATTGTTGTGAACCATTTTGGGGGAAGAATTTCGTTAATATTAACAAGACTAGGTTGAGCATCAGCAATACCTTCATCAGAAAGAAGAGCCTGTTGACTGGATTCATCTCCATCCTTGCGCTCATCTTGTTCATTATCAGACTTATGTTGATCAATTTTTAGCATTAACATTTCTTGTTTAAGATTATGGTTATCATTTTTAATATTTTTAAATTCATTTTTTAATTCACTTATTTCTTGTTTAACAATATTAATTTCAAGTTGCAAATCATTAACAGTTAATTCTTTGGATTTCTTTGCATTAAATCTTTCCAAAGTTTCTTCAAAACTTATTGTTGATTTGAGTTTTTTACTGGTTTCATCTTTTAACAAGTTTTTCTTGAACTTATCCAAATATTCTTTTTGTAAATCAGGATTTTCAATTTGACCAATCAATTTAACCAACAAGCTTTCATTTTCTTCACCTTTAGTGAGAACATTAATAGATTTAACAACATTACAACATGAATATCTACAACCAATTTTAATATTAGGAGAATCAGATGAATCATCAGCAGAATGATAACAGGAATCAGTAGAAGGAAAATCATCTTCCAAAGAATCAGCCGAATTGTTTGATTCAAGGATTCTGAATAATTCTTCTTGATCATTATCATCAATTTTCAACATGTTAAACTTGTTTTTTAACTTACCAGGCTTTTGTTTACAATTTTTACTAAAATGACCAGGTTTTCCACAGTTGAAACATTTACCTTTACCTGACCGTTGGTTAACATATTTTTTAGGAACATTTTTCTTTTTAGCATAAAAATCATCAAAATTAGTTCTGTATTTTTTATGTTTTTTATGGCTATAATTTTTGTGACTTTTAGCATGTTTTTTACCCTTTTTCCTGGAAGGAGCAATAGGGGGTAAACCATATTGTTCACAAAAATTACCCATTTCATATTTAGCTTTTCTTTTATTTTTTAGTTGGTGTTTTAACAGTTTTTCATCATTGCACATATTAATTCCAAGCTTTTTAATAGTGCTTAAAATATTACCATAAGTTAAATTATCATAATCAATAGAATCATTTTTACCAATTAATTCTTGTTTTACCTTATGAGCAAAGATAGGAGGCAGACCGTCAATAAACTTTTCTTTCCAATAAGGCTTGAAGCAATCTTTCTCAAAGAAGACTTCTAGGGAAGAAAACTCTCTCTAGAAAGAATTCTAACAAAAAACTTCTAACAACTTCTTAAAAGTTCTGCCTTAAACATAAGGGACAACCCCCCTTAAATAGGTAAAATTCGAAATGAATAGTAACAGGTGAACAGTAACGGATGAAAAGTGACAGGTGAATAGTGACAGATGAATAGTAAAAATGTGAGTCTTTTTCTTTTTTGACTCCAAATTTTTGGGGAATCATGGAGGGAATATGTAGTGATCAAAAGCATGCCACTCAAAGGTCTAGGCCTTCAATTTTAGGGTCTAGGCCACATCATCATTGTCCTTAAAAGAAGCCAAAGTTGTTGCACTAAAATGGGAATCTTTAGGAGCATGCCATGAAACTTCCAACATATGAAGCATAAGATCAGCAAAATCTCTGACAAAGGTCAATAGGAATATTTCTTTGAACATCACTTTGTACGCATGCAGTTGAATAGTGTCTCTGAACATCACCATGTACGCATGTAGTTGAATAGTGGTGTAGAAGCTTTATCAAGGAGTAAACATTGAAGCATTTTTTGAATATTGTAACACTTTTGGCCATTATGCTGGCTAGAAAAATAGAGAACAATAGTAACAATAATCTGAGGACCACACATTTAATCAGTAGAAGGAGCATCGGATGGGTATCCATCAAATGAATCAAAAGGACCTTGTGGAGAATCACATTCATGCTCATGGTAAATAGCATATTGGTTGCAAAATCCACAATATAAAATTGGCTCACCCATTGGTCTTCTTCCTAGGATGAGAAGGCTAATCAAGGTATTAACACCATCAGGAATACCTCGACCAATACGATCATCAAAAATAGGCAAACCTTCATCATTCTTTTTAACAGTATGTTTAATAGAGTCTTTGGATTCTTCTATGAGATATGAATCCCACCATCCACGAAGAGTACCAGAAAAACCAGTAGCAAGTAAATCAACAATTGTGTAAATAACAAAGTTAGAACAATAGTAAGGTGGTAGAACTAGCCAAACAGTATATATCAAAATAATTTAAAGTAAATGAAAGCAATTAATGAAAGCAATTTAGAACCATCCGGTATGGCGGTAATCCGTCCAAGGTGGCGGTAGCAACAAGTGGTATAATGAACATAAACTGAAAATACTTCTTTATTAAAATTAGATAAACACTTACAATAGTAGTAGTGAATACAATATCTCAATAGTAGAGGTTAACAGTTACAAAGCTTGAACTAGTCCTAGTTACAAGGTTTGTAGGAACAAGGTAGTAGTCAACAAGGTTATAGTGAACAAGGTAATAGTGAATAGGGAGAACTCTCTCAATGAAACTTCCTGTAAAGCAATTACTATATCACCACAGGAATATGCCACCGTTGCCGGGACATACCTTTGAAGGGATGTCGATCCACTGGGTTTTAGCCCAGAAGATGCGCCTTCATGCATTTTGCTTTGGGAATAGTCCTGTATAGGAGCTTTTCCCTTGTTTTTCCTCTCAGTAGAGGGAGCCATAATAATCCACTTATTAGTGGTAGCATTTTTGGTATGATCACTACTTCTTTGTATGATGGTCCTGTTTACTTTAACTGTTATCCTGATATTACTCTTGCTTTGGATGATCCTAATATTGTTAAAGCTTTGACTTTGAATATTGCTTCTTCTGGTTATCACGTGGATGAAGGTAGTAAACCTTTTGCTTTGATTTATTGTATTTATTATAGACTTTTGGGTGCTCAGTTAAATCCTGGTTGTTTGAATCATAGAGAACCCTCTGGTAAAACAATGTTAATCACATGTTCAACTCCTGATGCTAAGGTTCAAGTTCCAAAAATGATTCAATGGCAAGATATTAATCTTCCCACTGAATGGTTGTTGAACCAAGAATCCCCTGTTCCTAAACCTGTTTTTGATGAGCTAGATCTCACAAATATCCCGAAAGGGTATTAATGCTTCTATTCTCATGTGTTTACGAGATGCTAGATTTAAGGTCTTTAAAGATAGCATTCTTGGTATGATCACTGCTTCTTTGTATAATGGTCTTGTTATAATTTGAGATGCCCTACTATGTCTGATTATAGATGGTATCAAGATGTTTTCCTTTCCAGAGTAATGCAGCGGAAAGATTGCTTCGAACATGTGGGAAAGCCAGTTAGGATCCCTATCATCATCATCATCATCAGCAACAAAGTAACCATCATCATAATTAATTAGGAGACCGGGAAATGGGTGTGTCTTTTCATACACTTTGAGGGTACTCCCGAAGTGTTCTTCCCATTCCAACTGAATAAACACATTATCTCCTTCATCTAGTTCATCAGGATTAGGAATAGTGGCTGTAACAAGTTTCTTGAAACATTTGAACCACAGGTTGAAAGACCTGAACATAGCCTTACTTCTCAGTATACGTGATTGTATATCTGATGGCAAGTTGGCAAAAGCACTTCTTAACATAGATTGGGACTTAAGGCTCAATCTAGACCTAAGCAACCCTATACCACACACATGCCCTACACGCCCTTTTGGCTCAAACGGGCCTTACAATCAGGTTCTGGGAATTCATTTTACACCTAGGGTGGCGCCAACGACGGCAAGAAGGGAACACAACAACGGAGCACCAAAGGTTCGGACAGACACGGACAAGGCACAAAGAACACAACCACACTATCACCGGCCAGAAAAGAGTGGCTCTGATACCATAAAAGGGGAAGGGGACACACAGATGAAGGGAGGAGACGGAAGCACAGTAATAATATAGTGAAAGTGTAATGTAAAGAACAAAGTTAGAACAATAATAAAGCGGTAGAACCAGCCAAGCAGTATATATCAAAATAATTCAAAGTAAATGAAAGCAATTAATGAAAGCAATTTAGAACCGTTCGGTATGGCGGTAATCCGTCCAAGGTGGCGGTAGCAACAAGTAGTATAATGAACATAAACTGAAAATACTTCTTTATTGAAAGTAGGTAAACACTTACAGTAGTAGTAGTGAATACAAGATCCCAACAGTAGAGGTTAACAGTTACAAAGCTTGAACTAGTCCTAGTTACAAGGTTTGTAGGAACAAGGTAGTAGTCAACAAGGTTATAGTGAACAAAGTAATAGTGAATAGGGAGAACTCTCTCAAAGAAGGCTTCTAGGGAAGAAAACTCTCTCTAGAAAGAATTCTAACAAAAAACTTCTGCCCTAAACATAAGAGACAACCCCCCTTAAATAGGTAAAATTCGGAATAAATAGTAACAGGTGAACAGTAACAGATGAATAGTGGTAGGTGAATAGTGACAGATGAATAGTAAAAAAGTGAGTCTTTTTCTTTTTTGACTCCAAATTTTTGGGGAATCATGGAGGGAATATGTAGTGATCAGAAGCATCCCACTCAAAGGTCTAGGCCTTCATTTTTAGGGTCTAGGCCATATCATCATTGTTCTTAAAAAAAGCCAAAGTTGCACTATAATGGGAATCTTCAGGAGCATGCAATGAAACCTCCAACATATGAAGCATAAGATTAGCAAAATATCTGACAAAGGTCAATAGGAATATTTCTTTGAACATTACTATGCACGCATGCAGTTGAAAAGTGTCTTTGAACATCACCATATACGCATGTAGCTGAATAGTGGTGTAAAAGCTTTATCAAGGAGTAAACATTGAAGCATTTTTTGAATATTGTAACACTTTTGGCCATTGTGCTGGCTAGACAAATAGAGAACAATTGTAACAATAATGTGAGGACCACACATTTAATCAGTAGAAGGAGCATCAGATGGGTAGCCATCAAACAGATCAAAAGGACCTTGTGGAGAATCACATTTGTGCTCATGGTAAATAACATATTGGTTGCAAAATCCACAATATAAAATTGGCTCACCCATTGGTCTTCTTCCTGGGATGAGAAGGCTTTTCAGATTACAATGATATGTAATACGCAAATGAGCAATAGCGTTAATATGTGGCCTGGGACCAAAAACAGAAATTCTATCAGTGCTTCCTATGAAATGATAATCTTTTCACAGGTTCTGAGCAACTTCAATAATTTGATTATTAAAATAGTTTCCCCAACATTTTGCAAAAGCATAAGGATCTTTGAAGGATAAATGAGAATTTCCTTCAAGCCATTGCCCCTAATGAGTGTGACCATTGATAAGAATAAGATGTTTCGAGGGCTAGACATTCATCCAGTTATCTCTTTCCCATTTAGGCAAAGTACTCCAACATCTGATGGAAATAGAAGGACCAGAAAATTTTTTAATGGCATCTTGAATAATTTGAGGAAGCTGACTGGCTTGATAATGGCTTGTTGATTTTAGGAATCTGATAAAGCCATATTCAAACATATGGGAAAGCCAGTTAGGATCCCTATCATCATCATCATCAGCAACAAAGTAACCATCATCATAATTAATTAGGAGACCGGGAAATGGGTGTATCTTTTCATACACTCTGAGGGTACTCCGAAAGTGTTCTTCCCATTCCAACTGTATAAACACATTATCTCCTTCATCTAGTTCATCAGGATCAGGAATAGTGGCTGTAACAAGTTTCTTGAAACATTTGAACCATAGGTCAAAAAACCTAAACATAGTCTTGCTTTTCAGTATACGTGATTGTATATCTGATGGCAAGTTGGCAAAAGCACTTCTTAACATAGATTGGCACTTAAGGCTCAATCTAGAATAATCAGTGCCCATTATAGTCATTTTATCCTTTGAATGGATATCCTATTTGCCAAAGAGTTGACTAGTGTAGGGATTATGTGTAACATTTGGATAATTAACAAGTTGGCTTCTAAAAGCCCCATTTTTTGGAACAAGGTTTGAAGCAAGGTCATTTTCTGAAGCAAGGGGGTTTTTTGAAATAAGGTTAGCATAGTGGCTTAGATAGGCCTCATTCTGAGCAGTAAGGTTAACAATATGGATTTCCAAGGCTCTGAGAGTGATTTTAAAAAGATCATGGTGGTTTTGAATAAAAGTAGCTTGAAGGTTATCAAGAAGAAATTTAATAGAATCTAGAAGTTCTGAATAGGTTCCATTGTGGAATTGTAAATTTTTTGACAAAACTTCCTGTAAAGCAATCACTATATCACCACAGGAATATGCCACCATTGCCGGGACATACCCTTGAAGGGATGTCGATCCACTAGGTTTTACCCCAGAAGATGCGCCTTCATGCATTTTGTTTTGGGAATAGTCCTGTACAGGAGCTTTTCCCTTGTTTTTCCTCCCAATAGAGGGAGCCATAATAATCCACTTATTAGTGGTATAAATACTAATATTATCCCACTTACTAGTGGTATTTATCCTTGCATCAGTGCTCGATTCCTGCAAAGGATCATTAAAAATATTAGAGTCATTGGTAATAGTAGATAATTTGGCACTACTAGGATTACCTTCAAAATTGTCTATGAAGCATTTCATCTTTGATTCATGATCAAATATAGTAGCAGGAGAATCATAAGACAGGTCTAAAGCATTATTAATATCAATTTCAAGTTTAGAAACAAATTTAAATTTGACTTTTTGTCCAAAAGGATCAGTAGTAATCCCATCATTATCAACAAGGAAAGGATACAAAGCATTTATAAATGGCAAACCAAGAATCACTTTATCAGTCATATTTTTAACAAGAACAGAAAGAATTTTAAAACAGACATTATCATGGCAAATATGGGCATTATTAAGTTCATATTTAATTTTCATTTGGGAACCATTGGCAGAAACCAATCTCTCAGTTGATTTTTCAAAATATTTTGAAGGAATTAATCCTTCCTGAATACAATTATTATCTGCACTAGAATCAATCATAGCAATAACAGTGAAATGATAATCATGGGAAACAAAAAATTTTACTTTTGTGAACCATTTTGGGGGAAGAATATTGTTAATATTAACAAGACTAGGTTGAGTATCATCAATACCTTCATCAGAAAGAGGAGCCTGTTGACAAGATTCATCTCCATCCTTGTGCTCATCTTGTTCATTATCAGACTTATGTTAATCAATTTTTAGCATTAACATTTCTTGTTTAAGATTATGGTTATCATTTTTAATATTTTTAAATTCATTCTTTAATTCACTTATTTCTTGTTTAACAATATTAATTTCATGTTGCAAACATTAACAGTTAATTCTTTGGATTTCTTTGCATTAAATCTTTTCAAAGTTTTTTCAAAACTTATTGTTGATTTGAGTTTTTTACTGGTTTCATCTTTCAACAAGTTTTTCTTGAACTTATCCAAATAATCTTTTTGTAATTCAGGATTTTCAATTTGACCAATGAATTTTACCAACAAGCTTTCATTTTCTTTACCTTTAGTGAGAACATTAATAGATTTAACAATATTACAACATGAATCTCTATAACCAATTTTAATATTAGGAGAATCAGATGAATCATCAATAGAATGATAACAGGAATCAGTTGAAGAAAAATCATCTTCCAAAGAATAAGCCGAATTGTTTGATTCAAGGATTCTGAATAATTCTTCTTGATCATTATCATCAATTTTCAACATGTTAAACTTGTTTTTTAACTTACCAGGCTTTTGTTTACAATCTTTACTAAAATGACCAGGTTTTCCACAGTTGAAACATTTACCTTTACCTGACCGTTGGTTAACATACTTTTTAGGAACATTTTTCTTTTTAGCATAAAAATCATCAAAATTAGTTCTGTATTTTTTATGTTTTTTATGGCTATAATTTTTGTGACTTTTAGCATGTTTTTTTACCCTTTTGCCTGGAAGGAGCAATAGGGGGTAAACCATATTGTTCACAAAAATTACCCATTTCATATTTAGCTTTTCTTTTATTTTTTAGTTGGTGTTTTAACAGTTTTTCATCATTGCCACATATTAATTCCAAGTTTTTTAATAGTGCTTAAAATATCACCATAAGTTAAATTATCATAATCAATAGAATCATTTTTACCAATTAATTCTTGTTTTACCTTATGAGCAAAGATAGGAGGCAGACCGTTTATAAACTTTTCTTTCCAATAAGGCTTGAAACAGTCTTTCCGCTGCATTACTCTAGAAAGGAAAACATCTTGGTACCATCTATAATCAGACATAGTAAGGCATCTCAAATTATTTAATAAATCAGAAATTCGAGATGAAACATTAGATGGAGTACCAACAAAATGTTTGATAATAGTATAAATCAAGGTATTAACACCATCAGGAATACCTCGACCAATACGATCATCAAAAATAGGCAAACCTTCATCATTCTTTTTAATAGCATGTTTAATAGAGTCTTTGGAATCTTCTGTGAGATATGAATCCCACCATCCACGAAGAGTACCAGAAAAACCAGTAGCAAGTAAATCAACAATTTCAGATTGTTCAAAATCATGATTATTTTGATAAGCAGTACCAACCATGGACATATGTCCCATTTTGTTAATAATTTCTTGTTCAGAAAAGCCATCAATATTCCATTCATAAATCTTATCAGCAGAAACAGAAAACTGAGTTTGTAAAGGTCTTTTTTCAAATTGCATATCAGAAGGAGTAGGTTTTGAATACCAATTTTTTGTAAGAAACATGGGCTTGGAATTTCCAACAAATCTTTTAATTTTTGGTAAACCATCATCAAAAACCTTTTTGGCAGGAACAGAAGAAACAGAAGAAACAGTATCAGAATCTGTATCATCATCAGAAACAATTTCATTTTTTGAAATAGTTCGAGCAGCAAGAGTACTTGTAGAAGTACCTTCAGTTTTAACTTTTAAATCAGCAAGCATTTTGTCAACAGTTTCAAGAATTTTAGACTGAGATGTTTTAAACTTGAATTTGTTATCATGGCTGTGTAAATTAATCAAAGGTTCCTCAGTCTTGAGAGAAACAGGTTTTTGAACAGAAACAGGTTTTTCAACAGTTTTTTCAACAATTTTTTCTTCAATACGGTCAAGCTGTTGACCAATAATATGCAAAGATTCATTAGTAAAATTGTTTTGTTCAATAAGGCTAACAACATGAGTTTGATCATCAGCTATTTTGAAAGGAGTGGCTTTAACATCAGTTTTGTCAGTAGTCACCAAAATAGTCTCAAGAGGTGGATGACTAGATCTGACAATGGTTTTGTCATTTTTAACAAAATTTGATTTCTTTATCACACTCAAATGATTTTTTGAAACTTCATCTTTTGAAACATAATAATTTTCAAGAAAATCAAAGAACAAAATATGTCTTTTCAACTGATGCATTTTTTCTCTCCATTTTCGGTTAACACGGTCTTTTTCAAACTGTGCAAATTTATTTTGGAAATATTTCCTTTTAGGTCTGTTTTTTGGAAGCATAAATTCATCAAACAATGGAACCATATCAATTTCAAAATTTTCATTTACAACAGTCAAAACTCTTAAGTGGTTAACATTATTTTCAATAGGAGGAAAATCAGAATCAGATGGACAAACAGAATTAGCATCATCTACTTCTTCATTAGCAGTTTTGCCATATGGAGAGGAAGTTTCAGCTTTAGTAGAGTAGAAAACAGAGCTGACTTGAGATTTATCACTTGAAACACCTTTTAATTTTAGATCAGTGGGTTTTTCAAAATTCTTTTGTAAAAAATCATTGAGATCTTGATCTCTTTTTGAAATACTTTCAGATCTAGCAAAGGAATGTCTTCCTTCGTTGATCCTCAAGTGTTGATTGTTTTGAAAACATATTTTAACAGTACCATCAAGATATTGTTGGATATTTGTGAGATCTAGCTCATCAAAAACAGGTTTAGGAACAGGGGATTCTTGGTTCAACAACCATTCAGTGGGAAGATTAATATCTTGCCATTGAATCATTTTTGGAACTTGAACCTTAGCTTCAGGAGTTGAACATGTGATTAACATTGTTTTACCTAAGGGTTCTCTATGATTCAAACAACCAGGATTTAACTGAGTACCCAAAAGTCTGTAATAAATACGGTAAATCAAAGCAAAAGGTTTACTACCTTCATCCATGTGATAACTAGAAGAAGCAATATTCAAAGTCAAAGCTTTAACAATATTAGGATCATCCAAAGCAAGAGTAATATCAAGATAACAGTTAAAGTAAACAGGACCATCATACAAAGAAGCAGTGATCATACCAAGAATGCTATCTTTAAAGATCTTAAATCTAGCATCTTGTAAACACATGAGAATAGAAGCATTAATACCCTTTCGGGTGAGTGGTTTAACAGCAACTTGAACCATACCAATATGCAGGTAACTGAGTTTTTTAGCAATGAAATCATTAATATTTCTTTTGGAAAACAAGCAACATTTTTCATGCATTTTTGAAATAAAAAATATTTGTTCAACAGTTCGAACTTTGTAAACAGGATGAAAAGTGGTTTCAGCCCAACTAGTTTTGTAAATAGTTTTAGTATCAACTTTGGGAATGTTCCATTTTCGGAAATCAAGAATCTCATTATCTTCAACAGTGTGATCTTCTTCATTCACAATATCAGAAGGACAACCAATCCTGGAGCTGACAGAGGAGTTGGATCTCCACAACTTATCCATATTATCCTAGTTTTAACACTCAATTATCATGTTTTTCTCACAACCGTTGCATTTCGTAACACATACCCTAAGCAGCCAATGGTTCCCAAATGAAGATTAAATATGAACTGTATAATGCTCATATTTGTCATAATAATGTCTGTTTCAAAATTCCTTCTGTTCTTGTTAAAAATATGACTGATAAAGTGATTCTTGGATTGCCATTTTGTAAATGCTTTGTATCCCTTCCTTGTTGATAATGATGGAATTACTACTGATCCTTTTGGACAGAAAGTAAAATTTGAATTTGTTTCAAAACTTGAAATTGACATTAATAATGCTTTAGACCTGTCTTATGATTCTCCTGCTACTATATTTGATCATGAATCAAAGATGAAATGCTTCATAGACAATTTTGAAGGTAATCCTAGTAGTGCCAAATTATCTACTATTACCAATGACTCTAATATTTTTAATGATCCTTTGCAGCGAGCACTGATGCAAGGATAAATACCACTAGTAAGTGGGATAATATTAGTATATATACCACGAATAAGTGGATTATTATGGCTCCCTCTACTGAGAGGATAAACAAGGGAAAAGCTCCTATACAGGACTATTCCTAAAGCAAAATGCATGAAGGCGCATCTTCTGGGCTAAAACCCAGTGGATCGACATCCCTTCAAGAGTATGTCCCGGCAATGGTGACATATTCCTGTGGTGATACAGTAATTGCTTTACAGGAAGTTTTGTCAAAGAATTTACAATTCCACAATGGAACCTATTCAGAACTTCCAGATTCTATTAAATTTATTCTTGATAACCTTCAAGCTGCTTTTATTCAAAACCACCATGATCTTTTTAAAAGTACTCTCAGAGCCCTGGAAATTCATCTTGTTCACCTTACTGCTCAGAATGGGGCTTATCTAAGCCATTATGCTAATCTTATTTCAGAAAACCCCCTTGCTTCAGAAAATGACCTTACATCAAACCTTGTTCCAAAAAATGAGGCTTTTAGAAGCCAACTTGTTAACTATCCAAATGTTACACATAATCCCTACACTAGTCAACTCTTTGGCAAAGAGGATATCCATTCAATGGATAAAATGACTATAATGGGCACTGATTATACTAGATTGAGCCTTAAGTCCCAATCTATGTTAAGAAGTGCTTTTGCCAACTTGCCATCAGATATACAATCACGTATACTGAGAAGCAAGGCTATGTTCAGGTTTTTCAACCAATGGTTCAAATGTTTCAAGAAACTTGTTACAGCCACTATTCCTGATCTTGATGAGTTAGATGAAGGAGATAATGTGTTTATCCAGTTGGAATGGGAAGAACACTTTAGGAGTACCCTCAGAGTGTATGAAAAGACACACCCATTTTCCGGTCTCCTAATTAATTATGATGATGGTTATTTCGCTGCTGATGATGATGATGATAGGGATCCTAACTGGCTTTCCCATATGTTTGAATATGGCTTTATCAGATTCCTAAAAATAACAAGCCATTATCAAGCCAGTCAACTTCCTCAAATTATTCAAGATGCCATTAAAAAATTTAGTGGTCCTTCTATTTCCATCAGATGTTGGAGTACTTTGCCTAAATGGGAAAGAGATAACTGGATGCATGTCCAACCCTCGAAACATCTCATTCTCATCAATGGTCACACTCATCAGGGGCAATGGCTTGAAGGAAATTCTCATTTGTCCTTCAAAGATCCTTATGCTTTTGCAAAATGTTGGGGAAACTATTTTAATAATCAAATTATTGAAGTTGCTCAGAACCTGTGGAAAGATTATCATTTCATAGGAAGCACTGATAAAATTTCTGTTTTTGGTCCCAGGCCACATATTAATGCTATTGCTCATTTGCGTATTACAGATCATTGTAATCCAAAGAGCCTTCTCATCCCAGGAAGAAGACCAATGGGTGAGCCAATTTTATATTGTGGATTTTACAACCAATATGCTATTTACCATGAGCATGAATGTGATTCTCCACAAGGTTCTTTTGATCCATTTGATGGATACCCATCCGATGCTCCTTCTACTGATTAAATGTGTGGTCCTCAAATTATTGTTACTGTTGTTCTCTATTTGTCTAGCCAGTATAATGGCCAAAAGTGTTACAATATTCAAAAAATGCTTCAATGTTTACTCCATGATAAAGCTTCTACACCACTATTCAACTACATGCGTACAAGGTGATGTTCAGAGACACTATTCAACTGCATGCGTACAAAGTGATGTTCAAATAAATATTCCTATTGACCTTCGTCAGAGATTTTGCTGATCTTATGCTTCATATGTTGGAAGTTTCATGGCATGCTCCTGAAGATTCCCATTTTAGTGCAACAACTTTGGCTTCTTTTAAGGACAATGATGGTGTGGCCTAGACCCTAAAATTGAAGGCCTAGACCTTTCAGTGGGATGCTCCTGAACACTCCATATTCCCTCCAAGACTCCCCAAAAGTTTGGAGTTAAAAAAGAAAAAGACTCACTTTTTTACTATTCATCTGTCACTATTCACCTGTCACTATTCATCCATTACTATTCACCTGTTACTATTCATTCCGAATTTTACCTATTTAAGGGGGGTTGTCCCTTATGTTTAAGGCAAAATTTTTTTGTTAGAATTCTTTCTAGAGAGAGTTTTCTTCCCTAGAAGCCTTCTTTGAGAGAGTTCTCCCTATTCACTATTACCTTGTTCACTATAACCTTGTTGACTACTACCTTGTTCCTACAAACCTTGTAACTAGGACTAGTTCAAGCTTTGTAACTGTTAACCTCTACTGTTGAGATCTTGTATTCACTACTACTACTGTAAGTGTTTACCTACTTTCAATAAAGAAGTATTTTCAGTTTATTTTCATTATACTACTTGTTGCTACTGCCACCTTGGACGAATTACCGCCATACCGAATGGTTCTAAATTGCTTTCATTAATTGCTTTCATTTACTTTGAATTATTTTGATATATACTGCTTGGCTGGTTCTACCGCCTTACTATTGTTCTAACTTTGTTATTTACATTTACTTTCACTATATTATTACTGTGCTTCCATCTCTTTCCTTCATCTGTGTGTCCCCTTCCCCCTTTATGGTATCAGAGTCACTCTTTTCTGGCCGGTGATAGTGTGGTTGTGTTCTCTGATACCATGAAGGGGGAAGAGGACGCACAGATGAAGGGAGGAGACGGAAGCACAGTAATAATATAGTGAAAGTATAATATAAATAACAAAGTTAGAACAATAATAAGGCGGTAGAACCAGCCAAGCAGTATATATCAAAATAATTCAAAGTAAATGAAAGTAATTAATGAAAGCAATTTAGAACCGTCTGGTATGGCGGTAATCCGTCCAAGGTGGTGGTAGCAACAAGTAGTATAATGAACATAAACTGAAAATACTTCTTTATTGAAAGTAGGTAAACACTTACAGTAGTAGTAGTGAATACAAGATCTCAACAGTAGAGGTTAATAGTTACAAAGCTTGAACTAGTCCTAGTTACAAGGTTTGTAGGAACAAGGTAGTAGTCAACAAGGTTATAGTGAACAAGGTAATAGTGAACAAGGTAATAGTGAATAGGGAGAACTCTCTCAAAGAAGGCTTCTAGGGAAGAAAACTCTCTCTAGAAAGAATTCTAACAAAAAAAAATGTAAATAACAAAGTTAGAACAATAGTAAGGCAGTAGAACCAGCCAAGCAGTATATATCAAAATAATTCAAAGTAAATGAAAGCAATTTAGAACCGTTCGGTATGGCGGTAATCCGTCAAAATGAAGGCCTAGACCTTTGAGTGGGATGCTCCTGAACACTCCATATTCCCTCCAAGATTCCCCAAAAGTTTGGAGTCAAAAAAGAAAAAGACTCACTTTTTTACTATTCATCTGTCACTATTCACCTGTCACTATTCATCCGTTACTGTTCACCTGTTACTATTCATTCCGAATTTTACCTATTTAAGGGGGGTTGTCCCTTATGTTTAAGGCAGAAGTTTTTTGTTAGAATTCTTTCTAGAGAGAGTTTTCTTTCTTAGAAGCCTTCTTTGAGAGAGTTCTCCCTATTCACTATTACCTTGTTCACTATAACCTTGTTGACTACTACCTTGTTCCTACAAACCTTATAACTAGGACTAGTTCAAGTTTTGTAACTGTTAACCTCTACTGTTGAGATCTTGTATTCACTACTACTACTGTAAGTGTTTACCTACTTTCAATAAAGAAGTATTTTCAGTTTATGTTCATTATAGTACTTGTTGCTACCGCCACCTTGGACGGATTACCGCCATACCGGACGGTTCTAAATTGCTTTCATTAATTGCTTTCATTTACTTTGAATTATTTTGATATATACTGGTTGGCTGGTTCTACCGCCTTATTATTGTTCTAACTTTGTTCTTTACATTATACCTTCACTATATTATTACTGTGCTTCCGTTTCCTCTCTTCATCTGTGCGTTCCCTTCCCCCTTCATGGTATCAGAGAACATAACCACACTATCACCGGCCAGAAAAGAGTGGCTCTGATACCATAAAGGGGGAAGGGGACACACAGATGAAGGAAAGAGACGGAAGCACAGTAATAATATAGTGAAAGTAAATGTAAATAACAAAGTTAGAACAATAGTAAGGCGGTAGAACTAGCCAAGCAGTATATATCAAAATAATTCAAAGTAAATGAAAGCAATTAATGAAAGCAATTTAGAACCGTCCGGTATGGCGATAATCCGTCCAAGGTAGCGGTAGCAACAAGTAGTATAATGAACATAAACTGAAAATACTTCTCTATTGAAAGTAGGTAAACACTTACAGTAGTAGTAGTGAATACAAGATCTCAACAGTAGAGGTTAACAGTTACAAAGCTTGAACTAGTCCTAGTTACAAGGTTTGTAGGAACAAGGTAGTAGTCAACAAGGTTATAGTGAACAAGGTAATAGTGAATAGGGAGAACTCTCTCAAAGAAGGCTTCTAGGGAAGAAAACTCTCTAGAAAGAATTCTAACAAAAAACTTCTGCCTTAAACATAAGGGACAACCCCCCTTAAATAGGTAAAATTCGGAATGAATAGTAACAGGTGAACAGTAACGGATGAATAGTGACAGGTGAATAGTGACAGATGAATAGTAAAAAAGTGAGTCTTTTTCTTTTTTGACTCCAAACTTTTGGGGAATCTTGGAGGGAATATGGAGTGTTTAGGCACATCCCACTCAAAGGTCTAGGCCTTCATTTTGACGGATTACCGCCATACCGGACGGTTCTAAATTGCTTTCATTAATTGCTTTCATTTACTTTGAATTATTTTGATATATACTGCTTGACTGGTTCTACTGCCTTACTATTGTTCTAACTTTGTTATTTACATTTTTTTTTGTTAGAATTCTTTCTAGAGAGAGTTTTCTTCCCTAGAAGCCTTCTTTGAGAGAGTTCTCCCTATTCACTATTACCTTGTTCACTATAACCTTGTTGACTACTACCTTGTTCCTACAAACCTTGTAACTAGGACTAGTTCAAGCTTTGTAACTGTTAACCTCTACTGTTGAGATCTTATATTCACTACTACTACTGTAAGTGTTTACCTACTTTCAATAAAGAAGTATTTTCAGTTTATGTTCATTATAGTACTTGTTGCTACCGCCACCTTGGACGGATTATCGCCATACCGGACGGTTCTAAATTGCTTTCATTTACTTGGAATTATTTTGATATATACTGCTTGGCTGGTTCTACCGCCTTACTATTGTTCTAACTTTGTTATTTACATTTACTTTCACTATATTATTACTGTGCTTCCGTCTTCTCCCTTCATATGTGTGTCCCCTTCCCCCTTTATGGTATCAGAGCCACTCTTTTCTAGCCGGTGATAGTGTGGTTATGTTCTTTGTGCCTTGTCTGTATCTGTCTGAACCTTTGGTGCTCCGTTGTTGTGTCCCCTTCTTACCATCGTTGGCACCACCCTAGGTGTAAAGTGAATTCCTAGAACTTGACTGTAAGGCCCGTTTGAGCCAGGAGGGCGTGTAGGGCATGTGTGTGGTATAGGGTTGCTTAGGGTATGTGTTACAAAATGCAACGGTTGTGAGAAAAACATGATAATTGAGTGTTAAAACTAGGATAATATGGATAAGTTGTGGAGATCCAACTCCTCTGTCAGCTCCAGGACTGGTTGTCCTTCTGATATTGTGAATAAAGAAGATCACACTGTTGAACAAACATTTTCTACAGTTTACTCTTGCTTGTGTTCTAAAAATGTTAACGAAGAAAAAGATGACACTAAATCTGTTTGTCCTTCTGATTCTCCTTTTACTAAAAAATCTGTTTACCAAAATCAATTGAGAGTGTTGACTGTTTTGAATGAAAGTTTTAAAGTTGATATGATTCCATTGTTTGATGAATTTATGCTTTCTAAGAACAGACCTAAAAGAAAATATTTTCAAAATAATTTTGCTCAGTCTGAAAAAGACCGTGTTAAAAGGAAATGGAGAGAAAAAATGTATCAGTTGAAACGACATATTTTGTTCTTTGATTTTCTTGAAAATTATTATGTTTCAAAAGATGAAGTTTCAAAAAATCATTTGAACGTGATAAAGAAGTCTAATTTTGTTAAAGATGACAAAACCATTGTTAGTCATCCACCTCTTGAAACTATTTTGGTAAATATTGGCAAAACTGATGTTAAAGCTACTCCTTTTAAAATAGCTGATGATCAAACTCCTGTTGTGAGCCTTATTGAACAAAACAATTTTACTAATGAATCTTTGCATATTATTGGTCAACAGCTTGACCGTATTGAAGAAAACATTGTTGAAAAAACTGTTGAAAAATCTGTTTCTGTTCAAAAACCTGTTTCTATCAAGTCTGAGGAACCTTTGATTAATTTACCCAGTCATGATAACAAATTCAAGTTTAAAACTTCTCAGTCTAAAATTCTTGAAACTGTTGACAAAATACTTATTGATTTAAAAGTTAAAACTAAAGGTACTTCTACAAGTACTCCTACTGCTCGAACTATTTCAAAAAATGAAATTGTTTCTAATGATGATATAGATTCTGATACTGTTTCTTCTGTTTCTTCTGTTCCTGCCAAAAAGGTTTTTGATGATGGTTTACCAGAAATTAAAAGATTTGTTGGAAATTCTAAGCCCATGTTTCTTACAAAAAATTGGTATTCAAAACCTACTCCTCCTGATATGCAGTTTGAAGAAAGACCTTTTCAAACTGAGTTTTCTGTTTCTGTTGATAAGATTTATGAATGGAATATTGATGGCTTTTCTGAACAAGAAATTATTAACAAAATGGGACATATGTCCGTGATTGGTATTGCTTATCAAAATAATCATGATTTTGAACAATCTAAAATTATTGATTTACTTGCTACTGGTTTTTCTGGTACTCTTCGTGGATGGTGGGATTCATATCTCACAGAAGATTCCAGAGACTCTATTAAACATGCTGTTAAAAAGAATGATGAAGGTTTGCCTATTTTTGATGATCGTATTGGTCGAGGTATTCCTGATGGTGTTAATACCTTGATTTATACTATTATCAAACATTTTGTTGGAACTCCATCTAATGTTTCATCTCGAATTTCTGATTTATTAAATAATTTGAGATGCCCTACTATGTCTGATTATAGATGGTATCAAGATGTTTTCCTTTCCAGAGTAATGCAGTGGAAAGACTGTTTTAAGCCTTATTGGAAAGAAAAATTTATTGACGATCTGCCTCCTATCTTTGCTCATAAAGTAAAATAAGAATTAATTGGTAAAAATGATTCTATTGACTATGATAATTTAACTTATGGTGATATTTTAAGCACTATTAAAAAACTTGGAATTAATATGTGCAATGATGAAAAACTGTTAAAACACCAATTAAAAAACAAAAGAAAAGCTAAATATGAAATGGGTAATTTTTGTGAACAATATGGTTTACCCCCTATTGCTCCTTCCAGGCAAAATGGTAAAAAACATGATAAAAGTTACAAAAATTATAGCCATAAAAAACATAAAAAAAAAAAAACCAAAACTAATTTTAATGATTTTTATGCTAAAAAGAAAAATGTTAACCAACGGTCAGGTAAAGGTAAATGTTTCAATTGTGGAAAACCTGGTCATTTTAGTAAAGATTGTAAACAAAAACCTGGTAAGTTAAAAAAACAAGTTTAACATGTTGAAAATTGATGATAATGATCAAGAAGAATTATTCAGAATCCTCGAATCAAACAATTCGTCTGATTCTTTGGAAGATGATTTTTCTTCTTCAACTGATTCCTGCTATCATTCTGCTGATAATTCATCTGATTCTCCTAATATTAAAATTGGTTATAGAGATTCATGTTGTAATGTTATTAAATCTATTAATGTTCTCACTAAAGGTGAAGAAAATGAAAACTTGTTGAAAAATGAAACTAGTAAAAAACTCAAATCAACGATAAGCTTTGAAGAAACTTTGGAAAGATTCAATAAAAAGAAATCCAAAAATTTAACTATTAATGATTTGCAACATGAAATTAATATTGTTAAATAACAGATAAGTGAGTTAAAATATGAATTTTAAAATATTAAAATTGATAAAAAAAACTTGACAAAACTGATGATGAACAAGATGAGCTCAAAGATGAAGGAGAATCTAGTCAACAGGCTCTTCTTTCTGATAAAGGTATTGTTAATAATTCTCAACTTGCTCTTGTTAATAAAATACTTCCTCCAAAATGGTTTCCAAAAGTCAAAATTGTTGTTTCTTATGATTACCATTTCACTGTGATTGCTATGATTGATTCTGGTGCGGATATAAATTGTATCCAAGAAGGATTGATTCCTTCGAAATATTTTGAAAAATCAAATGAACGATTAGTTTCTGCTAATGGTTCCCGAATGAAGATTAAATACGAATTGAATAATGTTCATGTTTGTCATAATAACATATGTTTCAAGATTCCTTCTGTTTTAGTCAAAAATATGACTGATAAAGTAATTCTTGGCTTGCCTTTCATAAATGCTTTGTATCCTTTTCTTGTTGAACATGATGGTATTACCACTGATCCTTTTGGTCAAAAAGTAAAATTCAAATTTGCTTCAAATCATGAGATTGATATTGATAATGCTTCCAATTTGATTCATGCAAAAATCAAACATCTTAGCTTCCTTCAGCAAGAAGTTAGATACAAGAAAATTGCTGAACAGCTTTCTGATAAATTGTTGCTATCAAAAATTGACAATTTTCAAAAAATGTTAATTGATGATGTTTGCTCTGATGTTCCTAATGCTTTTTGGCATAGGAAGAAACATATTGTTGACTTGCCTTATGTTAAAGATTTTGATGAGAAAAACATTCCCACTAAAGCTCGCCCTATTCAGATGAATGCTGAAACTGTTGAATTTTGCAAAAAAGAAATTCATGATTTGCTTGAGAAAAAACTGATTAGGAATAGCAAGTCCCCTTGGTCTTGCTCTGCTTTCTATGTTCAAAAGAATGCTGAAATTGAGAGAGGAACTCCTCGCCTGGTTATCAACTATACACCTTTGAATAAGGTTTTAGAATGGATTAGGTACCCTATTCCCAATAAGAATGATCTTGGCCATAGGTTGAGTGAGGCTGTAGTGTTTTCTAAGTTCGATATGAAATCTAGGTTCTGGCAAATCCAGATTAATGAGAAGGATAGGTACAAAACTGCTTTTACCACTCCTTTTGGTCATTACGAGTGGAATGTGATGCCTTTTGGTCTTAAAAATGCTCCTAGTGAATTCCAAAATATCATGAATGATATTTTCAACTACTTCAGTCACTTCACTATTGTTTATATTGATGATGTTCTTGTTTACTCCAGCTCCATTGATAAACACTAGAAACATTTGTATTCGTTTCTAGAAACTATCAAAAGAAATGGTCTTGTTGTTTCTGCTAAGAAAATTAAACTGTTTCAAACAAAAGTTCGTTTCCTTGGCTATGACATCTCTGAAGGACAAATTCGTCCTATTGATAGAGCCATTCAATTTATTGATAAATTTCCTGATGTTATCACTGATAAAACTCAGCTCCAAATATTTCTTGGGCCATTGAATTATGTTGCTGATTTCTACAAAGATATGAGAAAACAATGTAAACCTCTTTTTGATCGGTTAAAGAGTAATCCCCCATCTTGGTCCGATGTTCATACATCCTTTGTTAAACAAATCAAGTCTCATGTTAAGACATTGCCTTGTCTTGGTATTCCCACTGTTGATGCGTTCAAAATTGTTGAAACCGATGCCTCTGACATTGGTTATGGTGGTATTCTGAAACAAAGAGTTTCTCCTGAGTCATCTGAACAAATTGTCCATTTCTATTCTGGAATTTGGAATAATGCACAGTTAAACTATAGTACTATTAAAAAGGAGATTTTATCTATAGTACTATGCATTTCAAAATTTCAAAGTGATTTGTTAAACCAAAAGTTTTTATTACGTATTGATTGCAAAAGTGCTAAATATGTTATTGAAAAAGATGTTGAAAATATTGCTTCAAAACATATTTTTGCCAGATGGCAAGCTATTTTAAGTGTTTTTGATTTTGATATTGAATATATTAAAGGATCTCGAAACTCCATCCTTGATTTCCTTACCCGTGAATTTTTGCAGTATTCCAATGGCAAGTAGAAGGTCGAAAGACAAGACACCTGCCACTGATAACCCAGTTGTTAAACCTGTTTCCTCTTTGGACCCAGTTATTAAACCTGTTTCCTCTATGGACATTGTTAACCGATTCACCCTACTAGGTACTATTCCCAAACCTAATTATTCTTCTATTCTTGCTTCGTCCTATGATCCTTATGCTTTGACCCCTGTTAACCGACCTATTAGGACTATTTTTCCCAAAAACCCTAGTATTCCCTAATACGTCAAGAAACAATATTTCCAATACTTGTTTTATATTGAACCTAACAGAATCTCAATTTCTGATCCCTTCACACTTGCCAAAAGCTATTTCCCTCCAAGATTTCATTGGATTCTTGAGCATAGAGAAAAGAACTTACATTATTATTCTGCTCTCTTGCGTCATGAAAAATCTATTATTATTAAAACCATAACTGACAGAAATGATACCTCCAAAATTATCTACCATGGTGTTTACATGGTCAATGTTATTTTTGAAGAAAAATGGGGTCCCTCCCCTAGTTTTACCAAACAATGCCTGATTCCCCCATCCCTTATTCTTACTATGATTACATCACCGCTTGGTCAAGGTTTATGCTTCACCAAAATGAAACCATGTCTCATTCTTGGTTTGTTAACTTTGATATTAAGTTCCATGGTACCCTGCCTCTTTGGTTCAACCGTTGGTGGACTCAATTTGGCCTTATTAAGGACATATTTCCTGAACCATTGCTTGAGGCTTTTGAATGTTTCCAGAAGTCCTATAAAGTTGATGCTTATGATGCCAAGTTCCCTGCTTTACTCCACTTTGTTAAAAAATACAAAATATCTTGGATTTTAAAATGGTAGTATGAAAAGGAAGGTGATGTGCTCTCTAGACATTGGTATGTAAAATGGTGGGGTAAATTCCCTCATACTCAAAAAATCATTGCTAGTGTTTCCAAGAAATCTTCACCCACTGCTACTCTCCCCATTGCTAAGAATTGTTCACTTGGTCAATCCCCTGTTATTACTAATGCATCTGCTTCCTCTTCCAAATCTGTTAAGCCAACTGTTAGTTCTCCTTTGGATGAAATCCGTAAGGACCCCAAAACACTAAATGCTCTCATTGAAATGTTAAAAAGAGAAAAGGCTGATTTAGAAGATGAACGATCCTCTGAAGCCTCTGTTACAAAGGATCCTTACTACCCCTACAATGAGGAGTGGTTTGGACATGATGAAGATGAAGCTGATGATTTGGCAAAAGATTAAATGATTCACCCTATTTGCCTGGCCAGCACAAACGGCCAAAATGTTATTGTTCTATGCTAAAGATGTTACTGCTCTTGCTCATGCTACTGAAAAGAAGATTCCTTATGTTTCCAAGACTATTGATGCTACTGTTCTTGCTCATGCTACTCAAAAGAAGATTCCATATGTTTCCAAGACTGCTTTCAATGATGCTTCTGTTCTTGCTCATGCTACTGAAAAGAAGATTCCATATGTTTCCAAGACTGCTTTCAACTATTCTAAGACCACTTTTTGTATGCTTTGGTCAAAGAATATTTTGAACACTATTTGCTTTTACTATTCGTGTGTTACTATTCATTCCGAATTTTACCTATTTAAGGGGGGTTGTCCCTTATGTTTAAGGCAGAAGTTTTTTGTTAGAATTCTTTCTAGAGAGAGTTTTCTTCCCTAGAAGCCTTCTTTGAGAGAGTTCTCCCTATTCACTATTACCTTGTTCACTATAACCTTGTTGACTACTACCTTGTTCCTATAAACCTTGTAACTAGGACTAGTTCAAGCTTTGTAACTGTTAACCTCTACTGTTGAGATCTCGTATTCACTACTACTACTGTAAGTGTTTACCTACTTTCAATAAAGAAGTATTTTCAGTTTATGTTCATTATAGTACTTGTTGCTACCGCCACCTTGGACGGATTACCGCCATACCAGACGGTTCTAAATTGCTTTCATTAATTGCTTTCATTTACTTTGAATTATTTTGATATATACTACTTGGCTGGTTCTACCGCCTTACTATTATTCTAACTTTGTTATTTACATTATACTTTCACTATATTATTACTGTGCTTCCGTCTCCTCCCTTCATCTGTGCGTCCCCTTCCCCCTTATAAAATATATATATATATATATTTTTGGTAAACATTTTTTATATATTACCTTGTGAGTGAATATATATATACACTTTTTTATATTAAAAAAAAATTCAAATAAAGTAAGCAGATGATTTTCCCTATAAAATAAAATAAAGTAAGTAGATGTGGAGGGTGAAGATAGGGCCCAATGGGCTTATCCATGCCTTGACTCACAACCTATTTGTATGGTAGGATAAGAATTCCTACTATGGGTTGCTCGCAGCTAGGAGACTTGACAAGAGCACCTCTGATCCCACTTTATGCACCATCTCACCATCCTTTTTGTATCACTTTGCTGTTACTCTCATCTATATGTCTTTTTCTCTCCAGTTTCATCCATCTTTGTTCCTTCTTCCAATTTCATATTTATAGGGGATTGTTAGTGGGGTGATCATGATTGTCCTAATGTTTAATGGATTTAGAGGTCCAATCTCAAAAGGGTTTAGTGGGTGTTTAGGTGGGAGTGGCTTTGGAAATGCTCCCCACTACAGCGAACGTGTACGGCAGTGATATTCCCAAGATACCACCAGGTAATCCTATTACTGTGTACCCGGGGTAAACATAGTAGTGTTCGGCAAAACGATCTGGACAGCCATATCAGCAGTAACATTTGTGTTCGGCAGAAGGGGTTGGATCCTCGGATGGCATTTGGGCCGGGCCTGTTCGTAGGTGGGCTTAGACTGTGACCCAGGGGAACCGTGCGTTAGGCCCATGGCCTCCCTTGTTGGCCCAAGACCCAAATCATGTAGGCAGACCTGCACCACCCTGGCCTGTACATTAGCCCCCCCCTTGATTCATACCCGGTTAAACGGGCGCGGATCAAGGGAAACGACGAGGAAGGGAAGATCCTATGCCCGGGAAACCAAAAAGGCGCGCTTTTCTGAAGGCGACTAGACATCCATTAAATGCGCTCCTCAAAAGGTGTGTCGTGCCTGGCCTCCTGACCTCAGTAGCCATATCCACCTGCTGGCTCATGAACCGAAGCGGGAGTACGCCCTTGGTTTTCGAAGGGTCTCATCCTCATTGTGCCTCATTATTGCGACTTGCCTCCCCATTAATGCACCATCAACCGTCGCGCACCTTCGTTTTGTGCCTATAAAAAACTTGCTCCAACCCACATTCTCACTTTTCACTTCCTTAGTTTCTGAAATTTCTCTTTGCCGAGCACCCATCGCGCTAGTTGCCCATCAATCCCCAGAATCAACCTTCCTCTTAGTGCCAAAAGTAAGTCCTCTTCCCCTTTCTTCTACTTCAATTTATTTCCTTCCAGTTTCTTTTGATTCTTTAGGATTTGGGATGGGTTACGCTCACCTTTTAGACTCTAGAAACTCCCTAGTCACCTTTAGGTGTGACTACCAAATTCCCGATGATGTGGACGTGATGTACTGCCATGAAAGTGACATTGCTCTCCATAGAGGGTCAAACACCGCCTTCTTCCCGCTCATGTCAATATTGGAAGGTAGGGTTAGGTTCCCCATCGATCCCCTTTTACTTAGAGCCCTTAGGTATTACGGGTTATGCCCCAACCAACTTGCCCCAAATTTTTACCGGGTAATGAGTTGTATAAGTAAGTTAAACCATACGTTCGGTCTGCAATTGGACCATCATAATGTAAACCACACGTACAGCTTATGTGGGAAGAAGAAAACTAATTATTACTTAAAGGTCAGAGATATGAGGATATGGTTGATTTCCTGCCTGCCGGACTCAAACAGAAACTCCGCCGGGTAGTTCGTCCGGGTACGCAGCAATTGGTTTACCGGGGATATTGCCCCTCCTCTATCACGGCGCGAAGTGGGTGGGTGTTATTGCTAGACTTATTTTTCATTATCTCCTTGCTTCTGTCTCTCTAACTTTTATACTGACCTGTTCCGTTTGTGTTGCAGACGGCTCGGTGTTTACCCAAGATATCCGAACGGTCCACGTGCGGGATCTTAATTTTGTCCTTCGCTCCAAAATTTTTGTCCACCGAGATGGTTAGCTCTGGGCTTCCCACCTCATCCTCGGCGTAGAGCCCGTTTACACCACTTGGCAACCCTTTGGTCAAGCCCTCATAGTCAACAGCCCCCTTCTCTCCTACATAGACGTTCGCCACGCGAACTTCCTCCCTGCTAACTTAACGGTCGGTGAGGCACGCAACCTTGGCCGGCGATATACTTGCTCGGACGAGCTTGCTCCTATAAGGGACGAGTCTGCCGAAGTAGCATCTCGTCGTCTCAGAGAGCTAGCCCATGTAGCCCTTCAGTAAGAGGCCCCAGCCGAACTAGCCAACCAAGTGGATCAAGAGCCGCCTGCGCAAGAAGACAATCAAGCAGCGGCGGAGTCAAGCAGTTCATACCAAGCTCGCCCTGGTGTTAGAGAGATGGTTACCCGCAAAACCCTCACCGTCAGCCGCTTCTTACCCGGAGCCCAACAAGCCGCACAACGGCAACCTGATCAGGGGCAGGTCCAAACTCCCCCCATACATCCTCCTCCTCCTCCTCCTCCGAGCTCCAGGAAAAGGCAGAAGGTCACGCAGCAGCCTTCAACCAGTCTTTGGGGTGTTTAAGCAAAAACCCCTACGGCCGCATCTAGGGGTATCACCATTCAAGAGCCCCAAGGGCAGGTTGGGGCGAGCATGGCGTCATCCTCCCGGGCCATTCTGGAATGGCAGCCCACTTACGAGCTGGATGGCAAGCCCCTCCCCGCGGACGCGCGCATAAGGGCGTGGGAAAAGGGGGAAGGGGGCCGTGTTGCCCAGTGCTTGGCTCATGGTCTGCTCCTGCCCGAGGATGTCAGCTCCTTCTCGAAGGCGCCCGACGATTATATGGGGAGGAGGCTCCAGTGGCACACCATTGCGGTAACTTTCTTGCACTTCTTTCATTGTTTGTTATCTTTATTGCCGTGCATATGATACTATGTTTACCGCCTGTATCCTAGGCTGCCCAGCTGGCCCACATTCTGAATGAGCGGGTAAAGGACCTCGCCCAGGATGCTGATCGGGAGAAGACCGGGAGGGAGGCAGCGGTAAAGTCTACAAAGGACAAGGCTAAGGCCGCGGATTCTGCTGAGAAGAGGGCGGCTACGATCGAGAAAGAAAGAAAGCTGGCGGAGGAGCGGTCGGCGGGGTTGGAGGCAAAGCAGCACGAGACAGAGCTGAAGCTGGCTGAGGAGGTGAGCCGGAATGCTACCCTTGCCAAGGAATTAGCCAACTTGCGTGCTGCATTGGAGGAAGCCGGAACCAAATGGTACAATGAAGGGTTCGCGGATGCTGAGAAGGGAGTGGAACCGGTCGTCTTTGAGGCTCGGCGGCTCTCCTTCCATGACAGCTGGTTGGCTACCCTGCAGGCTTTGGGGATACCCGCCGACTCTCCTCTTAGGGATCCCAGCAAGATTCCCTTCTCGGATGCTCCTCCGACTACGCAGAGCCTTGAAGGTCTTGGTGATGAAGAGGATACGAACAGCCTAAGGGAGCTAGTGGAGCAGATAGACGCCCACGTCGAGTTGGTTGGTGCAGAAGCGACTAGCAACCCTACTGCCGATGATCCGTCCTAGAAAACGTGGAGTTCCAAGACCTTGCACTTAAGGGCCAACAACTGGGAGTGCGGACAGGAGACCCGCCCGTGGACCTCACCAAATGACGGCTAACTGGATGATACCTCAGTTTTTTTTCTCTTTCATTACTACAACTATTTTGCTCATATTGCCGGGCTGTGGCGGTCAAACTATTTATTTATCTTTTCCGTTTATTTTTCTCTGATTGTCACCGGGTTTTGGTGACCGAACAATTGACTTACTCTTGGTTCCCTATTTTATTTAAGTAATATATTGCCATGCTTGCTGTTATCATTATTACTGTTGTATGTATGCGTTTTTTCTTGGTGGTTGGGGTAGAATCAGACAGGGAGTTTCTGCCCTTAGAAAGATTTTTCTAAGTCCCCACATGCTCGGTGATGGAGGTCTAGCCGAGCACCAGGTTTGCGTCCTTACATAGACTTTAAGATTTCCACTTGCTCGGCGATGGTCATCAAACCGAAGGGCATGTTTCTATCCTTAGATAGATTTTTAGGTTTCCACCTACTCGGCGATGGGAATCGAACCGAGGGTTAGGTTTCTGTCCTTAGATAGATTTTAAGGTTTCCACCTGCTCGGCGATGGGAATCGAACCGAGGGTCAAGTTTCCGTCCTTAGATAGATTTTAAGGTTTCCACCTACTCGGCGATGGGAATCGAACCAAGGGTCAGGTTTCTGTCCTTAAATAGATTTTAAGGTTTCCACCTGCTCGGCGATGGGAATCGAACCGAGGGTCAGGTTTCTGTCCTTAGATAGATTTTAAGGTTTCCACCTGCTCGGCGATGGGAATCGAACCGAGAGTCAGGTTTCTGTCCTTAGATTTTTAGGTTTCCACCTGCTCGGCGATGGAAATCGAACCGAACATAAAATTTCCAACGCAATTGATCTGCACAAACAGTTACTTTCATTAACACTGGTAAATGTACATGGGGGAACTATACAATTCTTACTGGGCACATGATTAGTCAATGATAGAATTTCTTCAAGTTCTGAACATTCCAGGGCCGAGGCAATGGTCTTTCATCTAGTTCTTCTAAGTAATAAGCCCCTGCTCCGGCAACTGCCATAACTCTATATGGTCCCTCCCACGTCTGAGCCAACTTGCCGGCGTGCGTGTCTCGCATATGTCCCACGGCCCTTCTTAGGACCAAATCCCCGGCGTCAAACTTCCTTGCTCTTACGCCCCGGTCATATCTTCTGGCCAGCTCCTGTTGATACTCGGCTAGCCGAATAGTTGCAGATTCGCGGCGTTCCTCTAACTTGTCTAGGCACTGAACCAACATCTCGTCATTCAACTGCAGATACTTACCTCGGTTGGTATAATGGCCTCGGCACCGTAGGTGAGAGAGAATGGTGTTTCCTCCGTGGATCTCCTAGGTGTTGTTCGGTATGCCTACAGGACGTTTGATAGCTCCTCGGCTCAGTTCCCTTTTGCATTATCCAGTCTTCTCTTCAGCCCGTTTACAATTACCTTGTTAACAGCTTCAGCTTGGCCATTGCTCTGAGGGTACATCGGGGTGGAATACTTGTTTTTAATGCCAAGCTCCGTACAAAACTCATGGAAAGCCCGGCTATCAAATTGCAACCCATTGTCTAATATCAGGGAATTCAAAATTCCGAATCTAGTAATGATGTTTTTCCACACAAATTTCTTCACATCCACGTCCCGGATATTCGCCAGTGCTTCTGCCTCCGCCCACTTGGTAAAGTAGTCGATGGCTACAAGGACGAACCTTCAGTTTCCCGTTGCCCGAGGGAATGGCCCGAGTATGTCCAGCCCCCACTGGGCGAATGGCCAGGGACTACTTACCGAGTTAAGATGGCCGGCAGGCTGGTGGATCAGGGGAGTGTGTTTCTGGCATTGCTCGCATTTACGCACATATTCAACGGTATCCTTCTGCATTTGAGGCCACCAAAATCCCTAAGTCATTGCCTGGTGAGCCAGTGAACGCCTTCCTACATGGCTGCCACACACCCCATCGTGTAGCTCTGCCAGAAGCTCGCCCATCTTGCCTGGATGTAAGCATAAAAGATACGGTCCCCCGAAGGATTTTCGATACAACTTCCAGTCTTCTGATAACCAAAACCGAGGGGCCATTCTTTGGATTTTATTTCCTTCCTTCTCGTCGGGGGGAACCTGATCTTCGGCCAAAAGCTCAATGATGGGATCCATCCAACTAGGCTCCTGCATAGCAATTGCCGTGATTGCCGGACCACCGGATATCTTGATGCTCGGTTCCGGGATTTGCTTTATTCTGATTAGTCGAGGTATGGCCTCGGCCACAGATGACGCCAGTGTGGTGAGGGAGTCGGCGTGACTATTGTGCGTTCGAGCTATTTGTACAATCTTCGCCGTTTCAAATCCGGCCATAATCTGCTTCACTCGTTCCAAATACGCCTTCATCCGAGGATCTCGGGTTTCGAAACTACCATGGACTTGATTGACAATCAGCCGAGAATCCGAGTATACTTCAACATCCCGGGCTCCCAAGCTTGAGGCTAAGCCTAGCCCAGCTAATAAAGCTTCATATTCTGCCTCGTTGTTGGATGCCTTGAAGCCGAATCTGAAAGAATGCTCCAGGCGAATCCCCTCAGGTCCAATTGCAACAATCCCCGCACCTGCTCCCGTGGAACTGGATGCACCATCCACGTATACTTTCCATGTGCGGCAGTTCAACTGACAGACTATCTGGTATGAGGCCCTGGGTGAAAACTCAGCTACGAAATCTGCCAAGACCTGCCCTTTTACGGCCGTCCTCGACTTGTACCGTACATCGAAAGCTTCGAGCCTAGTCCCCCATTTTGCTATCCGCCCCGTGAAGTCAAATCGCCGCAGCAACGATTGCAAAGGATACTCGGTCAGTACATACACGGTATGGGCTTGGAAATACTGTGGCAACTTCCTAGTGGCATGCACGAGTGCCAGAACCAGCTTCTCCAATGGCAACTATCTGGTTTCTGCGTCAACCAGAGTTTTGCTAACGTAATACACAGGCTGTTGTATTCCACGATCACTTAGCAGCACAGCACTCACGGCGTGGTCAGTCACCGAAAGGTACATAAACAGATCTTCCCTGGCCTCCAGGGCGGTCAGTATTGGTGTGTGCGTCAAGTATTCCTTCAAATCCTGAAAAGCTTTTTCACACTCTTCATCCCACTGAAACCCCTTCCACTTTTTTAGAAGCTGATAGAATGGTCGACAGCGATCTGAGAATCTAGAAATGAACCGGTTAAGGGCCGCCAACATCCCGGTCAGTACCTGTACTTCCTTCGGGTTGCTCGGAGATTTGAGGCGCTGCACAACAACAATTTGGTCGGGATTAACCTCTATGCCTCGACTGGAGATCAAATATCCCAAGAACTTCCCAGCCCCCACTCCGAAGACACATTTTTCTACGTTAAGGCGCAGCCTGTGCTGTCGTAGCACCTCGAACGCCCCATGAAGATCCCCTACATGCTGCGCCTGCTGTTTGCTCTTTACTACGAGTTTGTCAATATATACTGATATGCATGAAATATATATAATTAAATACTCACATATTTACATATTTAGCTTTACTTTTATGTTATTTTGTGACTGATTATATAATATCTTTGTATTGTAGCTAACAAGGGTTTTACATGCAAAGTGGGGCTAAGCCAATTGAATCAAGCCAACTTACATCCAGCCAGGCATGAATATTAAATTTTAAGTCCAATTGGAGTAAGGAATCAAAGGAAATTTGCACCAAATCCAAGTCCAATTCGGATTAGGATTCCAGCCTGGACATCAGTTAGTATTTTTAGCATAACTTTCGGCTCAGATGTTCAATCGAGATGATTCAAGTTGGGCTGGAAAGTTAACTTAAAGGGCTACAACTTTGTAGTTTACCAAAAGCCCTAATTCTGAGCTTGAATGGGCCGAAATCGTCGGTTAAGTGAAGCCTAAAAATCTGGGATTTTCTCCAAACGGGAATTCAACTTGTAATAGGATTCCTTGACCTATTTAAAGGCTTTTTAGGGCAAAATTCAGGGAGGCTAGTGCTAGGGCTGAGATGCAAAATAGAAAATTGGAGCAAGAGGCAGTGCCGCATGTGGCTTCTCTGTAGCTTTTCTCCATGATAGCATTGTGACTATTTCTTTCTCTATTCTATTTGTCTAGTTTAATGTTTAGTATTTTATTCTTGTGTTTTCTTTCAATTATCATGAGTAGCTAAATTTATAATTAGGGTTGAGGATGAAACCTTGTTAAAGATTATCAATAATATTTATGTGATTTGATTTTTCCCACAACAGTTGTTCTTTAATGATTTAAATTGTTCTTGCTTCATATCAATTGACTAAGATGGGATTCTAGATATGAGTTCAATCATGTTTTTCTCATGATTTAGGATTTGGCTTAATTAATTGAATGCTTGGTTTATTAATTCTTGATTATAGAATTGGATATCATTTGTGATTTGTCTATCAATGGATACAAGTTATGATTTGATTTTTAGAATTGGATATATCTTGTGATTTGTTTGGCTACGAATACAATTGATGATTTGGTTTTATACTTAAGAAGCGAAGAAGAACATGCTTTTGATTTTTAAAATAAGGATTTTAATGAGGATATTTTCCATGATAGCAAGATTGATTTCTAGATTATCATGTAGTGAGTTGGGAAAAATTAATGATCATAAATATATGCTGATATGATTTACAAGGCGGATTCCAAAACCTTAATTCCATTCCCTTGATTGTTTACATCTTTTTATTGCTTTATATTATATCTTTGCTTAGTTTAATTATTTTCTTAATATTTTTAATTGCAAACAACCAATTTTTATTAAACTAGATTAGGATTAATTTGGTTAAGGTTTAATTAATTTTCCTACATTCATTCAAGTCCCTGTGGGTTCGACCTCGTTCTTGTCAAACTATACTTCGGTACGGTTCGTACACTTGCGAGTATTTTAAAATTTCACAACAAGTTTTTTGGCGCCGTTGCCGGGGACTTGGTTAGGAAAATAAATTAGGTCTTAATTGAATTTTTCCTTCTACTAGTTGTAGTTAAATTTTTTTAAATTAAAAAAAAAAAAAAAAACAAAAAAAAATTTATTTCTTTGTGCTTGGTGTATGAGAACTTGGATACGTGATAAAGAAAACCGTCTTGTTAGTTTTGATTATCCATCCACAATGGGAGAAACAGGAGATGATTCAAAAACTCTTAGGGAGTTGTTCTCACCCATAACCACCAACCCTCCATCTTGCATAGTATTGCCTGCAACCACTGCTACACATTTTGAGTTGAAGCCACAGATAATCCACCTTCTTCCTAATTTTCATGGATTGGATAGAGAAGACCCTTATATGCATGTAAAGGATTTTCTTGAGATTTGTGCTACTTGTAAGTTCCAAAATTTCACTGATGACTCTGTTCGGTTGCGTTTATTCCCTTTTTCCTTGAAGGATAAGGCAAAAGCATGGCTTAATTCTTTGTCACCTGGATCTATCACTTCATGGGAACTATTGGTCATAAAATTCCTCTCTAAATTTTTCCCAATGGCCAAGACCAATGCTTTGAGGAGAGAAATTGCAGATTTTTATCAGGATGAACAAGAGAAATTTTATGAGAGTTGGGAGAGATTTAAGGACTTGATCTTAAAGTGTCCCCATCATGGTTTTGAAACATGGAGACTAGTACAATATTTTTATAATGGTTTGACTCAGACAAATCGTAACATGATTGAGTCCATGAATGGTGGTGGATTTTTGAGTCTTGTAGATGATGAGGCATACAAATTTCTTGAGAATTTTTCTGAAAGTTCACAACAATGGGATTTTTCCAACCGTAAAGAGAGATTTGCCCCTGCAATTAAGAAAGGAGGATTGTATGAAGTCAGTGAAGATTTAGACATAAAAGCTAGATTGGACAATCTCACTCGTAAGGTTGAGGCTTTAGCTTTAGGAAGAGGGATGAATTCTGTCAATCAAGTTCAAAGTGAAACATGCTCTATTTGTGCAAGTCCTATGCATACAACACAAATGTGTCCTTCCGCAGCTGGGTATCCTGATTTTTATATTGAGCAAGCAAATGCACTGAATAATTATGGAAAACCATTTGCTAGTCCATTTTCAGAGACATACAATCCAAATTGGAGGAACCATCCTAATTTCTCATGGAGGCAAAATCAGCCTCCCACAAATGTAGGTGGACAACAAATGCATCAACAAAGTCAATTTCGTCCACCTAGTCAAGCATATCCTCCCATTCCTCAATCAACACCTCAGTTTGTAGCACCACCAAGACAACAATCATCTTTGGAGGAGTCTCTCAAAACTTTCATGCAATCAACTAGCCAAGCCATTCAAGAGATGAAAAGTTCTACCCATTTGAATACTCAAGCTATTTCAAAGTTGGAAAATCAAGTTGGCCAGTTAGCAACCCAAGTTGGAGAGAGGGAAAAAGGAAAGTTTCCTAGTCAACCTATACCTAACCCAAAAGGACAGTATGCCATCAATGGTTCTTCTAGTTCTACTCATGGACAAGAACATGTTCAGTCTATTACTACCCTTAGGTCTGGTAAGCAAGTTGATAATCAAGTGAAAATGCCAGAAGTGGTGGATGATGGAAATATTGTGTTAAAGGAAAAAGGAACTCATAGTTCACATGATGATCATAGGGACAAGAAGGATAACCCACCCGCTACTCCAATTCAGGATCTTAGTTCCCCTCTTGATAAGAGGTTTGTTCCTAAAGCTCCATTTCCTCAAAGGTTAATCAGTCCTCAGAAAAGTGCACAATTTGGAGACATTTTAGAGGTTTTTAAACAAGTGCAAATAAACATTCCATTTCTTGATGCAATTCAGCAAGTTCCTGCTTATGCCAAGTTTCTAAAAGATCTTGTGACAATGAAGAGAAAGACAAATGTCCCTAAAAAGGCATTTTTGACAGAGCAAGTTAGTTCAATCATTCAGAATAAATATCCAGTGAAATGTAAGGACCCTGGATCTCCTACAATTTCATGCAAGATTGGAAACCGTCTCATTGAGCGAGCTTTGCTAGATTTGGGGGCAAGTGTGAACCTTATGCCATATTCAGTTTATTTACAGCTAGGTTTGGGGGAGTTGAAACCCACAACCATGACACTTCAATTAGCTGATAGGTCTGTGAAAATCCCTAGAGGTATTGTTGAGGATGTGCTGATTAAGGTGGATGCATTCTACTTTCCTGTTGATTTTGTTGTGTTAGACACTGAGCCTGCTCTAAATGCCAGTACACAAATCCATGTCATTTTAGGTCGCCCTTTCTTAGCCACATCCAATGCTTTGATCAATTGTCGGAGTGGTGTGATGAAGATTTCTTTTGGGAATATGACTGTTGAGCTTAATATCTTTGACATAAGTAAGCAAGTACTAGACAATGAGGATATATGTGAAGTTAACATGATTGGGAGCCTAGTCCATGATACTTTCCTACAATCAAGTTGTGAGGATCCCCTAAAGGCTTGCTTAACCTGTGTTGATTGCAATTTGGATACTGAAAAATCAATTGAGGAGGTCAATGCATTGTTGGATTCTATTCCTCTCTTAAGTATTGATAGTTGGCAGCCAAAAGTGGTCCCTTTTCCACTTCCTTCACCCCCACTCCCATCTATTGTAGAACCACCAAAGTTGGATGACTTTTGGGAACACCAATTGATAAGTATACTTCAAGAGCATAAGGAAGCTATAGGTTGGAAAATTGCTGATATTAAGGGTATTAGTGCTTCTGTGGTTATGCAAAGAATTCACTTGGAAGACATTGCAAAAGCTTCTCAACATGTTTTTGACCCAGGTAAGTTACAATATCATTAGACTAGTCCATTCATAATATGCATTATTTATCTCCATGGTGTTGTTGAGGTTTGGATAGTCCTGTTTATCAGGATTTATCTCCAGTTGTGTTAAATCTTTTTGCAAAAAAAAAAAAAAAAAAATCTTTTTCTTGTTATTTTCTGCTTTTAGATTAATATTTGTGTTTATTTTCTTGTTTAGTCTTATATTATTTTGTTCTAGCTGATATTTGACAGAAATTAAAATTTACAATAATCAGCTTGATCAAGGTACGTCTCCTCATTCTCCTTACCTTACTTGTTTCTACTTGGTTCTCATGTTGCATATTACTATTTTGCTCTCTTTTCATTCAAGACATATATTTAAGAGTATCATTTTTAACATTGAGGACAATGTTTGGTTTAGGTTTGGGGGGGATGTATATAGATTTCTATCTTCTTGTTTTGTTTTGTTTAGTGTGTTAAAAAAAAAACCTATCTTCTTGTTTTGTTTTGTTTAGTTGTGTTAAAAAAAAAAAAAAAAAAAAAAAAAAAAAAAAAAAAAATCTTTTGCCTAGCTTGAGGTTTATGTTTTGAGTTCGTTATACTACTCTTGCTTAAAAAATTTCATTGCTTTCATGCTCAATTCATTGCACATGCACGTAGCCACTCAAACACAACTTGTTGTTGAAGAATAAAAATGATTAGAAAATCTTGATGATAACAATGTGGAGACTGTAACCCCTGTGAGTTTTGAGCCAATCATTATTTTTGGAGGGTTATTTATTGTTTCTAATCTTAAAGTTCATTTGGAAGTGCGTAACATATTTCCCTTGTTGTAGTCTCATTATTCTTTCTTTTGGCCAAGAAAAAAAAAATGATTTTATGCCACACTTGAATCTTTTGAAGTCATTGATGTTGAATGAACTATACTAGTCTTTGAGATATGAGATTAGGCCATTTTTGTCTACTTTGAGCCATATATGTGTTTTTCTTTCTTAATATATTATCGCTAGTCACCCCGTTGAGCCTTTTGATTAGCCTTTCTTTCTTAAAGCCCTTATCCATAGTGTTTCAAGATGGAATTTGATTAGTTTGTTTCAATATGGTGATTTGTGCGAGAATTCAAAGAAAAAAAAAAGAAAAAAAAAAAGGAAAGTGTCAAAAAAAAAAAAGAAAATAAAAAGGGTTCTCATCAAATTTTGAGAAGTGAAATGTAAGAAAGGAGTACTGCTTTGAAGAAGAAGAGTTGAAAAAAAAAAAAAATGTTGAATGGAAATTCCAAAAAGAGTTGACATTCCGATAAATCTTGAAAACACTTCTTATATTTACCTTCACCCATTTTTATTTCATTCCCTTTGCTTTTACCCTACATTACGTCCTAATAAAGTCCTTATTTGATCTTAAAGATTGTGTAGTTCAGATATTGATATGACTGAGAAGAAAAAAGTGTGGTATAAATATTTTTGGCATCCTTTCATGAGACTAATTGTTCTTTCTTGATTAAGCGTTTTTCATGTGATTTATATGTGAGATGTTTGATTTTGCTTACATTATTCTGCTCACATATGTTGTTGAGAGTGTTACACCCCATTTCAGAGTGATTTCATTTGTTGAGTGATAATACCGGAAAGGTTTGAGTTGAAGTATACTTTCAAATAGAGATTTGAGTCAAGTTTATTCTAAAACTAAGAGTATGTTTGGGTTGGCTACCACTTTTCACTCACATTGAGTTTTGATGGCATGAGAAATTTCTTTAGCATTTGTAGTGTTTTTGAACTTGAACTAATCCTCTCTGCAAAAGGCAATTGAAAAAAAAAAAAAAAAGTTTGTTTGATTCTCTTTGTTTTGTTTTTATTTTTTTTAGTATTCTTTTTCAGAATTTTGTGGGTATATTCCCTGCAAACCCTCACGAGACTACAACTCGTCCACTAGTGTAAGCTAGGGGTTTAAAGGCTTGTTGCATACGCTAAATGCAATCGAAAATTCCAGCGAAAGTGGATTAGTTAGGATTTCCTTTTTCTTTGTTTTTAATTTCTTTGTTTTGTTTTACTCTTTATTTGTTTTGCTCGAGGACTAGCAAAATGTAGGTTTGGGGGTATTTGATATGCATGAAATATATATAATTAAATACTCACATATTTACATATTTAGCTTTACTTTTATGTTATTTTGTGACTGATTATATAATATCTTTGTATTGTAGCTAACAAGGGTTTTACATGCAAAGTGGGGCTAAGCCAATTGAATCAAGCCAACTTACATCCAGCCAGGCATGAATATTAAATTTTAAGTCCAATTGGAGTAAGGAATCAAAGGAAATTTGCACCAAATCCAAGTCCAATTCGGATTAGGATTCCAGCCTGGACATCAGTTAGTATTTTTAGCATAACTTTCGGCTCAGATGTTCAATCGAGATGATTCAAGTTGGGCTGGAAAGTTAACTTAAAGGGCTACAACTTTGTAGTTTACCAAAAGCCCTAATTCTGAGCTTAAATGGGCCGAAATCGTCGGTTAAGTGAAGCCTAAAAATCTGGGATTTTCTCCAAACGGGAATTCAACTTGTAATAGGATTCCTTGACCTATTTAAAGGCTTTTTAGGGCAAAATTCAGGGAGGCTAGTGCTAGGGCTGAGATGCAAAATAGAAAATTGGAGCAAGAGGCAGTGCCGCATGTGGCTTCTCTGTAGCTTTTCTCCATGATAGCATTGTGACTATTTCTTTCTCTATTCTATTTGTCTAGTTTAATGTTTAGTATTTTATTCTTGTGTTTTCTTTCAATTATCATGAGTAGCTAAATTTATAATTAGGGTTGAGGATGAAACCTTGTTAAAGATTATCAATAATATTTATGTGATTTGATTTTTCCCACAATAGTTGTTCTTTAATGATTTAAATTGTTCTTGCTTCATATCAATTGACTAAGATGGGATTCTAGATATGAGTTCAATCATGTTTTTCTCATGATTTAGGATTTGTCTTAATTAATTGAATGCTTGGTTTATTAATTCTTGATTATAGAATTGGATATCATTTGTGATTTGTCTATCAATGGATACAAGTTATGATTTGATTTTTAGAATTGGATATATCTTGTGATTTGTTTGGCTACGAATACAATTGATGATTTGGTTTTATACTTAAGAAGCGAAGAAGAACATGCTTTTGATTTTTAAAATAAGGATTTTAATGAGGATATTTTCCATGATAGCAAGATTGATTTCTAGATTATCATGTAGTGAGTTGGGAAAAATTAATGATCATAAATATATGCTGATATGATTTACAAGGCGGATTCCAAAACCTTAATTCCATTCCCTTGATTGTTTACATCTTTTTATTGCTTTATATTATATCTTTGCTTAGTTTAATTATTTTCTTAATATTTTTAATTGCAAACAACCAATTTTTATTAAACTAGATTAGGATTAATTTGGTTAAGGTTTAATTAATTTTCCTACATTCATTCAAGTCCCTGTGGGTTCGACCTCGTTCTTGTCAAACTATACTTCGGTACAGTTCGTACACTTGCGAGTATTTGATATGCATGAAGATCCCCTACATGCTGCGCCTGCTGTTTGCTCTTTACTACGAGTTTGTCAATATATACTTCGACTGTCCGTCCGATCCTGTCGCGAAAAATCCTCGTCATCATCTGCTGATATGTTGCCCCGGCGTTTTTTAGGCCAAATGGCATCACGGTGTAATGGTAATTGGCGTCGGGAGATATGAATGCAGTCTTCTCCTGATCCTTGTCGGCCAGGACAATCTGATGATAGCCTTGAAATGCGTCTAGGAAACTCATCCTCGGGTGTCCATAAGTGGCATCCACTAACTGATCAATCTTGGGCACAGGGAAAGGGTCCTTTAGGCATGCTCGGTTCAAATCCGTGAAGTCCTCGCAGACTCTCCATTTGCCACTTTTCTTTCTCACCACCACGGTGTTTGCAAGCCATTTAGGGAAAAATATCTCTTTTACTGCCCCTGCCTCCTTCAACCTTTGGACCTCGGATCTGACAGCCTCAGCATGCTCTCAGGCTACCTTGCTCAGCTTCTGCTTCTTGGGGGGGAATGATGTATCCACATTGAGCCTGTGGACGATAAACTCTGGGTCCACCCCGGGAACCTCATATGGATTCCATGCAAACACGTCCAGGCTACGAACAAGAAACAATAGCAATTCAACTCTCTCTTGGGTTGTCAAACTGGCCCCAATTTGGAAGTGTTTGCCAGTGTCCGACAGTATTCCGACCTTTATTAACTCCTTGGCACAGGTAGTCCCCGAATTTTCTCGGGGGTGCGGTAATTGCTATAATGAAGCTCCTCCAGCCTTCTTACCCTTTACGGCTTGCTGGCTCTCCCAGTTTGCTGCGGCCACGAGGCATTGTCTGGCCGTCCGCTGGCACCCACGCACCACTGCGATACCTTGTTCGGTAGGAAACTTAAGCTTCACATGTAAGGTGGACGGCACAGCTTTCATGGCGTGAATCCACGGCCTTCCCAGGATTGCCGTGTACGGCGAGAAGGAATTAACCACTATGAAGATGACCTTTACCTCTTTTCCTTCTACAGCTACCGTTAGTGAAATCCGACCTTCTGGTATCACTACTCTTCCATCAAACGAGACTAGCAGCGTGTTATACTTCATCAAATCCTGATTCTTCAACCCAAGTCCATTGAACAAGTCCGGATACATTACATCTGTCCCGCTACCTTGATCTATCATCACCCTTTTTATATCGAAACAACTTAGCCGAGCAGTGATCACTAGTGCATCTTCATGTGGCTGTATTGTGCCCTCTAGATCGTTTTCTCCGAAGGCAAGTGCCTCCCGGAAACATTTTGCTCTCTTCTCCACTAGCTCGGCGTCTTGTGATTCCCTTATGGGCGCAACCATTAACACCCCTCTTCTTGCAGCTGTCTTGCCCCCCGGGGGTAAGAGGATCATCTCAATTACCCCGAGCGGTGGTGGTGGAATGCCCTTCTGCTGACCTCCTGGGCCGATTCCTTGGTCGCCGGGATTCACAACGAATTCCTTCAAATGCCTGGCCCTTACTAGCTGTCCTAAATGATCTTTCAGTACCTGACACTGCTCGGTGGTGTGCCCTTTGTCCTTATGGTAACTGTAGTACAGGTTCTGATTTCGCCGGGATGGGTCATCGCCCATCTTATTCAACCACCTGAAGTACGGCTCGTTTTTTATTCTTTCTACTATCTGATGTACTGGTTCCTTGAACGTTGCATTCACCTCCCCTGCCTGCCAAAGTGGTTCCTGCGCCCTCCATTCCTTTCGAGGTCTCGGCTGGAAATTTGCCTGCCGAGGACGGCTTGTTAGCGGGGCCTTACCCTTACTTTGCAGCCGATCATCCTCCAGGCGCTTATACTCTTCGATGCGCCTCATGAGCTACCTCATGTCCTCGGGTGGCTTCTTCGTAAGTGATTCCGCAGCTCGGAGTCCTCTGGCAGGGCCATTCGGAAGGTGCTTGCCGTGATTTTCTCGTTGCCCCCACCTATCTCATTATACAGTTCCCAGTACCGGTTGGCATAGTTACGAAGGGTCTCTCCCATCCCCATCTTCATTGATAGCAGGGCATCAACTGGCTTTGGCACTCGGCTGCAGGTTACGAATCGGACTCCAAACTCCTGGACCAGCTTGGCGAAGGAGTGTATGGATTTCTTTCGTAGTCCGTTAAACCACCTCAGAGCGGTTGGGCCAAGGCTGGAGGGAAACATTTTGCACATCAGCGCGTCATTGTGAGAATGCAGGGACATCATGTGGATGTAGTGGCTGACGTGCTCGACTGGGTCCGTCTTCCAGTCGTAGATATTGAATAGAGGTCGCGGGAATTTGTTCGGCACTGTGGCCCGTTCAATGTCGTCGGAGAAGGGGGACCGAGAAACTCCGTGTAAGGCACGGCTCAGCGCATCCATGGCGGCATTACGCGGTCTATGCTCCTCGGGAGAATCAGACCCCCGGTCCATATGACCCTGCGACCGCGAACGGTCCTGGCGGTAATGGGGCTCTTGTGAATGCAATCTTCCTCGGCGATAGTGGGACCCGTGCCAACGCGATCGCTCCCTTCGCCGATGGGACCCTGACTGGCTGGACCCCGCCGCCCGGCGATCTCCCAAGGCTCCGGCCCTCCTTTCCCGGTCGTCTCGCTCCCTCCTATGTCGCCTGTCGTCTGCTTCCAACTCGAAATCTCTCACCCGTCTCCTCAACCGTTCAAGTTCTTGGTCCCTTCCATCGGGTTGCCTGTGCCCCGGGGTGTTCGTTACCATCCGCTATGTCTGGAATGACCCTTCCCCAAGACCGGACAAATCTTCTCGTTCACGGTTCCTGTCTTCACGCCTTTTTTTCCTTCTTTCTCGCCAGGATGATCCCCGAGAGGACCCCGCCAAACCACTTTCGTCTCCGCTCCCCGAACGCCTCCCGGACATCGTCTCGTACGCGAGTTTCGATCGAACAACTGCTTCGTAGGCGATCCCCACAGACGGCACCAATTGTGGAGGGCGAAGATAGGGCCCAATGGGCTTATCCATGCCTTGACTCACAACCTATTTGTATGGTGGGATAGGAATTCCTACTATGGGTTGCTCGCAGCTAGGAGACTTGACAAGAGCACCTCTGATCCCACTTTATGCACCATCTCACCATCCTTTTTGTATCATTCTGCTGTTACTCTCCTCTATATGTCTTTTTCTTTTCAGTTTCATCCATCCTTGTTCCTTCTTCCAATTTCATATTTATAGGGGATTGTTAGTGGGGTGATCATGATTGTCCTAATATTTAATGGATTTAGAGGTCCAATCTCAGAAGGGTTTAGTGGGTGTTTAGGTGGGAGTGGCTTTGGAAATGCTCCCCACTACAGCGAACGTGTACGGCAGCGATATTCCCAAGATACCACCGGGTAATCTTATTACTGTGTGCCCGGGGTAAACATAGTAGTGTTTGGCAAAACGATCCGGACAGCCATATCAGCAGTAACATTTGTGTTCGGCAAAAGGGGTTGGATCCTCGGATGGCATTCGGGTAGGGCCTGTTCGTAGGTGGGCTTAGACTGTGACCCGAGGGAACCGTGCGTTAGGCCCATGGCCTCCCTTGTTGGCCCAAGGCCCAAATCACGTAGGCAGACCTGCACCACCCTGGCCTATACAGTAGATTATTCTAATTGTTATTAAAATATAATTAGCAATAGACTTTTTGTAAATAAAAGAAACAAGTTGGGCAATTAGAGGGAACTTCCAAGAAGCTTCCTTCCACTAACTTTTCCCATTCCCCAACCCACTCACATGGCCTACACTATTTACTTCTCATCTTACCTGACCACTCTTTCTTCTTATTTCCAAAGTTCCCACTTCCCACATCTCTTCAATCTTCAGTGGCTTAGGTGCTCTCTTCAGTCTCTTTTCTCCTCTTTTTCCTCTTCTTCTTCTTTTGTATTTTCTCTCTCACACAGGCTCTGCCTCATGCCTTCATCTCGTTCTTTTTTTTTCCTTTCTTTTTCATCTCCTTTATAGAAGATCCAGTGGCAGTGATTTTTCTTTTTATTTTTTAAGAGGGAAAGAAGCCAAAATGCATGCTGGCCGAGTCTTTGATTTCGGCCGAAATTTTTCTCTTCAATCTGTGATTTTTTTTTTCTTCATTGCTGGCGTGTCAGACGCGTTGGAGCCACGTCGGAGCTGTGTCGGCGCATGTCGGAGAAACGAAAAAAAAGAAAAAGAAAAAAAAAAGAGGACACTCGCCGGACATTGGAATCTGGCGAGTCATACCCGTTCCGGTGTCCGACATTGACACGACACCAAAAATGGCGTGTCCATGCAACCTAGCAAAGATACTTACACTGTCTGGCCTTCCATGATCACGGTAATATATATATATATATAACCGAAACCTTTGACTTTTGATTAACCTCTCTAGAGTTTGCTATATCATTATCATTTTTTTTTAAAATTATTTAACTTTTTTAAATTAACAATATTAGCTTCAACCTGAGGAAGACTAATCTTTAACATCAACAGCCAAAGTCCAAACTTAACAAGCAGTGAAACTCTATTTCTCTAATAAGTCCAACTTAAACTCAAACTCAAACATTAATAATTTATCTCTAAATTTGCGAGGTTAATCATAAACACTATAAAAGCAGTGCAAACCCCAATATTTTTTTTTAAAGCCGAGTAGAGGTATGAGCACTTCTTCTGTTATTTTCTTCTCCTCTACTATGTTAAATATATATATATATATATATATTTTACAATTTTTCATATATTTTTTAAAAAGTGATTTTCATACGTGAATCACCAAATAGATTTCAATAACTATATCATGTATTATTCTTTTGAAGGTAATCAATTTTTCTTTTATATTTCTCTATTGTGTAATCATATACATTTTTTTTTTGTTTCAAAAATTTATAAAAACTAAATCTTATGATTCTTTAATATTTTTTGGCCTTTCAAAAGTTTTAACACTTGAATTATTCTTTTGATGGTAACACATCTTTCTCTTCTAATTCTCTGTTGTGTAGTCACACACACACACATATATATTATCTATAATTTGTAGGTTCTGAATCTTTTGATTCCTTTTAATAGTTATAGCCATGGATTATTCTTTTGAACATAACTCATCTTTCTCTTATATTTCTCTATTGTTTAGTCATATATATTTTTTTGTTTCAATAATTTCTAAGCAGTGAATTATCTAATTCTTTAATATTTTTTGTTTTTTTATAAACTTTAATATCTGAATTTTTGAGTTTTTTTTTTTTTTTTTTTTTTTTAATCGTATCTGAAACTATCTAACAAATTTTTTGTAAATCATTGCGCGTTTAAGCAATGGCTTTTTCATCAAATTGTAAACAAATTGAAATCATACAAGAGCAAATCATGCAATGATGTGGTTTTTTAATAAATTTAAGATTTTATAAAATTATTTTAGTCTACCTCACAAATAGGTAGGTTCTCGTGCATAATACGAGTTAGCGACTAGTTATACAATATAAACATGATACTCATGTTAAGAATTTCTAATCCCATATCATATTGAAAAAATAAATTAAAAAATTATAAACAGTTAACAATATAAATTCAAAGCCATTGACAACATAGATTGAGCAAACCCACAAATTATTGACCGCCATTAAAACTACCACCATCACTTTCAAATCTGTGGATGAGAGAGAGAAAACCCATCCACCATCTTTGCAAGAGAGAGGGAGAATCCATTCAACATTTGTGCAAGAGAGAACAAATATGATGAAAGAGAGAGCGATGAGGAGACAGGCACAAAAGAGAGGAGAGGAGAGGAAAAAAAAATGAGATAGTCATGTGGAGAGAATAAAAAAAAATTATTAATAGTAGCAAGTTTGGTGGCTCGCTGGTTGTGGCGAGTCAACTTTCGATGCTAAATTTTTTTGGTAGTTTGTTGAGACTGATAATTAGGCTTTTGTGAGTTTTTAGATAAAATTTTAATATTAGGCTAGTTTGACGAGTTTGATGCAAAATGCTCTTAGAGACCATTTAATAAGGGTATGGGGTTTTGTTTTCAAAACAATGTTCAAAAAGTATGCTAAAAACATGAATTTTTAGAGTACTAAAAAAAAAAAAAAAAAAAAAGTGTTTGGCACCATGTTTATAAAAACATTTTTTTTTTAATATTGAGAAAACATAATTAGATGTTTGGTATAAGTGTATGAGTATGAGGAAATTAAAAAAAAAAAAAAAAAAAAAAAAAAAAAAAAAAAAAAAAAGGGTATAATTTTGTTGACAAAAATTGTGACTTTTAATTAAAAGAGAGAAACTCGTGTTACCAACCAAACAGCCGACGAGCCTCTCTTTTCTTTCCATTTAATTTCCCTCTCTTCTTCCAAATGTTATAGCAGTCCTAGCCTTCATCAGCACCACAACCAGATATAATGGCACAAACGCAACAAAGACGACCAAACATTGCGAATTCACTAAAAATTAATTCCCAAGCATTTGAGCTGACCCATTGAATCTTCACTAGAAACCTGTAGCAACAAAGATGACCAAAAACCGCAATATCACTACAAATTCCCAAGCATTCGAGCTGACCCATCTAATCTTCACATGAAACTCGTAAGCTATATAATGAAATTGAAATTTGTCAGTTGTGCTTTTTTTATATACGGATGGAAATGTTAGGTTGCTTCTCAAGCCAACCTGCAAAAAGAGCTAAGAGCAAGGTGGAACACCGGTGTGGTGTTGGGTAAAGACCTTCCAATGGCTAAATTAGATCAAGCAGAAATGATTCAGTTGCTCAAATTAGAGTGTATTGACTAGTAGTTGTAATATGAATTTTTGTACATTTTCCTTCTTTTTTGTCTACCTTTTCTAGGCTCTACTTTTCCACATCTAGGAATTAATGCCTGGTTTACGAGAAATTATAAGATTGATGTGGTTTACCATTCCACTAAAAACTGTCATTTGTGTAAAATTGTTAGTTAGAAAATTCTTTTAAACAGAAATTAATTACTGACTCAGCAATTTTAAACAAATTGAAGTTTTTTAATGGAATAGTGGACAAATGACGTGGTCCACCAGAAGACCCTATAATTTCTCATAGTTTACGAATTTTGGTAAAAAACTGCCATTTGTGTAAAATTGTTAGTTAGAAATTTTTTTTAAACAGAAATTAATTACTGACTCAGCAATTTTAAACAAATTGAAGTTTTTTAATGGAATGGTGGACAAATGACGTGGTCCACCAGAGGATCCTATAATTTCTTCTAGTTTACGGATTTTGGCTCCATTGGCAATAAATGATATTCGGTGAAAAGTCACTTTTAGTCCCTACATTTTCAGGCAATTCTCATTTTAATCCCTACATTTTATTTTTACCGTTTTTAGTCCCTATTTTGAAAAACGCTTCCCGTTTTGATCCCTGCCATTACATCAAAAACAGAAAAAACTGACGTAGCAAACGGCAGGAATAAATAATATTTAATTATTATCCACATAGCCTAAATTAATAATAAAAAATGCCACATCAGCATCTAAATTAATAAAAAATTTTAATTTATTAATTTTAACTAAATAAAAAAAAAATTAAAAACATAATTAAAAATTAAAAATCATAATGAAATCTAAGTGTATCTTGAAGAAGAACAATAAGATCATGAACCCAGATTCAAGAACACAAACCCAGAAATTTATAAATTAAAAAAAAAATAAAAAAAATTTCTGGTTACTGAAGAAATCACGGTACCATCTCCGACTTTCTGTCAAACACCCCAGTCGGGTTCCCACCTGGGACGCCATCGTGCTCACCGCTCTTCAGCTATCAACTCTTCCAGCAATCAGAGACGAACAACCCAGATTTTCCTCTTCTGCCAGTACTAAGTTCAATCCGATTCAACCCAACAGGCCGACGACAAGTAGTGTGAGCAGTACAGTCGAGTCGTTTAATGGCCCTAGGGTCGTTTCAAATCCGGTCTCAAGGGTCAAGATCGTGAACCCTGTTGCACCCGATGATTGCCGTAGCGACTGCGACTAGTCGTCTTCGATGATTGATGATGACAACGACGACTACTGTGTTCTCACCTCCTCGTTTCGTAAGATCCAGCCGTTCGATCTGAATCTACCTCCTCCGATGGATGAAGATTTCGGCATCTCTGATGATCTTCAAGCCACCGCTTTGTGTCTCTGATTGTGGATCTAATGGTCAACTTTTTTTTTTTTTACTTACTGTTTTTTCTATCTTATTTTCTCAGGAAAATGATTAAAAAAAAAAAATTCGTTCCAGTGGTTGAACGTTGAAGAGAAATTGGTTTTTTGTTTTTTTGTTTTTTAATCCTTCTCTGTGTTAGATTATAACTCCTATGGTGTAGTATGGTAGGGTATTTGAGTTGTTATGCGATCTTGGAGTTTCTTCAACTTTCATGGGCTATGAATTATTTTGTCTCTGTATTGTTGAAGATAATTAGATCATATTACAAAGCAGTGTATGAGATCTGCCGTAGCGACTGCGAAACTGGTGTTTGATTTTAGAAATTATTGGAAGAATTGGAATTAGGGATTGGTGCCTTGGTGGGTTTTCATGTGGAAGGTGTTAATTTTTTTTTTTTTAAATTTCTGGGTTTGTGTACTTGGATCTGGGTTTATGATTTTATTGTTCTTGTTCAAGACACACTTGGATCTCATTTTATATGATTTTTAGTTTTTAATACTGTTTTTAATTTTTTTTATTTAGATAAAATTAATAAATTAATTTTTTTAATTTAAACGCTGACGTGAAATTTTTTATTATTAATTTAGACCACGTGCATATTAATTTATTATTATTTATTCTTATTGTTTGTCACGTCAGTTTTTTATGTTTTTGATGTAACGGTAAGGACCAAAATGGGAAGCGTTTTTAAGAATATGGACTAAAAGTAATAAAAATAAAATATAGATACTAAAATAAGAATTGTCGAAAAATATAGAGACTAAAAGTGACTTTTCGCCGTGGTATTCTAAATAATTATTTGTCTATTGATCCGGCCGTTATGCTTGGGCTTGTTTGACTAGTCATATATTACCAGGTGCCACTAATGAGTGCCTGGCTTGTTGATTGTCATTTAATGCCTCTTCATTCGTCAATACGATGGAGGACTATATATGTTTATGTCATCATCACTTTGAGTTTCAGTAATCTTCACCTACCTTCCTCCAGGTTGGCGCTAAACGAAAATTTTAGCCAAAAATAATAATGGTTTTGTTGTGAAAGTTTGATAAGACTGACTGATATTTATTATAAAAAAAAAAATTTAAGTATTTGATTGCCAAGAATTTTGTAATTTAACTAGTAATTTATAGTATTTTAAACGGATTCAACTCTAGTACCGTCTCAAATATTGATGTATTAGCAAAAGAAAAAAAAAATTATATATATATATATATATATGGCCTAAAAACACAAACAAACAAAAAAGAAGAGATTGTACTGTGTATGATAATTAACAATAATAGTTGGTAACCCAAAAATTAAAACAAGAGAAATGCTAATGAGTGCCATTAGGGCACTAATTAATAAATCATTTAAAGAAAGTTTTTATTGAAAATGAAAAAAAAAAAAGTAATTAATATTTTAACAGCTTTTTTCATTTTCCATAAAAGTGGTATCAAAACTTTTCTAAAATTGATTATTAATGAGTGTCCTAAACGTACTCGTTAGCATAACCCAACAATACTAGTTGGTTCCCATCAAAAAAAAAAAAAAAAAACAATACTAGTTGGTAACTCCACACAAAATGCTTTGTGCTTTAGGATATCCAGTTAATTAGAATTGACTTTACGGCCGGCATGTTTCTCGTAGCAAATACTTCATTCATATTTTTCCAAAAAATAAAATAAAATAAAAATAAAAATAGACAGTGGCCGGTAATAAAATAAGACCCTCCCTAGTCCCTATACAGCTCTAATAGCATCCATGTGACTTATCATGCTGCCAGTTTGCAATGGCAGTACATATGAATATGATAGAACCGGACTTAATCTTGGAAGAGTTTGAAAGTTTCTTTGTCACTTTAAAATTCAATTCATTTGCTAATGCTAATATATATATATATATATATATTGTGTCATCTAAGTTGTAAATGCGTCATTGCCACATATATTATAGATAGGGATTGGGATATGGTATTACACCGGATGCAATTACTTTTAATGGCTGAATTTAAATGTTGAAAAAACCGATTTTTAATCTTACTCATCCAATAAAAAATATTTAAAAAGGTAAAAAAGTTAAAAGTTAAAAAGTAAAATGATAAAATTTTTATGTGAGAAGTGAAGAGGAATATTGCACTCAGTGCAATCTCTTAGAAATTGTATCAGATCTCAATCTTTGTACACTGCCCATGCTTTCATGTTGAAAGAGTCCAATGCTTCTTCTATATTTATTATTATAATTTTTTGGTTTCTTATTTTTGAAGTGACCAAATCAACAGTAGTGCTCTATTGGTGTAAGGGGGGTGGATTTTATGTTTGATATACAAAGGTTGATCATATAGATTTTACCATTATTTGGTGTAGTGTTTATCTATATATGGTGAAACAAATTATCTATGGCACGCAAGCTTAGCAGATTAACACGACCATGTCCTGTATTTGAGAACTAAATTTCCGGTTCTAGAACTAAGACTAGCATTTCCCACAAACTTCAAAGCCTAGATAATATAATGTTGGATATTAATTTCTAACGGACTTTCATATGCGGGGTTTGTACTTTGTACAAACATATGTTTTTGGCTTTTTTTTTTTTTTTTTCCTCTTTAGTGTTGTTTAGAAACTTTTCTTCTATTATTGTAATGTGTTTAATATGGTATTGGATGGATTAATACATGACTTTAGAATTTAAAAAAAAAATAAAAAATAAAAAAAATAAAATAAAGAGAGAGAGAGAGAGAGAGAGAAGAAAGTAATATAATGTTGGATATTAATTTCTAACGGACTTTCATATGCGGGGTTTGTACTTTGTACAAACATATGTTTTGGCTTTTTTTTTTTTTTTTTTCCTCTTTAGTGTTGTTAAGAAACTTTTCTTCTATTGTTGTAATGTGTTTAATATGGTATTGATGAAGACGTCGATTTTTTTATTGATTGTTATGTGTTAGATCTGAGTTTGTGTTCTAGCTGTTCTTGTTCATGACACACTTAGATCTCAATTCATGTGATTTTTGATTTTTAATCCTTTTTTTAATTAAAATTAAACATTTTTTAATGCCAAAATAAATTATTATTATTATTATTATTTTAAGGCGTAAATGCACTTTTAGTCTTTACATTTTTGCTTTTTTCTATTTTAGTCCCTACATTTTATTTTACCACTTTTGGTCCATAATCCAATTAACGCGTGACATTTAAATCCTTACCGTCATCCAACTAACAAAAAAAACTAATGTGGTTGACGGCACATTAAAATAATAATTAAAAAATTTATTTTGACATTAAAAAATGCTACATCAGCATCTAAATTAAAAAAATTAATTTATTAATTTTAACTAAATTAAAAACAAAAAATCACATAAATTGAAATCTAAGAGTACCTTGAACAAGAACAATAAGAACACAAATTCAGATTTAAGAACAAGAACATTTTCCTTTATTTGACATTTTCTCTCTCTTTTTTTTTTTTTTTTTTTTTTTCCTTAGAAAACAAACACAAGATTAAGCAAGAACACAAACACAAACACAAATCTAGTAAGAACACAAACACAAACACAAATGCAGACAAATCTAGCAAGAGCACAAACACAAATCTAGCAAGAACACAAACACAAATCCAGCAAGAATACAAACACAAACCTAATAACAAAAGCCAAATCCTAAACCAAATATATGAGTTATCTATTCCAGTGGAAGCAAAATCAAGAGGCCGAAGTGTTGAACCAGAGAAACCAAACACAAAACCCACCACCAAAACTAGATCCGAAGCCACCAAATCATAAATCTGAATGACCAAACCCAAATCCAATATCTGAAACCCACCAGCAAAACCTAACGATTTGAAACCTCCAAACCCAGACCTCTACCGATCAGCGACCTCCACCAGAGCTCTCACGGTCCCTCCCTTCTCTCACCACATCCGCCACGTGTCAGACCGAGATGTCTCGCACTGAAAAATCTTGAGACTTGACCGATTGGATTCAACTCCACCACCGAGCTTCGCTGTCACTAGCCCTGCGGTGCGCCGTCATTGACCATACTGCCACCAGCAACTGATCACAGTATCTCTCTAACCCAGATCAAGCCGATCTCAGCCTCTTTCTATCTCAAACCCAGATCAAACTCATCGCACCCGACTTCACAAACCTTACCACCAACAGCTTCGTCATTTCAGCAATGGATTTAAAGAAAAAGCCCACCTTCAGTCAGCCTATAGAGAGAGAGCTTGAGAGATTCCAATTGTTATTTTGGGTAAATTTGGGTTTATAATAAGAATGTGGAATGTGAAAGGACTGTAAATTTGGGTTTGTAATGAGAATGAGATATTCTAATTTGGGTTTGTAATGAGAATGAGAGATTCTAATTGTGTAAGGACTTTGGGTTTGTTGAAGGTGTTTTGAATCTTTAAGGTATGAGAGACTGACAGGTTAGAAGTTTCTAGGTTCTTCATGTTCTTCCCAAAAAAAAAAAAAAAAAAAAAAAAAAAAAAAAAAAAGAAAGAAAGAGAAGAAACAAAATTAATTTAATTCTTTTCTTTTCTTTTTTAAAAGATAAGAAGGTTAGAAATTTTTTTATTATTTTATCTGATGTGGCCTTTTTTATTTATAAATTATTATGAAATAAAAGGGCAGGAAGCCCATGTGGCATGGGTGATAAGTGCCAGGTGGATTTTTAATAATATTTTAATTCTTTTGTCAGCCACGACAACTTTTTCTGTTAGTTGGCTAACGGTAATAACTTAAATGTCACGTATTAACTAGTTTAGCGACAAAAAGTGATAAAATAAAAATGTAGAGACCAAAATAGAAAAAAGCCAAAATGTAAGGATAAAAAGTGCATTTACACCTTATTTTAATAGTTCTATCGACCACATAGGTTTTGCTGTTAGGGCATTGACGAAAAGAACTAAAATGGATGACGTTTTTCTAAATAGGGATTAAAAGCGATAAAAATAAAATCTAGCTAAGGACTAAAGCGGGAATCGCCTGAAAATGTAGCTAATGACTTAAATGTCACGCATTAACTAGTTTAGGAACTAAAAGTGGTAAAATAAAAATGTAGAGACCAAAATGGAAAAAAGCCAAAATGTAAAGACAAAAAATGCATTTACGCCTTATTTTAATAATTCCGTCTGCCACCTAGGTTTTTGCCGTTAGGGCATTGACGGAAAGGACTAAAATGGATGGCGTTTTTCTAAATAGGAATTAAAAGTGGTAAAAATAAAATCTAACTAGGGACCAAAGTGAGAGTCGCCTGAAAATGTAGGGACGAAAATGTAGTTTTCACCTAAATTTTTTTAAGAACTAAAAAAATATATATTTATGATATTGATACATGTAAAGATCATACTATCATAAATTCATAATAGATATATTTCAGTGTGCAATTATGCTATAACTAAATGCTTGATATGGTTAATTTTTTTTCCTTTCACTAGAACTTATGCTCAACTGGTTCGGTTTCTTTTCAGGATTGGAAATTATAATAAAAGAATGTATTGCTTAAGGATCTTCAAGCTTATTCGCGGTCTTATAGACAAAATGCCTTAGAGAATGCTGCTATGCAATTATGATAATTGTCTATGTATATTGTCATATTTGATGTTTTCTTGGACCAGATGCTAGCTAGTTCTTTTTTCTTTTTCTTTTTTTTTGAGAAAGAAGTGCTAGTGGTCACTAACCCTATTTTTTTTTTTTTTTTTACCGTAAGATATACCTTTGATATATATATATATATATATATATAAAACTCAAATTTAGGTATATCCTCTAAGTTTTTTATCATGCATTTATTTTCTTTTCTTTTCTGGTTAAGTTAACTTCGTAGAACAGCTCAACTTTGGACTTTTTCCCCTCATAAAATTGAAGAATCTTTTATTAATTGTGAAATTTCTAAACTTTAATTTTACAAATCAAATGGTTTAAATATTTGCTTTGTTTCAAAACTAGGTTCAGCTCCTTTTTTTTTTTTTTTTTTTTTTTGAAGTCCAAACTAGGTTTTATATTTAATATTATATTACTGAATTTGATAACAAGCGCCACCTTGTAGTTTTTCATAAAAATTGTATATGTCTTACATGTGCTTGTTACATCACCATTAACATAGCAACATTAGCCATTGTCAATAGAAGCACCGTGTTGAATAATGAATATAACCTAGAAATTGAAGGAGTAAATTGAGAAAAAGATAGATCAAACTGACAGCAAAAAAGAAGAAGTAAAAGTAATGAATAAATTTAGTTTGAACTTTTAAGTTTTAACTCCAACTTACTGGACTCGTTTTGTGCCATTGATATATATGGGTCCCTGGGTTGGACTTTAAAGTTGGGAATCATAGTTTTTATTAGGAACACGGAATTTGATCATAGAAAGGGGATTAGTCCAAATTCTGTTCTAAGAAACTTCTTCATTATCGTTAATACGTGGGCCAAATATTGTACACGAAAACGAAATGGCCAACAAAATTTCCCTTAAGAAAATTTCCAACAATTTGCAAGTGATCCATTTCTCCGAGAAAGCTATCATGGGTCATGACGGCTTTATTCAAATACAGCGTGACAAGCCAGTCCTATTATGGCAAAATATCATGAAACCCTCGAATTAATGAGGCCTCAACTGGGCTGTCATAAGAAGAAGTCACTCTAGCCAATATTATCCTTGAAATTGCCATTTTTTAGTCAAAAACACGTGGGTTGGAGTAATGACCAAGTAATGGCTTAGCTTAATCTGATATCGAGTTTGATTTTGAATTAGCCCACAAGTTTTTCCAACATCTCACCCTTATAATAAATACCCCAAGTTATCAACTTTTTCATCAGACCAAAGAAACCAAAGCCACATACCAAAATCAAACCTATTGAGCCCTTTGCTGTACTTTCACCAAAGTCCAATCTCACTCTTTAGTTCTCTCAAGCCTCAATCTTTCTTCTCAAAAAAAAAAAAAAAAAAAAAGTCTCAATGGGGCAACCTTATGAACAAGAAACATACCCAATTTGGTATCCATCGGATGAGAGAATGACCAATTATCCTACAAACAACATGCCATCAAGCTCTTGGAATCAACCAACTTTCGGCACAATTGATGATATGTCAATATTTGAAAGTGGTTTGTATCGGCAACAATATGATTATTATGGTGACAATATGTATATGGGTGCTAATAACTACTACGGATTTGAACCGAAGCCAGAGAAACCAGTTGATCCAAGGTTGTTGTCATTGTTAAAATTCTCTAGGGAGCTCTATGTTCGAAGAAAGGAATTATACAAGAATAGCTTTCCGAAACTTCATGATGAATTTGTAGAGTTGTCTAAGAAATGTGGTGGTGTTGTGCCTCAAGTACAAGTACCTCATCTACAAGTTAATAGAATGAGATCAACTCCAACCTTGCAAAGGAGTTTGAGCATTGGCTCGCCAAGAACACCATCTAATAGAGGAGGAGAATCGGATTTGAGGCTTGAGCGGTTTAGGGTACGTACTCTAAACATAGACGGTGGTGGCAATGGCGGTAGCAGCGGTGGCGTTGTTGTTCAAGGTGGTCAAGGGGATACTACCAATCCCGGTGGCTCTAAGTCTAAGTAAACGTTTGGACGGACGTGGAAAAACGTAAATATATTATGCAAAACCTTAAAAAATTTACGCAGATTTTTTTTTTTTTTTTCTATTTTGTTTCTCAATAATATTAGAAAGAATATTCTTTGTTCCAAGGGAATATATTTAGCCTGGTATTTCACAAAAAAAAAAAATAAATAAATAAAACACAAGGGATGAGACCTGTATTTTCATCTTTTTTTTTTTTTTTTGAAGCTGTATTTTCATTATAATAAATTCGTAAGCCTTTTTCCCAATTGTTTGCATGTTCAGTTTAATTATGCTGAAGGGCTATTGTTTGCATGTTCAGTTTAAAGCAAAATGCAAAATGCAAAGGTTTTGCTCTCGTATTACACTTTTTTTTTTGAGGGGGCTCATCTTACACTTTGTTGTTACTCGAGATTTTTGTAAAGATTATTATTTGTGGTAACTATAGATTGGTGCCTTTAAGTCATATGTTGTTACGCAGTTATTAGGTCTAATAAAATTTGTCATGACTCAAGGAAATGGTTAAGCACATTTGTGCTTATACTCTAAATGTTACCCTTCCTGTTTTCTTACCAATTTTAGTAGCTGCGATCCTCTTCTATGGCCAGTATAGGTTTCCTTACCACTTTGTGCATTCACTTTCAAGCAAATTAAGTACCAATACATGGCATCACCAAAGTACACCATCATTTCTTACATCTACATTGTTTTTGCGATTCTTGATATGATGAGGTACATTTATGTTTGCTCCAAATACATTTCCATAAACATTTTTTCTTGGTAAAACCAATATTTTTGTCAGCATAAGACAATTAGTTATTAGGTAATACATATGAGTAAATGAAATGGTTTTGTTCTCAAAAAAAAAAAAAAAATGAAATGGTTTTACGTCTATGAAAGTAGATTTATCATTCTATGAAGCAAAGCTCATCTATGACAAATTTATATGGGCGAAAAAATTGGTTCCAATTTGATTTTCAAACTAGAGTACGGATATTTAGAGTAACTTCTTCTTCTTTTTTTTTTAATGGCTAGAAGAATTCCACACACACACACACAAAAAAAAAAAAAAAAAGTCTTTTCCTTTTAAGTAAAAATGGAACCCCTGTCCATTTTTTGTAAGGGCCAACCCATGTTAGTCTTTTACCATCTTTGGATTGATCATACCATTGCCTCCTACTATTGAAACTACCCACGTCACTCATATCAAGCCATTTTAGTTTGGCATACTCAAGAAGTTTTAGCTTTTCCGATTCCATTTTCCATGAGTTTCACACAACCAAATTCTACTAAACTTCTATATTTTGCTGATTTTTTTTTTTTTTTTTTTCTTGAATCAAATTCTCCAAAACCTTTCAATGGGAAACTAATTAAAGCTAGCTTTGTCCACAACAAAGTATGATCGATTTAACCGGTCAAGAGAAAAACTGTAGTCATTAATGTGAATTAACAAACATGATTAGTGTATGTAAGAATACAAAGTTACAAACTAAAAATATCCCGCACCAGGTGATGTATAATATAAAAAGATGTGAAATTCACACATTTAAGCCTCAAAACATGTTTTACGAACTTTTATTTATCTATTTAAAATTTTGATGGCTATTTTTCCAAGAATTGAATGCCAACAAGCAAATTCAAAACTTTGTTTCTTAGTTTATTACTTGTACTAGTTTAATGTCTTTTTCAACGCTGAGACGTGTAAGCCATGCTGTCACACCATATATATTTTCAATCTGAGAGAGGTCCTTCTGAGTCCTAAAATGCAAGCGACCCAGACACTATGATGCTACAAGATTATGGAGTTGACCAATTTTAATTTTCAGCTTATCCAAAACCTGCTCTATATATGATTGGGCCATCTTTATTCATTAAGCTGGAGCTCTTGCTGGAATAATCCAGAAAATATAAGAAAGTCGGTCGATAATGCATGCCTAACTTAATTGAAAATGACCAAGTCATGGTTAATTTGGCAATTGTTAATTAATTATTCAATCATGTTATATACCTATATGTTTATTTAATATTCTATCTTCAACATCTATATATATAAGGCCAAACCTAAACACCAAACCAAATTTATAAACTATTATTCATTGTCATCTACCAACCCTAAGCTACCTCAATCTTATTTTTTTCAATTTCTCATCCATCTGATCAACAACATCTTCTCCATGGGTAACCTTCTAAACAAGAACGATGTATCCAAGGTTGATCGCGATCACAACATCTAAAAAGAAGTATGCTTCACAAAAATGATGGCGACATGTGTGACAATTGTTATGCAATTCATAAGAAGGCTGCAGGGAAAGCAGTTGATCCAAGGTTGCTGACCATACTGGAATTTTCCAGGCAACTCTACGTTCGAAAGCAAGAAGTGTTCGAGAAAAGTTTTCCTGAGCTTCATGATGATTTTGATGAGTTGTTTAAGAAGCATGGTGCAAAGTTATCGCAAGTCAAATCGGGCCGCATGAAAGTTCAAACTGTGCAAAGGAGTTCGAGCGTTGGATCCTCACGTGAGATTTCGCAGAATGATTTGAAACTTGAGAGGTTCAAGATGAAGACTATATAGATTTTGGTGGTGATGTTAAACAAGGTCAAGGTGGTAATAGCAATGGTGGTCAGGATGATAAAACTAAAACTAAGGGAGGTGGTTCCAAATAAGGTAATTCTAATTAAGGGTCAATGTAGTAATGGGCTCTAAGGAGAATTTTTGACAATTCTCCTTTGAAATGAAGGTTATAAATAGTATATCATTGTGGTTATTTGGTTGTACAGAGTACAAGTATTGGTTATTTACTTGGTTTGAATTATTTTTGTTACGATTTGAGTGTTGGCATACATTGTGTCAAATTTCTATGTAATTTCATATAATCTCAGATGAAAAAAAAAAATCCATGTATTTGTACATTTGTAAGTTGCTTTGTATTTGTGATAAGTGATTGATTTTTGGAAGTGGGTTGTTGTTTGAAAAATCTCGATCGAGCGACCTGGAGCTGTCAGGTGAAGTTGTCAGGCGAGTTGCATATTTTGGAAAATGGTTCACAAAAAGTCTTGCTGACTCTTGGTAGACATCTCAGTCGAGGGAGATCATCAAAATCTGAGAAAACTCAGTATTTCACTTCCCTATTGTACACATCCCCTCTCATATATCTCATAGATTTCATAAACACCCAATTCTCAAATTGAAGAGAGAGAGAGCTACCCATTTTCCTTTGGAAAAAAACTTGTTGTAGTCTATTCCTACACAATTGCCAAATCCTTAGAGAGGAAACCCGAGCCATACACATTTAGATACTTGAGTGCTTTTATTGAATCTTTTTGTTTGGGATTCGCTTATTTTGTTGAAACTGAAAATTTTTTGCTAAAATTACTGTAGATAAAAGTAAATATTAGTTGAAATAGTACAGTGGGATTCATAAATAATACCAAAAATTGCAATAGGAACCATAAATAGTAACAAAAATAAACTAAATAGTAAAATAACTTGGTAAAAAAATAAGTTAGCCATATAGACATTTAGTGTTGAGAATTGATAGAGCTATCCAAAATCTTCAAGACACCTTGAAGTGACCAATGGAAGCTTGGTCTTATAGTTGGCGGCTCAACTTGTGGAACCAAAAGCTAATAAGGAGAAAGGATTGGTGAAATCGATTGGTAGCATGAGCGGAGAGCTCGAATGCATCTACATTACTTAGCTGGATTGGCTGGTGCTATAGGCCCCAAGAAGTCTTATAACTATTGTGGGTTTTCTCTATGTAAACACTTTGTGAGGTTTGGGTGCTTCTAATTCTTTGGTATTTGTCGTTGTGTTTGTGAAGCTATGCATATATCAGTTGGCTAATTAATTGTTTAAATGAAATTATTTTGTAATTAGCTTAAAAGTGGACTTCTTTAAAAAAAATTAAAAAAAAAATTAAAAAAAAAAAAACTTAAAAGTGGTATTACCATAATTAGGGGCCTAACAAGATATAAAGATCTTAATGAAGAAGCCTTTCGCTGTGTTGTCTGATGTCAATGAAACATCCGTCGATTTTAATGCAACACTGCCCAAAATTCATTAAGCTTTATGACTTGGGCTCATGGCCCATGACCCATGTCATTCCTTCACTTTACGGATTGAACTCATGACCCCTAATTATTTCACATATTGGGCTTATGACCTATATATTTTCCTCAAGGAATTAAGGCTTACCTTTATAATGGGCTACCCCAACAGGCCCACAAGCCCCTATTTACACAAAAATGGGTTTTAAGAGAAAAATGTCCAACTATAAGCCGATATTTATTTGGGCTAGTAAACCACATGATCTTGAAGTCCACAATATTGGGCTACTGGACTGCATGATCTGTGTGAACATATGTAGTTGAGTACGAACCGTGTTAATTCGCGAACATCACTTGTACTCTAGGGTCAACGAAATTATGGAGTATCTAAAACTAATGGAGGCACTATAGTTAATATATGCACGAATAGAATTTATATGTGCTATGGTCAATTTAGGATTAAGAATCCACGTAAGTTGATTTAGGATAAAGAACTAAATTTTCCACATAAGATTTTTCAATCTATTTTCTATTTCTTTAAATTAATTATAAAATATAAAACACGCTCTCTTTCTAACTTGTTTAATAGATATTTAATCAAATATAATTCTTACAATCTTATCTAATATCCACTTTGCTTCATCAAATATATTTCTTTCTAATCCTTTAATTTTCAAAACAATGGAAAAAATTAGCTTTTGCCCTTTTTAAAAAAACAATTCAGCATTTTGCCATCTTTCTCAAAATAATTAGAGAAATGTCATTCTTTTGTAACTTGATTTATGATAAATCGAGTTATAAAAAAAAAAAAAAAATTTGGAGCCCTATAGTGGTGTTTTTAAGTACCTATAGTGACGTTTTAAGGATTTATAGTGGCGTTTTGTAACTCGACATCCATGAAATCGAGTTATAGGCATTTTTTTTTTACTTATAACTCGATTTCATAGAGGTCGAGTTACAAAACGCCAATATAAGTCCTGAAAACGTCACTATAGGCACCTTAAAAACGCCGCTATAAGGTCTAACTCAATTTATCATAAATCAAGTTTCAAAAGATGATCATTTCCCTAATTAGTTTGGAAAATAGGACAAAATGCTGAATTATTTTTTTAAAAAGGGCAGAAGTCCATTTTTCCCTCAAAACAATACATCATGCAATTCTAGTATTCTATCACATATCACCGTTACTTTTCTATAATCCTAATCATCATCATCATCACCACCATCACCATCAGTATTTATGTGACTGTGATTGTGATTGTGTATTCGTGATTTTGAAGTCTTAATTTCACAATGAATATTCCTTGGGAATTGACATTTCCCAAACTAATCACAAGCTGAGCGAGAGAACTTAGAATTGACTATTCAAATGTTTTAACGCCACAGAAATTGGCAGAAATAAGGCAAGTTGGATGGATAAGTTGAAGCATCAATCATACTCTCCCATAAGTAATAATTGGGTTCTTTCTTTTCTTGTTGGAAGGAAAGTTTCAATCGTATTTTCCCCATAATTAAACTTGGTTCTTTCTTTTCATATCATTTTTCCCTTCCAGCATGGTGATTTCATGTGGCTCTTGATGACTAGTCTAGAAGAACTTTTTGTGTGTACTATATTTTGTTTTCGCCACATACAACATATAAGATTCCAGATGTCTTGGATGATGGGTGTCCTTTCCATGCCCATATTCCCTTGAGATATTTATATTTTGCCCCATCACTTTTTGAAGGAAATAACTTGTTCGCATTTTGAATTTTTTAAGGAAAAATCTCCATTGTACTACAACCTTTTTGGGTCAAAAAAATATATTTGTAAAGACTTCTAATGTTTCTTATTTAAAAAAAAATAAAAAAATAAAAAGGCAATTCAAAGAAGAAGAATATGTACTTTAGGGGTTTGGCACTTTGGCTGTACTAGTAGTGGATGAGCGATCAAAATGACATGGAAAGAACAGAGTTGACCATAGTCATTCTCTCTGCATTAGCCACAAAGAAAAATCTGCAATTTTATATACATTCTTTCATGTTAGTGCAAGGTTACCACTTCAAAAGCAACTTGCTTGATGTCTTGGTCTAAAGGAGTTAGAAGAGCGCAGAAAGGTGCTAGGCCCATCCATTTTTTTCACCCACCATCTAAATATCTCTCTATGTTCCATATCTTTCTTTGTATGTTTGTGCTTGTTTCTCAACAATTTTATAAAAATAAATAAATAAATAAATAAAAATTAAAAAGTTCTTCATCCACCATCTAAATCTCTCTTTATATTACTTCTCTCTTGTATGTTTGTGCTTATTTCTTTCTTTTTCTTTTTTCTTTTTTAAGTACATTCTATTGATTTTTCTTTTGATAGATCATTAGAGTCGTTGAAATTATCAACTTCATAATTAGGGTGGTCACTCTCTCTTCATAAATATTTGTCTCATGTTTTTATCTAAAGTGCCTCCCTCCTCTTAAGTCATGAATATTGGTTTATGTTGAAAATCAATGTTAAAAAAACAATTTTTTTTACGGCTTATATATTCCACAATTTGTGTGTGTTAAACGTCACTTTACATGATCTCACAACTAAAATTGTTTTTATTATATATCAATTACAACATGTTATTTTAACAATTATAAATAAAATAAAATAAAAAATTGCCAAATAACAATTTAGGAATTGCCAAATAATCACTTAATTAGGCAAGCCTAGTATTTAACCTCATCAGTAATGTATTTCACTTTCAAAATTTCTCAAAACAATTTAATTTGCAAAGCATAGACTCCCATTTGTACTCATAAATCATTTAGGGTGTCATAGATAACATCAAAACCTCCACACTTTATAAGTACTTCCCACAAGATTTATATAACATCATCAAGTGACCCATGACACCAAAATTATAATTTTCTCCAAGATAAACAATTTAAATCTTTAATTAGTTCCAAATAATCAATAAAAATTATATTCACCATTTATCACATGTTATAACTCAAAACCTCTAAATTTTCACCATAACAAGCCTTAGATAGCCATCATTGTAAAAATTATGAACTCACTCATCAAATACATCCACCAAGACCAAAACTCATACATATAAACACATGAATATAATTTCCAAAGCTCTTAAATCACATGAATATCATTATTAAAGCTTGGGTAAAATAACCTCAAACAAGAACATAACACCCATCAAAAGAGATTAGAACTTTTACCTCAAATAACTTATGTGAAAGCGTGATGTTCTTGAGGGTTTTATAGTGATTTTGCTGGAAAAAATGGTGGAGGTGATGATGAGGAATGTACCGGTGGGAGAGTGAGGGAGAGGAGTGTGTGTATGTGTGTTGTGTTGACTGAAAATGAAAAAGAAAAGGAGAACAAGAATGGGTGACTGGCCAAAGAGAGAAATGAGAGAATTGTGAGATATGTGGTGTGGGGGATGGGTTAGGTGGGGTAGTTGGGAGGCACGTGGGAACAAAAAAAATTTGCCCCTTTTTTATTTATTTATTATTATTTTTTTTTTGGGTCTGACTGGGATGTTACAATTATAGTTAGGGATTGAGATTCGGTATAATTCTTAGGGTATTACATCGCACTGGGTGCAATTGCATCTCAACCATTCAAAAAGGTAAAAAAGTTAAAAAGTGAAGTGATAAAATTTTTATGTGATATAGGAAGAGAGTAATTGTACTTGGTGCAATATTCTAAGAATTGTACCAAATCTCGATCCTTACAGAGAGGCCATGCTTTCATGTTGAAAGAGCCCCTTCTTCTATATTTATTATTATTATTTTTTATTTCTTTTTTTTTTAAGTGACCAAATCAACAGTAGTGCTCTATTGGTGTAAGGAGGGTGGATTTTATGTTTGATATACAAAGGTTTTTATTTTTATTTTTATGAGAGATACACAAAGGTTGATCATAAAGATTTTACCATTATTTGATGTTGTGTTTATCTATATATGGTGAAACAAATCATTCATGGCACACAAGCTTAGCAGATTAACAGGACTTAGTCCTGTATTTGAGAACTAATTTTTCGGTTCTAGAACTAAGACTAGCACTTCCCACAAAGTTCAAAGCCTAGGTGTTGGATATTCCTGACGGAGTTTCACATGCGGGGTTTGTACTTGGTACAAACATATGTTTTTGGCTTTTTTTTTTTTGATAGCAAGACTGAAAACATTTTATTAAGTTACTGAAAGAGCAGATACATCTTAGATAAGAGCTTGTTCTATGAAATAAAGACTCACTTCAATTCAAGTACAATAATCATCAATGTTCTTGGCATATTTTCTTGACGTCGAACATAGGAAAAACCAACAGCGAAACTCTGAGCAAGCTTTTTGCACCCCAATAATCACGGCATCAACCGATGGGCAAGGTGAGGTCAAGCCGAGAAGAGCACGATACACATTGAGGGAGTCACCTTCAAGAATTAGATCACACACACCAACATCCTTAGCAAATTGTAACCCCATTTCAAAAGCCTTGGCTTCAGCTTCAATAGCGCCCAACGGTGCATAAATCTTCCTACTTAAAGCTGCCACAACACTTCCCTTTTCATCCTTAATGACAGCGCCAATACCCACTGCCTTTAGGTCTAAAAAACCTGCCCCATCACATTCGCCTTCTACACCAACCCCTGTGGAGGAACCCATGATATTTGTTGAATACTCGACACACTTGCACCAGTGGCAGTACTCGTTGCTGCATAATATTCCTCCAAAAATTGCACTAACTTTTGGACGAGAGCCAAACTCGACTTGCGTTGGCCACCCAATCTGACTTCATTTTGATTACCCCTTAAAGCCCATGCACATGTCGTCGCCTTTGCTACCTTCTCCGGTGAGCTGTTCGCCTCCATTAGCGAGCCCCACATTAGGTCCTTGAAATTGCATTACTAGTCAGGTTCGAAAGGCAGCACCATTTTTGAGCACTCCCACATCTCCTGAGCAAACTTACAAGACCAGAAACAGTGGTTTGAATTTTCAGAGGCCAACTTACAACCATCACACACGTCATCTGTTAACACCTGCTGCCTAGCTAAATTTGCTTTTATAGGAGGATATCCAGGCATGCCCTCCAAGTGAAATGTCTAATTTTATGTGGAGTAGGTAGCTCCCAAATCTTCCTCTAAAACCTCCTATTCTGGCTATCATCTGAGCATGAACCACAACTCCTGGCCTTCGACATTTCCACAGCCACCCAATAGGCATTACGAATCGTAAAAACACCATTAGAACTGCACGCCCATACTTTCTTATCTGCTGGAAGATGCACGCTCAGTGGAATACTTTTAATAACCTCTGCTTCAATCACCTCTGTTTTCCAGCTTGCATTCTCCTTATCTATCAGCTCACTCACCGGTGTTTGGGCTTGCATAAACGTTCTAGGAGAAGTGACTTTGTAAGTGGAGGGAGTTGGCAGCCATTTATCACCCCATACTCGTACTTGCTCCCCATTTCCAATCCTCCACCGCAGTCCATGTTTCACCGTCGCCTGTGCTGCCATGATACTTCGCCACGTGTAAGATGGATTACTCCCTAAAGAGACCTGAGAAAACTCACAATTAGGAAAATACTTGGACTTTAAGCACCCGGTAAACAAGAGTGTCATGTCTTTGTTGAAGCCTCCACCCCTGCTTCGCCAATAATGCTAAGTTAAACTCTTTTAATTTCTTGAAACCCAAACCCCCATCTGCCTTAGGAGTGCACAATTTATCCCAACTCAACCATGTCATCTTCTTCTCATGGTTTGCCATTAATCTTGAAAGAGTAAGAGATTGAGGTAACACATTTCATAATTAGGGCCCTCCATTTGTCATCAAAACCCAATTTTTGCCTTATCTTCTCCAACCAACACCATTCAACTCTATCATAAGCTTTACTCATATCCAATTTTAGAGCCATTTCACCAGGTTTGCCATTTTTCCTCTGACTGATATGATGCATCATCTCAAAAGCTACAAGAACATTATCAGTAATCAACCTACCGTGCATAAATGCACTTTGGGTATCATTGATAATAGATGGAAGAATCTTCTTCAACCTGTTAGCAATAGCTTTGGATGCAATTTTATACACCACATTACATAAACTAATAGGTCTATAATCAGTAATTTTCTTCGGCTCTTTACATTTTGGAATAAGCACCACATGAGTTTCATTAAAGTTTGGAGGAGCAATACCTAAATTTGGAAAATCCAAGACTGTCTTTGTTACCATTTCACCCACCTTTGGCCAAAAATGTTAAAAGAATAATGGAGGCATTCCATCAGGACCAGGCGCCTTCAAAGGGAACATCTGTTTCAAAGCCAACAACACTTCACATGCATTAAAATCTTTAGTGAGGTTTTGATTCATGGTTGGACTAACCTTGTGTTGAACTGCTTCTAGTATTTTAGAAAACTCTGTGGGGTTACTAGATTGGAAGAGATTACTGTAATAATCCACCACAATGTCTACCACCTTAGTCTCATCCTCCTACCATTGCCCATTCTCATCCAATAAGCCTTCAATATAGTTCTTATTATAGCAGGTTGATACGAGACCTATCTCCATTTTGTAACCAATTGGTATGGGACCTTTGCAACCACATTGCATCCTCATTTTCTAACCAGCAATTCAGATTCACCGGAGTAGCTTTCATGGATTGAATGTTTTCTAGCGAAGTAGGCTGCCTCTCAAGCCATTCTAAGTGTTTCTACAATTTGGCAATGGTCTTGCCTACATGACCAAACTCCAACTTGTTCCAATCCTCCAATCTGACCCTGCATTGTTCCAAGCTTGTGGTGAGTGAGAAATCCGAATCCATTGCCATACCTTCCTCCCATGCTTCATGGACAACATCTTCACACAAAGGTTCCTTTAGCCACATTGACTCAAGTCGAAAAACTTATCCCACTTTTCACTTACGGGCTCTCCTTTCCATGTGCAAGGATAAAGGAGACTGGTCCAAAGTCAAAGAAGTGAGGTGGAAGAGTTTGGTAGCAGGGAAGAGTTCGAACCACCCAATCATAGCTAAAGCTCTATCCAACCATTCTCGAATTTGAACACCATCAGTAGTTTGGTACAACCAAGTGAAATTTGGTCCAACAAAGCCCATATCTTTAAGATTGCACCAATCAATGGTGTCCATACAATTTCCCATCTATTGTCGTGGCCTATCACTTCCTCCCTCTTTCTCAAATATACTTGTAATCTCATTAAAGTTACCAATAACTAAACATGGCAATTCTGATGTCCCACTTAGATGTCCAAGTTTTTTCCAGGATTCTGGTCTTTTATTCATGTCCGGATCACTATAAAACCTGATTAGGTGCCACCAGCCCACATCTACTCCACCATACACCAATGTGTCTATATGAGATTGAGAGTACGTCCAAATATCAAGTTGTACTTCTTCCTTCCAAAAAAAAAGCTAGCCCACCGCTTTTCCCTTTGATAGGAAAATAAGACCATTCTTGAACTTGCATCTATCTCGTACCATAATCATCCATTCCAAGTCTGATTTAGTCTCCATGAGGAAGACATATTTGGGATCTTCTTTGGAAACAACATTTTCCAAAACCTTAACTGTTTGAAAGTTCTCAAGCCCTCGGCAATTTTAGCTTAAGAGACTTATTGGACCAGGCAAGGTTGCTCAGCAACCTCCATCGATCCTAGATGGTTTTTACAATAGTGCTTAGAGCTATAGACTTCTCCTCCAATTTAAACTTCTTTGCATACTCCAGAACCTCCTCTTCATTCAGTAATAGCTTACTGCCTTTGCGTTTTGGGCCTACATCTTCAACCATGCAATCCATGTCTTGAGTAGAGTTGGGCCTTTACACTTCAGTTAATAAAGATATCCATTCATCATTTCTCATCACTTGCAATCGTTGCTTAGACACTTTAACAAGATCCATAGCATTTACTATATATATCTTGATTTTTTTTTTTTTTTTTTTTTTTGCAATGCTATTGACAACTCATTTATGATCCCTAAAATTTTTTTCATCAAGTGTAGAGCAAAGACAAATTCAAAAGATAGAATTGACCTTATAATAGATCGAGCTTTAACTTTTTGGTCAGAGAGGCCATCTTCTTCAATAATCTCAAGTACATCAACAACAGCAAAGAACATCAAAATCAAGTTGAGAATAGCCTCATAATATGATCCCCAACGTGTATCGCCAAGACGTTTAAGATTTGTCTCTTGATTCAAACCTTGCCCACTTCTACGCATACCATTCTCTAAATCTTCTTTAATTTTGGCAAATTGTGCATCTCGAAGAGCATCTCGTCTCTTACAAGAGCATCCAACAACAGTTACTAAATTACTAATCACATAAAAAAATTCAGCAATGTTAATGTGATTTTTAGCAACGGCAACAAGTGTCAATTAAAGTTAATGAGCAAAACAATGGACATAAAATGCTGACTTATTCTCTTTCAAAATTAAAATTTTGAGACCATTGATATCACCTTGCATATTACTAGACCATTTCAAAATTAAAATGCTGGCTTATTCCCTTTCAAAACAAGTATCAATTAAATTATTGTTTATTAGTTACACTAGCACGCATCCCATGTGCACATTACACTAAAAGAGCGAGCCATGTGCACATTACAATTTACACATCCCATGTGCACATTACACTACTTTAATTATTGTTTACCCGGCCCTATGTGCCCATCCACCCCCCACCCCGCACAACAGATAAGCCTCATGCCTGATGCCCCCAATCACAAGAGCCAGCTGCCAATAAGAAAATTTCAAAATCACAAATCACAATACACATTACACTAAAATACAACTAATATCTCACCAACACCAACACGCACCAACACCAACGGATAAGATAAAGCCAAAAAGTAAAAAAAAAAAAAAAAAAAGGCAAAATATTAATAAAGTTTAAGCTTCAGCCAATCACAATTCAAAAGAATCAAATAAAGTTAGTCTTAAAGAATAAAGAGAGAGAAAGTCTCATTCATTTCATTTAAGTGATTTTAGATCAAAAGAGAGAGACTGAGAGACTAAGAGAGAGTCAAAGAGAAAAAGATAGAGAAGTTAGTAAAATGAAATACCTTGATGGAGCACCGGACCAGGGAGGCCTGAAGGCTGAGGTTGAGGCAGTGAAAAGCGATCTTTGATGAAGGGCGAGCGATGAGCAATCTTCGATAGGCGAGCGACATGACCGATCCCTGATGCGACGATGTGCTTTGGACTGGACTGATCCCCGACGACGTGATCGATCTTCGAAGACGAGTGAGCGACATGACCGATCTCCGTCTGTTGACTTGAGCCTGAGGCATAAGACGTTGCTCTGTTGACGTTTTTGTCCTTAGGTTTGCTTTAGTGATTTCTGATTTAGTGATTTGAGGTTTCTGATTTAGTGATTTGCTCTGTATTAGGTTTTTTTTTTTCTTTTTTTTTTTTTGAAAATTCGTGGGTTTGCTACCTCTATAATCTATTAGGCTTGCTGAGGGCTTGATGTTGGACTTGCCATCCTTTTTTTTTTTTTTTTTTTTGAGAATCTGTGGGCTTACCGCTTGCTCTGTTACAATTTTTTTTGCTTGAAAGTAGAACAAATAATTTTTTTTTTTTTTAATTTGAGGATGTTCCTAATTTTGATTAAGAGTGTTCCTAATTTTTTTTTAAGGGTAAACAAATAAAAAAATTTAATTATTATATATAAATTTTTTTTTTAGGTCAGGGTATTCTTAGGAACACCCTGAGCTGCACGTGGCACTACCACTGCCAATATTATTAAACCATCTACTGCTCTAAGTACCTTAGTTTTCTAAAACAAATTGTAATGAAGATTTAAGAGACTTTCTACAACATCAACAACTGAGAAGAACGTAAAGACCATTTCCCAGTTCAAATTTTCAAGGCATTAGCAACCTTAAGTTCAGATACAACCAATTTTCCAAACATTTCCTATCTAGGTGTGATGGATGGAACGACTTCACTAACAAGGTCACTGCCAGATACATCTGATGACACAAAAGGATTCTTCACATTAGAGGATAATGATGGTGAAGTCATTGCCTTTTCAGAACCTGAGAGCATAGGATTCATTGTTTTAATGTCAGAATCAGGCATCAGAAGCCATATATTTTCAAGTTCTCGGACCACCTCTGCCATTGAAGGTCTAGCATCTGTCTCATCTTCACAACACTTGAGAGCCAAAGTCAAAAATTTCACCACACATTCAGAAGGATAAGATCCCATTCGATCATCAATAACTGAAAAGATCATACCAGATTGATATGCGACATTAACCTGGAATGGATAAAGACAGTCAAAAACTAGAAGTGCTCATTTTATTACACCAAATTTAAGCCACTGTTTCCTAGAGGATGATATGATAACAACATTATGACAAAGTGATCTTCTCTGTATAAAGTACTGTTTGGCATAGGATTGTAAAAGGATTTCAATGTTTTTTTGAAGTTAAAACTGAAACTTGCAACTCAAGATCTCACTCTTGATTGTTAAACCTAGTATAAAATGACATATGGCAGAGGAGAATTTTCATTATAGATTAAACTGCAAGGGTAAAATAAATTACAGAACAACAATTTCTTTCATGCCCAATCACCTAATGTACCATTGGGCTCTTATCAAATCTAAGGCAAACAGGTCTATAATGTTTTACCTCTCTAACAATGTTTTTGCCATGTGAGATTGGATGCATCCCCGTCAGGAGTTCCAGAAATACAATACCAAGGCTATAGACATCACTCTTGTCTGTCAGTTTTTGAGTTAAGAAATACTCCGGATCTAGGTAACCCTGCAAAATTAATACAGAGAATGAGAGAATAAAGAAATAGATATTAGTTATATCTACTACCACACAATATTAAGTCTATTTCATCTAGTTTGAGTTTGACTTATTTATTTTAATAAGAAACAAATTGTATAAATTTATAATTTAAACAAAAATGGAAATGGAAGACACTACTATCATTTCATTTTTATTTGTTTTACCAAGAAGGGTTGGAAGCCCAGGCTAGATGGTCAAATGAAAAAACATATAAAACTTATAGGCACTTAACATGTGGCACTGGTGCCACAATAAAGAGAACACTGATGATGAAATCAATGATACGAGGTGGAAAAATTCACTCATCAACCTAGACTCATGAATGTTATAATTCTATTTAGGAAAATGTCATAAATAAGTGTCTTACTGGTGTTCCCTTCACAACTGTGGATACATGACCAGGCAAATCCCCTTCAATATCTGGAATTGGTGCGAGCCTAGAAAGTCCAAAATCAGCAACTTTTGCAGTATACTTAGAGTCCAATAATATGTTGCTTGCCTTGATATCTCGGTGAAATATTGGGGGATCAGCTTCCGTATGTAGGTAGAGGATGCCCTTAGATGATCCTAGGGCAATTTTCAATCTCATAGCAAAACTCAGAGGTTCTTTAGACTTAACTGTATTATTTCATACATGAACCACAAATAAGCTCATTTGAATGTGATGTAGAGTTTGAAAAGTAAATTTGTTAGGAGAAGCAAACTTAAAGGGTGTATGTAAGGTGTACCAGAAAGGTGATCCCTTAGAGTACCATTTGACATGAACTCATAGACCAACATCTGCATCCACAACAATACTAACATGAAGCTCTTCCCAGGCAATATTTTTAAACAAATTCAGCCACAAAGAATGAAAAATACCAGTCCTTGGTGTGGAAGCCAAACAATATTGCAGGAGAAACATACTGCTCATGAAGAATAGTACTATATAAAGTTCATTGTGAAAGGAGATAATAAGTTATTGATACATTTTTTTTTTAATCAAATCATCCTTAATTTATAAAGAACTTTGCATATGCTTCTACATTATTAACAACAACAACAACAACAACAACCAAAAAATGTTGGCAGCATCTTATCTATAATGTCTCTAGATTGAGTTTGATTTATTCTATTGTTATTATTATTATTATTATTATTATTATTATTATTATTTTTCTTTGACCGCTTTCTTGACCTTATGATTTAATTGTATCAACTTCCTAAGTTGATGGGAATCATCAACTCGTGTTCGTGTATTCCACTATGAGCATGATGGATAATCCAATCTTTTGTAAAAAAAATTCTGTATGTCCAATCAAGATAAGAATAAGCACCTGTTCACCTTCTTCATCACAAAATCCAATCAAAGACAGAAGGTTTCGATGATGTAACCTTGACAACAATTCTATCTCTGTCAAGAACTCCCTCTCACCCTGTAACGATCCCACATGGGCACGTTTTATGGCCACAAGTGTACCATCAGCTAGAATGCCTTTATAAACCATCCCATACCCTCCTTGGCCAACCTGAGCAGAGCTGTTAAAGGTGTTTGTAGCCAGAGCCATTTCTCCATAAGTGAAATCCTTCACACCATCAATTTTCATGGTGGTCCTAGACGCTGTAACTTAAATACAGGTCAAATGTTAAAAATGAAAGATGCTGTGCCCATTTGTTTTAAAATAACTAATACAATTATGCATACTATCAGAATAATTTATTGTATACATATATGTTGTGTGTGTATATGTTTCACTTTATAAGTGAAAGGCTGAGTGGTTATTATTTATTTTAGAGTTGGTTCGAGCCAGCATGCCACCAAGTCTAATGGTATTTTTCATTAAAACATTTCATCCCAAAATGATGTTTCCATTCATGGGCCAGCCAGAACTTGGCTGAAGCTTTCCCTTACCAATAGTTGAGAGAGGGCTATAATATTGACCATTTCAAGCCAGTTTGAGGCCTTTGTACCTCATGCTGAGCTTGGACAAGTGTCAGCCTGGCAAGCTTGACAGGCCTAATTAAAACAATTACAGGGAAAGTGAAAAATCATGATATGTCTACCTAAACATCCTAACTTCATAAACATAAGATACTCACCATCACGTCGTTTCGAAACTGCAAGGTGCTTCCTCATGTGCACTCTCAGTATCAGAAGAGAAACAATTACAAACAATGTAACTGCACCTGCAGTGGTCCCCACCACTATGCCAGCCAATGCACCGTTGCTGATACCAGAGCTTGGAGAGTTGCCAACCTCTGTGACATAGTGAAAATTATTCGCAAAAAAATTCAACAATATTCATCTCATATATGAATATATGAAATTAGCATGTGCCTGACACATAGTTCATCTATGCTTGGGGTGAAGACATAAGTAACATCAGGTGTGAATTAGAAGCTTCCTTCCTGGCCAATATAGAACACAACTTAATTTCCCATAAAAATAAAATATAAAACCTCTTGAACTGAGCATATTGCAGTTATTCACTTGTGAGTGCGACTGTATTTACAATACCACTGAACATAGCATCATTATGGTGAAAGCACTAAACTGCCTAGATCAAGCCTATCTTCAAAATGATTGGCAGAAAAAAAAAAAAAAAAAAGTTGATCTCCACTAAAATGTGCCACCCACAGACACACAATAGCTTGGAGTGACAAGCATAGGCCAGCTCAGTATGGACTCAAACACAGGTATAACCACTAACAGAAAATAATGCCACAAACCTAAGATTATCTATTTAGTATAGAGGACTTCAAGGTGTAGATCAAATACATTAGAGAAGACAGTTGTACATTCTTCAACTGGTAAATAAGCATAAGTTCCAACTTCAACAAAGCTCTGTTGCAAAACATATCAGACAAGGGTTTCAAGACAAACCAGATTTATAAACATCCAGGAGATTGAGGCGGAGAAGCTCATAAGGTCCAAATACGTTATTAAGAGGTAATGTCCATGCTGTGAAGTTGCTCGTGATGCGCTGAACCTCACTACTATTGAATACGGAGGTGTTCACAGGAAAAAACTTCAAGGTTATCTTTAGTCGAGGTCCTACTTCCCATGCCCATAAATTTTTAAAGTCCAGCTGATTAAGAAATAAATTAAGACATTCTGTCATGTACACTTCAAAGTCATCTATGTATGGACGAAAATCTGAGAATCCAGGACTTTTCAACCGAAATTCAACAATCAGAGGGGCAGCACAGATACAACTTTGAGTGGATGTGGTGGAACATTCGTAAGATGGTGGGCATACTGTAGGGATAGGAACAGAAGTGGAATTTGTTAAACCCTGAGTGTCATTTTCAGGTTGACAGAACTGAAGATTTACATTGCTGTTGCATAAGGGATTCCCTTGAAGCCTGAAAATTAATTATCAAAATAAGTGACATGATAATTGTATCAATGTGTATGTCTGTTACACCTCCAATTTATTTTTTTATTTTTTAATTATTAAAACTAAAAGGAGCACATCTTAACAAGTAATCACGTTAATTTAAGATGCATTTTTTACTCATGAAATTCTACATGAAGATAATTAGCAAGTGCAAATTGGGGAGCAAGTATAGAAGCAAACCAGAGAGTGACATTCGAAGGTAGAATAGTACTACCAGTAATATTTGAAAGATTATTATTCTGCAACTCCCTGCAATACCAAAGGGCCAGAAGCAATCGCTTAGAAAATCCAGTATTAGATGCTTGTAAACTTATTGAAGTCAATCCAAGATGTTACACATTGGCATTTTACAAAAGAGTGTGCTGTAATCAGAAAAACGAATCAACTTTATTTGTACCAATATAAGCACAAGATGTCTGAGAGCATGAACGTGCACACACACACACCCAACAGAAAATTATGCTTTTAACCAAGGGAAATAGAAACATCGTCACTCAGATCTTACACTGTAAGGTTTCCCTTTGCATTCAACGTCATACTATCCCAAATAGCGGATGGAACTGAACCGTTCAATAAATTATTTGCAAGTGACCTGCCATGGGGAATAATTTACCAAATAAAGCAATTTATTAATTAACAGTTTAATTTATTGACTAATATCAACTGGTAACTTTATAAGTAACTGTTGAGATAAGTGGAAACTCAAATTTAGATAGATATGAAATGATTTACTATAACATTGAACTATAGAATTTGTTAAATTACTAATTGTTCCAAAAGCTTAAGCTTTTGGGACAATCGGTAATATAACATGGTAGCAAAGCAGGAGGTAATGAGTTTGATCCCTGTCTTCTCCATTCTGATGCGCCAAAAGCTTAAAAATTTGGAACAATCGGTAATTTAACAACTAAAAATATGGAAGGAGGAAAAAAGCAAGTGGAGGACTACTCACAATTTCTGAAGAAGAGGAAGACCCGAAAAGTTTGTCGGAATTGGTCCCGTAAGATTGTTGTTAGATAAATCACTGAGCATATTGTTTGAATAATAGATATCAGAAGTCAAGGGAATTGCTTGCATAAATTATGTTCAAAAACTAAAAGATGTGTTCGAATATTTTGTAAATTTGGTAAATAATTTTAAACAAAACACAAAAACTAGCAGATGACATGTCATTCAAAAGACGGAGAATCTTACATAGTCGTGATGCTCGCAGAAAGTTTGTTTTGAGGTATGGTTCCATTTAGCTGATTTGAACTAAGATCTCTGAAATTTATGTAAATTAAAATTAAAGTATAAGTAGCTAGCAGATTGATCTTTGATAAAGTAAAGAGAAAATTTTATTCAGCCTGGTGCATTTATCTTTCTGACTCAAAAGCTCATTCATAATTAGCGCCAAATAGATCAAAAAAGGAAAATAGAATAAAGCTACTAACATATAACCAAGCTGCTGTATTCGACTCAAATCAGGAACTGGTCCTTGTAAACTGCAGTTCCTAAGACTCCTGGAAAATCCAACCAAAACACAAATATTATCAATCTTGCCATGAAATATCATGTGACGCGGATATGCATACTCCTTGATTGCCATTTTGCAAGCATATAAAGCTCCAAATAACATGAAACATTTTTTATATCTGATTACATAATTTGGTATGGAACATTGCATAAAACTTCAAAGGATTAATCATTAATTAAAGCAATCCTGACTTGTTCAGTGTACCAGTGGCCTAGAAGTTTCAAAGGAAAAAAAAAAAAAAAAAGTTTATATGCCTACTTAGTTGGCTTAACAAACACCACAATCTAAGTTAGGTAACATTCCCATTTTAGTTTCTTTTCAATCAATGTTTGAATAATTTATATATTTCCAACAAAATGTATACCATTCTATCAATTATATATATATATATATATATATATTTTTGCTAGTTTTTCCGTCTGTTGGAATTTGGTGCTTGCCGAAGAACATTCAAAAATTAGAAATATAAACATCCACACACTAGAAATATAAACATCATCACAAGACATCAATATTTACAATGTTTGGCAAACCCAATGTCTACATCCATGGACAAACAACAGCAAAAATTCACTATCAAGAATATGGATTACAACACATAACTAATTCCTTGAAACTAGACTCACACTCTCACAACAATACTCACAACCTTTACAAATACCAACACACTCAAAACTTCTCACAAATGCAAACAAATCCCAACCCTAATACACCAAAACAAACTCTGAATATCAACTCACAAACTTGACCTTTTCACTATCCAAAAACCCAATACACCCAATGATACTCTCAAAGTAACACAATAAACAAACTTTCAAGTCTCACATGCAGGTCCCTTTCAAACTACTCTTCAAAGAAACCTACTCGTGTTCTTCTAATAGTCTTCCCTTCTCTCCTCCATATGGTAGGATTTATTGGGAGAAAACCACAAAACCATTTACAATCCTGTCTTCTATATATAAGGTGCCAGTATATATTCCTTGATGGAAAAGAAGTATCAAATTACTTCTTTTATAGGGAATAAATTTTCCTCCCACACCAAGAAAACTAAAACCAAGTCAAAATGGGAGAAAATTTTCTTCAAATCTCTACATGGACCCAAATTCCATCAAGTAATCTTCATTCTTTCTATTACAATTCCATCATGGTCTAAAAAGTTTTTCCTCAAATAAGTTGATCATCATTTCCATGTATAAAGCCAAAATTGTGTGCGCCTATATCAAGCCAATCACAAACTTGTACAAAAAATCTTTTCTTGAACCACACCAGGATCAACCTAGCTTCGATAATAGCTTGTTGGAATTTTGGTGTGCATTTACACAAACAAGAAATAAAATATCAATACAAGACAACAATGTTTAATGTGATTTGAACAACTTTATGCCTAGATCCAAAGGTAAGGCAACTAAAATCCTTTATAAACAATATGAACTACAACCACAAACCACAAACCAAAATCACTAACTCTTACAAACAATATTCACTGACTTAACAAACACAAACTAACCCATATCCCAATACACCCAAAAGAAACTCTCAATAACAAATCCCAAACTTGACACTCTTTTAGTACCAAAATCCCAATACACCATATGATGTTATTACAGTAACACATTAGTCAAACTCTAAAGTCACATAGGTGGGTATCCTTAAACCCCAAAAGAACTATCAAGCTACTATTCAATGAAACCCACTCATGTTCTTCTTAGTCTTCATAATATCTCCCCATGGGGAGGACCTTTTGGCCAAAGCCGCCAAACATTTCACAGTGCTATCTATATAAGGCTTCAATACCTATTCCTTAGTGGATAAAATAAATCAAATTACTGCTTTTACAAAGAATATATTTTTTCTTTCACACCAAGAAAATCCAAACTAAGTCAAAATAAGAATCTAAGACAATTTCCAACATCCTATTTATTTCAGTTTTGCATTTTTGCCAAAATAATAAACAAAACCTTTTTGCTTGACACCTAAAGGCTAGCACCTCAATCCACCTTTACTTTTGAAACCTAGTTAAAAACACAGGACAATAACATAATAATATACACTTACAACTTCAGCAATTTAGACATGTTGCCATAAGAAGCTGGAATTGTAGTCCCATCAAAGTTATTGTTATCAAGTTGGCTGCAAAACAAAGAAAATGAAGCATCAAGAAACTTGAGAAAAGATTGCTTAAGTATTATTAGATTATAGAAAAAGGAAAATTAGAAATCATGACCTTGTTCAAGAAGAGAAGAAAAAGAAAAAGAAAAAGGAAATAAATTCAGAAATCTTAATTGTAATTGTAATGACATTTTTAAGTGATAAAAAACAAAAATATTTATGTTCCAGGAAATAAGAAACCATACAGTATCAGTAAATTTGGCATTTCGGAGAACTGTGGAGGAAGAGACCCTGATAAGTTGTTATTATCAAGAAGGCTGCAGGTCAAAAGTTGAAGATGGTCACTGATCTCACAGATTGTTCTGACAGATGAGACAAATAATATACAAGACAACCAGTTACCGACTTACAAGTGAACAAGACTTGGTAATCTGGATAGCTGAGGCGGGATTTGCCCACTGATCGAATTGTTGTTCATGTGACTGCTCATAGAAAAGAGAAGTATAAGGGTTAATCATTGTAGAACTGATTTTAGACACTATAGCATCAGAAACACACTCACAAGTGCTTTGTTTTGTTCAAGAATGCAAATGATTCAGGTAGTCGTCCTGATATATGGTTTTCGTCAATTTGTAATATATTCAAGTTTGGAAGATAACCGAGCTCTTTAGGCAAGGGACCTGTTAATTGGTTTGCATTCAGAAGCCTGGAACATACAAAATATTGAAAATGGAATTAGAGACAAAGCAATGTACTGCAGATTTGCAATATTAAAACATCATGTATTCAGAAAAGTGCCGACATATAAAGTAAATTCGCTCAGATACAAGGATTATTTCCTATATTATTCAGAATTCAAAGGCTTTGAAATGCACAAACTAGTAGCATATCTGCATTTCTTAATGGTCTAAGCATGTAATCCTGTGACTGCAATATTGGGTGCCTAACCTATCCAACAGAGAAGCTGCTCAACTTACAAGAGAACCAATGACGTAATATTGCCTATCTCCTTTGGTATACTCCCACTTATGTTGTTCCACATAAAATCCCTTCAACAGAGTAGACAGAGAAAAATATATGATCCAGAACATGAAGTGAAAGAGGTAACCAAAAACTTCGAACAACAAAAAGTATCATAGCACAGAAAAGTAGCTTTCAGATATGCTTTCCCTTACAATATAGTCAAATTCGATAACTGGCCAAGCTCTGGTGCTAAACTTCCTGACAAATTCATATTTAATAATACCCTGCAGAAAGGCAGCCCGGAAAGGAATTACTAAAGCACCACAATAGTTCTTCAACAGAAATTCCTACATGCAGTAAATAGAAAAGTTGTATCAAAGCTTTCATAGTCTTATATCTGAACCATATCTTCTAGAAAATTGAGAAACATGGGGCTATTAGATCAAGTCCCAATAATTTTTTTGAATCTTAAATGAACTAAAGAACCAAGGAATTTCATTCCCTTCATCAACTAATATGACTAGAGATAAAAGTGGAATACGAAATATCTCATCATGCAAGGGGGACAAAAGAAATAAAGAAAGAAATGTGTTCTAAGTGGAAGAATATGCAACATTATTCGAATCAATATTGCTCCCTGATAGAAATAAAATAGCAAAGGTTAAAATCATACAATTGATCTACATGTAGATATCCATCATCTAATGTAGTATTGTAGCACACAATCCCTGTCCATTTTGATGTACATGGATCTCCTCGATCCCAGTTACTCAGATTCCTATTGGGATCTATCAATCTGCTCTTGATGGCCTGCAATGCCTTCACTGCAAATGAATACAAATGTTAATCATCATTTCATCAACATGAACATTTACAAAATTCACTAGCTTCGCTGATCCACGTGTTTCTCTAATTCTAGTATCAAGGTTTCCACATGAAAGGAAAAGGCAAAGTTGTTTAACCATTGTACATCAACTTTGTAATTAGCAGCCCCACGTTTTGAGCATATACAATCAAATAACAACTACAGCTCAACTATTTGCAACAATAATTAGTTATGACTTAAGGGAAGTGAGTATTTGATATGTGAAGTTCCTATAAATAAAATAGCAATGCTAGGTATACTATAAATTTTATTACATAAGCATTACAAACCGATGTGTCACAATCTTTAGCATGTTCCTAAATGAAATCACTTGTTAGAGAGTTCACGGGTGAATTTTCAAAAAACATGTGCCCATGATGTAACACCCCATAATTTTGATACCAATTTAATTATTGTACGTAAATTATAAAGGAGGCCTACAATTAAATGAATTAAATTGATTTGGGCCTAAGATATTGAAAATAAGATAAATTATATGGGATATGAAGCCCAAGTGAAGTGGCATAAGTAAATATATAGGCCTTAATAACCCTAGCTTTTTACCTTTTAAGTTACACGTGTATGTACATAAGAAAGTTCCTTTTGTTTTCAGCCGCAACACATGAGTGAGTTGCTTCTTTTCTTCTCTACAATTGTGCACAAGTAGTTCAAGTATGGTTTGTCTTGCTCTAAATTTAAGAAGTTTGAACAGTCAATAGCTAGTAATTGTCATAAACCTAGACTATCATTATAACAATAGAAAAGGGCTCCCATAATTGTATTATATTAGATAAGGAATGGTCAACATGTCAGGAAAGGGCCATAAGCTTTGAAATTGTACCTAATAGAGTAATAGGCTTGGAGTTTATCATGTGAAAGGGAAAAGGTTGCTTTGTGGTTTTATATGTATATCTGTATATGGCCATCTTGGATCTAAAACTATGATTAGTTTAATGGGCAAAGGGTGCTTGTGGTCAATATGTAATCGCATATAGCCTCAATTGTTGACCGTCAAACCATCACACCTTTGTTATGGTCCAAGTACTAGTCCAGCGGCATCATGGGAAAAATATAGGCAACCAGATTGATAAATTAAGAATACTATAATATGTGGCTTCTACTTTTGTTTAATAGATATAAATATTAGGTTGATCAGATAGGTCATATATCATGTGGCTACCAATGTTAGGTTGAATATATATATATATATATATAATATTAGAGTGAATAGACATCTAGCGGCATCAAGAGGGAATGCTAAGCAACAAATTAAGGCAATACGTGACTTCCAATATTAGATTGGATAGATGCAATGTTAGAGTGAATGGATGTGAATAAATAATATGGTTGTTACATTCAGGTTGGTTATATATTCATTATTCGGCCCTATTGAAGTTTCATGAATACCTATGATAACGTTAATGGAAAATTCTGATTAGGCAGCAATATCTTTAAGTCCAAAAATCTGACCAAAGCTGAAAGTGAATTAGATAGTTAGGTGAATAAATGGAGAATTTTGGATATATCAGTAAGTCTAGGATAAAACCGTTTGAGTGTGAAAATAGATTTTTTTTTAAGTGGGAAATTATGTATTGATGAACATATTTTTGGTGTTGCTAGGTTCTAATTCTACTGAATTGTTGTGATTCAAAGGAGGTTGATTTCCTTTATTTTTGCAACTAAGAGGTAAGTGGTGTTACTAATTTTGGGGGTTTTCCCAAAACAATGTCGACTATTAAACTATTTTACATCAAAAAAATATGTTGATATTCGATATATAAATTGATATTTTATAAATGGTTGATGTGCTCATTTACTATTCGGTTTATGAAAAACTAGTGGGACAACCTAAATTTAGTTAAACTTGTATGTGTGTATATATCTTTATATTTTTTAAAATTATGAATGGATTATTTTTGTGAGCATATTGAATATATTTTGAAAACCTATAGCAAGTCGTGATTAAAAGCTTAGTATTGTATTTAGTTCTTAGCAAGGGACAATTATACTACAGCTAGTCCTTGGGGACAGTGCACATTTGATAGCTCCTTAGCAAGGGAGTATACTATTGAGGATCCAAAAGGGAAGCTCCTTAGTAAGGGAGTGCACCTTTAAGTTCCAAATGAGCCATCCTTAAGAAAAGGGATGTAAAGAAGGTTCCAGACCCAAAAAGGGAACAACACAACCCTGTCAACGGGGTATAAACGTTGACCACGAGAAAAGCCTAGGAATTTGTTTATATAATGGTATTGATATATATATATATATATATATTATGATGGCTCACAATGTAAAGATATTATATATATATATATATGAAGTATTTGATGATAAATATTGATGAGTTACAAGTTATAAAATTGTTGTAAGAATTATTTATTTGAAAGGTTTGTTCCCACACCCCAATATTAGTGAATTCCACTTATTGAGTTATCTCACCCCCCCCCCCCCCTCTTTTATTTCCAATTATAGATAGATTAGAGGAATTATTGGAGTAGAGATTCTTGAGAGACAGCAATTACGATCTATTTTGTGGAACTGAGGATTTTAATATTGTTTTTATGGCATTAAACATTGTATTGGAGAATTATTTTGAGGATGTTTTGTCTTTGGTGAATTAAAGTTCTGACATTTGTGATGAGATTTAAGGTTGCTAGTTTCTTTTTTTTATTTAATATTTTTATGGATTATTCAGATTAAATAGACTTTTATTGCTTATGATTTTGGGGCTTTACACATGACCAGTGTGAAAACTTAATTGCAAAAAAGCTTATGAATCATAAATTACAATTAACAGAACAGCAAATTAAACTAAGCAAAATCACCTTCATCCGGGTTGGTAATCTGAGTATCTTGAGCTCCGATAAGTAGTGAGGAACAACAAAACCATGCAACAATAAGTAATCCATACGTCCAAGCTTTTAACAGATACATCCCACTAACACAGAGAGAGCTAGAACTCTCAACTTTCTCTTAGTACCCAAGACTGGAATTTATGGTAGAATCCCAGTACTCCACCTTATAACAAGAAACAAACTACATCAAAACTCAAACAAACACAATCAAATTCTAAAGCAATTCAATTTATCTAAAAATAACTTTTTTTAACTGAGGTAATTAAATAAATGAACAATCAAAGAACTCAAAGTTAAGTACAGAAAAAATAAACCTGCAAGGCTCCAAGAAGAATATAAAATAAGAGAATCACTCAAGGCTCTACTCCCATATTACAGCTTGAGAAGAAACAAAGCAGCCAAATTGCCATTAATAATTAAATTGTACATATTTGTAAAGGTTATCACAAAAAACGAAGAAATACTTACTAGAATGATGTAATCAGATATTTAATTCTACAGATGAGTATTTCAACGAATAAAACGAAGTTTGAAAATAGGGACCACGCGGTTGTGGAAGGTGACACATGTTTCTGACCAGGTCACCATAACTAGCTTTAAGAATTTGTTACCAATGGAGGCAGTGGCGGCTCCGAGAATTTTTTCTAGAACTCAAAGTTAAGTACAGCAATCAAAGAAGAATATAAAATAAGAGAATCACTCAAGGCTCTACTCCCATATTACAGCTTGAGAGGAAACAAAGCAGCCAAATTGCCATTAATAATTAAATTGTACATATTTGTAAAGGTTATCACAAAAAACGAAGAAATACTTACTAGAGTGATGTAGGCAGATATTTAATGCGACAGTTGAGTATTTAAACGGAGAAAACGAAGTTTGAAAATGGGCACCACGCGGTTGTGGAAGGTGGCACATGTTTCTGACCAGGTCACCACAACTAGTTTTAAGAATTTGTTACCAATGGAGGTAGCGGCGGTTCCAACATGGGCGGCGTTACTTTATACTCCTAAATTTTTATATAATTTATATATAATTTTTTTTATTTGTATAATTTACCCCTGAAGGTATGTTTGTACACTTTGATTTAAATCTTGCACACCCTAACCACATATTAGCCCAGCCCAAAATCAAACGACAACATAAATCACAAGTCTCTCTAAGAGTAAAAATAGAATGTTTGTAAGTCGTAGATATCTCTTTTTATTATAAATTTATGTTATATGTGTGTGAATGTATGTCTAATATTGATTGTGAATTGTAATGCATGTGAATGTGTGTTGTGTACTACAAAGATATTATAACTTTATATAATTTAATAATTAGAAAATACAGAGGGTTTGTTACATGTGTGTATATTATTATCATGTTAAATAAATTTTTGTTATGAAGTTAGTAATTCAAGAACCAAAATAGTAAAATTAGTAATTGTTTAAGCATTTTATTAGTTATGTAGATACTTAGTGTATTATTTATGTATGAATGAATGTGATTGTGTGGGCCAATTTAATACAACGACAATGGGTTGAGTTTGGTTAGTTAATTTGAAACATTTTTTTATAAACATAATGACAAATAGATAATGACAACTTCATAAAAATTAAAAATGTTATACAAACTAAATAAAAAAAATGGCCACACTTACCAACATTAACAATAAATAATGACAATTGATAATAAACTATATTGTAATTATTTTAAAATATGAAAACTCAAAAAAAAATTGTAAAACTTTATATATTTGTGTTTTTTTTTTTTTTTTTTTTTTTTTTTTTTTTTTTGTGTTGATAACTCAATATATTCAAATTCTTTTTTTTATAAATTTTATTTGGTTCAAGTTTCTTAATGACCCCGATGAACAAAATTCCTAGAGTCGCCACTGGGTTCCAACAATTTTTTTCAGGGTATTCCTTAAAAAGTATAAATTACACAATTTAATAAAAAGATAAATTCATATATTGACAATAACAACAATCAATACACAGGCAAATACCTAAAGTATACAGTTGTCTTCTACAAGTTTTCATATTTTGAAATTGTTGCATGATAATCTCATTATCAATGCTATTATGCTTATGCAAGTTATCCGTTTCTCCAAGAAAGCTATCATGAGTCATGACGGCTTTATTAAAATATCATGAAACCCTCGAATTAATGAAGCCTCAACTGGGCTGTCATAAGAAGAAGTCACTCTAGCCAATATTATTCTAGAAATTGCTATTTTTTTGTCAAAAACACGTTGCTTGGAGTAATGAGCACGTAATAACGTAGCTTAATCTAATTTCAAGTTTGATTTAGAATTAGCCAACAAGTTTTCTAACATCTCACCCTTATAAATATCCCAAGTTATCGACTTTTTCATCAGACCAAAGAAACCAAAGCCACATATCAAAACCAAACCTATTGAGCTCTTTGCTGTACTTTCACCGAGTCCAATCTCATTCTTTAGGTCTCTCAAGTCTCAATCTGTCTTCTCCAAAAAATAAAAAATAAAAAAAAGTCTCAATCTCGTTTTTTTTATTCCTCTCAATTTTGTTTTTTAAACCAAAAAAGTAGTGTTCATGGATAACCATGCACCATGGGGGCAACCTTACGAACAAGAAACATATCCACTTTGGTATCCATCGGATGAGAGAATGACCAATTATCCTACAAACAACATGAAAAGTTTTGCGGAAGCAATATAGAACAAAAAATCTATATTTTCTTTTTAAAGATCGTTGTACCACACAACCATGGATTCTAAATAGAACAAACATTGCGTACCTCTCTTAGCAACCCAAGTGTGTTGCCTCCCAAGGTATTCACGTCTCTCTCTCTATTTTTTTTTGAGTTTTCAGAAGACTGCAGTATCACTCAGTAGTTTTGATGGCCAACCACTAAATATAATATTATAAAATCTTATTTTATAGTAGACTTCTAAAACCCTAGAGAGAGATTGGACGTGGGATCCTTAGGGATCCTAATCTTCAGCCGTAGGATTTTATCAATAACCTTTTTGAACGTTATTGACTTTTCTTGAAACTCTTTCCAAAAATATTCCTTAATTTTCTCAATCATATCAAGAAAATATTTGAACTTCTACAAATTGCAATAATGTCCATCAACACATTGCAATTGACCCCTGAAGATTAGAGAATTACAAATGAGGTCCCATTACCTACAATTTTATATCTATGTCCTTCCACCATACTATATTCCCACAAGTCACTAGGACTGGATTAATATCACTGTCATGTCCCTAGCTTATGTAACCCTTAATTTCTTGATTTCATAATTTCTATTGGACTCCAAAATATCTTTAAAAACTCTTTAAATATATATATACAATATTATATATATGAAAAACATTTTCGAAAAATGTCACCGGCCGGTTTTATTTTGAGTCCAACTTCAATATGATAATCAACTGAATATACTATCTTCTTTAGAGACTGGTGGATTCATTGTTGAGCATTTATATATTTTACTCATTACACACATAACCCAACGTGTCTGTATATAGCCTTTAAAATTGGCATCACCAGTTGACATTGTCAAAGTTATGTGCATAATAAATAAATATACACAAACCCCTCATGTTTAAGGACAATAGAAAAATTGTGATAGGACAACCTTTTAATTAACAGTGATCGCTCCATAAGGTGTCCTTGATTGGATCCAATTCAGTGTATGTACTTGTTACATTACACCCACTTGTCTGCTTAAAGTCACTACCTCAATGATGGAGTAAATCATCCTATCATATAGCAGCACAACAAGTGTAGGCTTTAGTGGTAATATTCAATTAATATCCACAGCCTAGAACAATTTAATAATCTATGAAAAATCATTACTCCCTGTCTTTGGTTCCTTAACCATTAACATGATTTTTCTACAGAGGTGACATCACATGCCACATTTAAACAATGAAATATACCTATAAAATTATGAATGTGAAAATAAATTTTTATTATCAAATAAAAATTTGCAAAGTATTGTTTTTGAGGGCAAATAATTCTAACACAACATGCCATCAAGCTCTTGGAATCAACCAATTTTCGACACGATTGATGATATGTCAATTTTTGAAAGTGGTTTGTATTAGCTAGTGGCGGCTCCAGGAATTTTTCCCAGGGTGTTCGTTAAGAAGCATAAATTACACAATCTAATAAAAAGATAAATTCATATATTGACAACAACAAGAATAAAATAAAACAAGCAAATATATAAAGTTTACAATTGTCTTCTACTAGTTTTCATATTTTGAAATTGTTGCACGATAGTCTCATTATCAATGCTACAAACTACATCTCTTTCAATATACACAATCAAGCAATCATTCATCCACTGATCTCCCATTCGATTGCGTAGTTCATTCTTCATATATTTCATTGCTAAAAAACTTCTTTCTACTGTTGCAGTAGCGACAGAAAGGGTTAAAACTAACTTAACAAGAAAATAGACTAATTATGGATAAGTCTCATGCTTCCCTATGTTCACTAACTTTTCAGCAAATTCACTAACTCCTTGAAGCTCTAAAAACAAGTTATTGTTACGCATATCAAAAATGTAATTCTGAAGTTGAAAGTCAAGTGCCAAGATATCTATCCCAAGAAAATCAGATGGATAGAACTTTGCTAAACGTATCAATTTTTCCTTATCAAAAACCACAAATGAATCACTTGTATTCAAGCAAGCCATACAAAGTAGCAAATCGGTATTCACCTCTGAAAAACGGTTGTTAAGCTCTTGAAGTTGCATATCTATGACTATGTAGAATAGCTCAGTACGATAATGATGTAAATTTGTATTTTGTTGGGTGTTGCGTTGCGGCCTCTCACTAACTACAAATATTTCATCCATGTTCAAGATCGGAATATCATATGTGGTACAAAATGAAGACACTTCATTCAATAAAAATATTCATTTATCATCTCTCATCACTTGCAATCATTGCTTAGACACTTTAACAAGATCCACAGCATTTACTGTATCTTGATTTTTTTTTTTTTTTTTTTTTTGGCAATGCTATTGACAACTCATTTGTGATCTCTAAAATGTTTTTCATCAAATGTAGATCAAAGACAAATTCAAAAGATAGAATTGACCTCATAATAGATCGAGCTTCAACTTTTTGAGTCAGAGAGGCCATCTTTTTCAATAATCTCAAATACATCAACAACAGCAAAAAACATTACAATCAAGTTGAGAATAGTCCCATAATATGATCCCTAACGTGTATCACTAGGACGTTTAAGATTTGTCTCTTAATTCAAACCTTGCCCACTTCTACGTATACCATTCTCTAAATCTTCTTTAATTTTGGCAAATTGTGCATCTCGAAGAGTATCTCGTCTCTTACAAGAGAATCCAACAACAGTTACTAAATTACTAACCACATAAAAAAATTCAACAATGTTAATGTGATTTTTAGCAATGGCAACAAGTGTCAATTGAAATTGATGAGCAAAACAATGGACATAAAATGTTGACTTATTCTCTTTCAAAATTAAAGTTTTGAGACCATTGATATCACCTTGCATATTACTAGACAATTTCAAAATTAAAATGCTGACTTATTCTCTTTTAAAACAAGTGTCAATTAAATTATTGTTTATTAGTTACACTAGCACAAATCCCATGTGCACATTACACTAAAAGAGCCAGTCATGTGCACATTACAATTTACACATCCCATGTGCACACTGCACTACTTTAATTATTGTTTACCTGGCCCCATGTGCCCATCCACACCCCACCCCACTCAACAGACAAGCCTCATGCTTGATGCCCCCCAATCACAAGAGCCAGCTGCCAATCAAAAAATTTCACAATCACAAATCACAATACACATTACACTAAAAGACAATTAATATCTCACCAACACCAACACACACCAACACCAACAGATCAGATAAAGCCAAAAAGTCAAAAAAAAAAAAAAAAAAAAGGAAAAATATTAATAAAGTTAAAGCTTCAGCCAATCACAATTCAAAAGAATCAGATAAAGTTAGTCTTAAAGAATAAAGAGAGAGAGAGAGTCTCATTCATTTCATTTCAGTGATTTCAGATAAAGAGAGAGAGAGAGAGAGAGAGAGAGAGAGAGAGAGAGAGAGACTAAGAGAGAGTCAGAGAGAAAAAGAGAGAGAAGTTAGTAAAATGAAATACCTTGAGGGAGCACCGAAGTAGGGAGGCCTAAAGGCTGAGGCTGAGGCAATGATGAGCGATCTCTAATAAGGGGAGAGCGACGAGCGATCTCTAATAAGGGGAGAGCGACGAGCGATCTCCAATCGGCGAGTGAGCGACAATGACAAGCGAGCAGCATGACCAATCTCCGTTTGTTGGCTTGAGCCTAAGGCGTAAGGCGTTGCTCTGTTGACGTTTTTGTCTTTAGGTTTGCTTTAGTGATTTCTAATATAGTGATTTCTGATTTAGTGATTTAAGGTTTCTGATTTAGCAATTTGCTCTGTATTGGTTTTTTTTTTTTTTTTTGAGAATCCGTGGGTTTGCTACCTCTATAATCTGTTGGGCTTGTTGTGGGCTTGATGTTGGGCTTGCCATCCATTGTTTTTTTTTTTTTTTTTTGAGAATTCGTGGGCTTGCCGCTTGCTCTGTTACAATTTTTTTTTTTCAGATTTTATTTCAAATTTTTTTTAGGCTTTTTTTTTTTTAATTTGAGGGTGTTCCTAATTTTTTTTTTTTAAGGGTAAACAAATAAAAAATTTAATTATTATATATAAATTTTTTTTTTTTTAGGTCAGGGTGGGAACACCCTGACCTGCACGTGGCATTGCCACTGCCAATATTATTAAACCATCTACTGCTCTAAGTACATTAGTTTTCCAAAACAAATTGTAATGAAGATTTAAGAGAGATACTTTCCACAACATCAACAACTGAGATGAATGTAAAGACCATTTCCCAGTTCAAATTTTCAAGACATTAGTAACCTCAGGTTCAGATACAACCAATTTTCCAAACATTTCCAATCCAAGCGTGATGGATGGAACAACTCCACTAACAAGGTCACTGCCAGATACATCTGATGACACAAAAGGATTCTTCACATTAGAGAATGATAATGGTGAAGTCATTGCCTTTTTAGAACCTGAGAGCGTAGGATCCGTTGTTTTAATATTAGAATCAGGCATCAGAAGCCATATATTTTCAAGTTCTTGGACCACCTCTTCCATTGAAGGTCTAGCATCTGTCTCATCTTCACTGTTAGTGTATAGCTTAGACTAGATTAGCTCATTGGGCTTAGCCCAGTATACTATACTTGTAGTTTACTCATATTACTTGTATTACACACATGCCTAGCCTATACAAGGCTTTCTATTGTACATTATTATTTACACACAATATACAGACTATTTAATCTTTCTTTCTCTCACTTTATATTGTTAACATGGTATCAGAGGCATTGCTCTGACCTAGTGGTATTTTCAGGCGTTCTTCTGCTACCCTCGCCTTCACCAGTAGCCATCGAGTCACTGCCCTCACACCCAACCACTACCTCTCGGATCTAGTCTATTCATCAATCAAATTGTCAAACCACAATTACGACATGATGGATCAAACTTCTCCGATCAAAGCACAACCAAAAATAGTCCCAAAGGAGCTCCCACGCACCGTCCCAAGCTTTTGCCTGTCACAAACGCACTGCACGTGCTTTCACACGCCATTGTGATCCTCACGCACCTAACAAGCCGCCGTCATGCGCTTCCAGTCGTGCCACGCGCGACACGCGCTCAACTCCTCTGAGTGCCACGTCAGCCCTAATATGTCATCTGCCACAACAACATCACACACCATCCAGTGACGTTAGTAGATAGTACCGTTGACCGTTGATCAGCACTATTGACCATTGACTTTTGCACTGACTTTTTTACCAAAGTCAAAATTTTTTGAATAGGGCCTATCTTGCTTAGTTTTTCGCATAGATTCCAATGGTCATTTTCTAGCAATTTTTTAATAGGGCCTATCTCTAAATCCCACTTTTTGGTCATTTTCTTCATTATGGCTTAACAAAATGAACAAGAGATCGTATGTCCTATCACCATTATGTTGGATGGTCCTACTAGCTATCATGTATAGTCTCAGAATATGATTGTCTTTCTTAAGGGTCGTAAACTATGGAGATATGTGGCTGGTTCAATTCCTAAGCCAGTACCAAAACCTCAATCTAAAGCCACAGCTACTGAAGATGCCTCCAAGACTGCTGTTACAGCGGATGATTATGAAGAACGCCTAGAGGACTGGGAGAGTATTCAGAGTAAGATCTTTTCTTGGTTTATCAATACCTCTATTCCCTCCATTCATAATCTTCTTCCTCATCTTGAGATTCTTGAGGCTGCTTGGAAATTTTTGGCCGACCGCTATAATTGCACTAATGATTCAAGCCTAGAGTTCCACATTGAATCAAAACTTTATCAAATGTGCCAAGAGACAGGTCAGTCTATTTCTAATTTTTATTCTCAAATTTCTACTATGTGGGAACAACTCTCTGCTGCAGATCCTCTACTAGTGTGTTTTAAGGACATTGAGATCTTTGTCAAATATCGAGATTGCTGTAAATTTATGCACTTCATAATGGGTTTACGTGAGGATTTTGAGCCTGCTAAGGCTTCTCTGCTTAGCCGATCTCCTACTCCTTCTCTTGATGCTGCAGTTAAGGAGCTCATTTTTTAGGAGAACTGTCAGCTTACTCATCATATGTCATCATTTGATCATGTATTGGCTACACCATCTCCACAGCCTCTCATTGTTGCATTCATTGCTCCTCCATGGATAAACTCTGGGCGTCCCACCTCTCAGTCTTTCAAAGGTACTCACTGCGAGTTTTGCCTTGCCGAAGGCCATGACATCTTAGTTTGTCGCAAACTGTAGAAATTTATGCAAGAGTAGAATAAAGCTTCTCTTCCTCAAGCAGCCGTTGTATGTCCTTCAGATCCATCAGTTCCCGCAGGTCCATCTTTGGCTTCCTCACTTACTACGGTTGATATTGAGATAGTAATTCAATAGGTTTTATCCCAAATTTCCACTGCCCTTTCTGTCACCTCAGGTAAACAACCTTGATTTTTTTATACTGCATGTTGTAACCATATGACTCCTGATGAATCCTAATTTTTTGATAAGGCACCCTTAGAACACCCCATCACCATTTACACTGCCAATATAACTCATATGCCTGTTAGTCATAATGGAACAATCTCTTCTCCTTGTTTGTCCCTCAATGACACTTTTCATATCCCAAATTTATCCCTCAATTTGCTTTCTATTGGTCAACTTTGTGAATTAGGCATAAATCTTCTATTTACTAATCATGATGTGGATGTGCAGGATCCTCGAACGGGTCAAGTGCTTGGGACAGGCCGTAAGGTTGGTCGCATGTTTGAGGTTCATGACTTGAAGATTCCTTCACAAGTTGTTTCTGCAGCTGCTACCACTGCCACCCCCCTCACTTGATCTATGGCATGCTCGTCTTGGTCATCCATCCTTGTCTCGTCTTCAGTTGCTAACTTCTCAAGGTCATTTAGGTTCAGTTCAATTTCAAAATTTTGATTGTACTTCCTATCATTTTGGCAAACAAACAAAATTGCCCTTTAATAATAATGACTCCTTTTCTTCTGCACCTTTTGATCTTATACATTCTGATATTTGGGATCCTACACCTATTCCCACTGAGGGGGGATCTAGATATTTTGTCATATTTGTGGATGATTTTTCTCAATATACTTGGATTTATCTACTTCACCATAGGTCTAAACCTATGTCTATTTACCAAACATTTCATAAAATAATTGAAACATAGTTCAATCGCATCGTCAAAGTCTTTTAATCAAATAATGCTGAAGAATATAATGATAAATCTTTCCTATCCTTTTTAGACAATCATGGGACCCTTACTCAGTGATTTTGTCCTTACACCTCTCAACAAAATGGTCGTGTAGAACAAAAACATCGTCACATTCTTGATCTTGTCTGCACACTTCTCATTTCTGCCTCTCTTCCTGAGCGCTTTTAGGGTGAGGCTGTACTCACTATTGTATACACCATTAATTGTATTCCTTCACCAACTACACACAACAAATCACCATTCAAGCTTCTCTATGGTGAAACCCCTGACTACTCCTCTCTTCGGGTTTTTTGTTATGCTTGCTTTTTCTCTCTTCCTCCTCATGAACGAACAAAGCTCCAGCCTCGTGCTCATCTCTGTTTTTTCCTTGGTTATGGTGTATCTCAAAAGGGGTTTCATTGTTATGATCCCATTTCTCATCGCCTTCATGTCTCTTGTCATGTTGAGTTTTGGGAATATCGTCTTTTCACGAGTCTTCAGCAGTTTCCTACATCCTCTTCCTCAAAGTCTCCCATTTTTACTGATCTTTTCCTCCCTCTCTATCCTGAACTTGTAGAGGATTCTTCGACATTGGCTGCCTCTCCAGATGACTCATCTCTAGTTCTGTCCCCAGCATATGTCCCACCTATCTTGGATCCTGTGGCACCACCCTCTCCTGACTCTCCTGTTGGTCTTGAACTTTGTCATTCCACTTGGGTGAACATTCCTCCCCCTTATATCACTTATTATCACAACTCATTTACTCTTGCCACCCTCTATGAACCTCACACCTATCATAAGGCCCATATTGACCCTCTTTGGCAACAAGCTGTGAATGAAGAACTAGATGCCCTTCATAAGAATCACACTTGGGATATGGTTTATTTGTCCCCTAGTCAGTCTTTAGTAGGTTGTAGGTGGGTTTACAAGATCAAGACCAAGGTTGATGGATCTGTTGAACGATACAAGGCTCACCTAGTTGCCAAGGGCTTTACTCAGGAGTATGGCATTAACTATAAGGACACATTTGCTCATGTTGCTTGCCTTACATCTGTCAGATGTCTCATTGCTGTGGCTACTGTTCATTATTGACCTCTTTATCAAATGGATGTGAAGAATTATTTCCTCAATGGAGACCTCCAAAAAGAAGTGTACATGTAACCACCCCCATGCTATCCACACTCAGGTAGTCAAGTTTGTCGCCTTCGTCGTGCTTTTTATGGCCTCAAGCAGGCTTCTCGAGCTTGGTTTGAAAAGTTTAGCTCAATTGTTGCTCAGCAGGGTTTCACTTCAAATCCTCATGACACTGCTCTCTTTATCCGAAGATCCTCTGCTAGTATCACTCTTATTCTTCTTTATGTTGATGATATGATTATTACTGGAGATGATTCTATAGGTATCAGCTCTCTTCAACACTTCCTTAGTCAACATTTTAAGATGAAAGATCTAAGCACTCTCAGCTATTTTCTTAGGCTTGAGGTTACCTCATCCTTTAATGGATACTATCTCTCCCAAGCTAAATATGCTTCTGATCTTCTCTCCAAAGCAGGTATCACCAACAACAAGACTGTTTCCACTCCCTTGGAATACAATGCAAAGCTCATACCCTTGGATGGTGAACCTATATTCGATGCTACTCGCTATCGTCAATTGGTTGGTAGTCTGATCTATCTCACTATTACTCGTCCAGATATTTCTCATGTTGTGGGTATGGTTAGTAAGTTTATGGATGCCCCTTATTCTGTTCATTATGATGTCGTTCTTCAGATTCGCCAATATGTCAAGAGCACACTTTACCATGGTCTCCACTACTCCTCTCGGTCTTCTCTCGAGTTTCATGCTTATTCAAATGCGGACTGGGTAGGTAATCTGACTGATCGATGCTCTATCACAAGTTTCTGTTTCCTATTGGGTACTTCTCTTGTCTCGTGGCGTAGCAAGAAGCAAGATGTGGTTTCTCGTTCCAGTACTGAGGCTAAGTATCGTGCCCTTATTGACACCCCCTGTAAGCTTGTCTGACTTCATTGGCTCTTGGCTGACATGGATGCTCCATAGCCCACTGCCACTCCTCTTTATTGCGACAATCGTAGTGCTATCTACATTGCTCATAATGATATCTTCCATGAACACACCAAACACATTGAGATTGACCGCCACATCACTCGCCAGTATCTTAAGCAAGGCAATCTCAAGTTGTTCTCCATCTCCTCTACTGACCAGGCTGGTGATATCTTCACCAAGTCTCACCCACATGGTCGTCTTCGAGATCTTATATCCAAACTCCAGTTGGCTTCCTCCTTGCCACCTCAAGTTTGAGGGGGGATGTTAGTGTATAGCTTAGACTAGATTAGTCCATTAGGCTTAGCCCAATATACTGTACTTGTAGTTTACTCATATTACTTGTACTGCACACATGCCTAGCCTATATAAGACTCTCTATTGTACATTATTATTTACACACAATATACAGACTATCCAATCTTTCTTTCTCTCACTTTATATTGTTAACATTCACAACACTTGAGAGCCAAAGTCAAAAATTTCACCACACATTCAGAATGATAAGATCCCATTCGATCATCAAAAACTAAAAAGATCATACCAGATTGATATGCAACATTAACTTGGAATGGATAAAGACAGTCAAAAACTAAAAGTGCTCATTTTATTACACCAAATTTAAGCCATTGTTGCCTAGAGGATGATATGACAACAACATTATGACAAAGTGATCTTCACTATATAAAATTCTGTTTGGCATAGGATTGTAAAAAGATTTCAATGTATTTTGAAGTTAAAACTGAAACTTGCAACTCAAGATCTCACTCTTGACTATTACACCTAGTATAAAATGACATATGGCAGAGGAGAATTTTCATTATGGATTAAACTGCAAGGGTAAAATAAATTATAGAACAACAATTTCTTTCATGCACAATCACCTAATGTACCATTGGGCTCCTATCGAATCTAAGGCAAACAAGTCTATAATGTTTTACCTCTCCAACAATGTTTTTGCCATGTGAGATTGGATGCACCCCCGTCAGGAGTTCCAGAAATACAACACCAAGGCTATAGACATCACTTTTGTCTGTCAGTTTATGAGTTAAGAAATACTCCAGATCTAAGTAACCCTGCAAATTTAATACAGAGAATGAGGGAATAAAGAAATATATATCAGTTATATCTACTACCACACACTATTAAGTCTATTTCATCTAGTTTGAGTTTGACTTATTTATTTTAATAAAAAAAAATTGTATAAATTTATAATTTAAACAAAAATGGAAATGGAAGACACTATTATCATTTCATTTTTATTTGTTTTACCAAGAAGGGTTGGAAGCCCAGGCTAGATTGTCAAATGAAGAAACATATAAAACTTATAGGGCTGGAAAAATTCACTCATCAACCTAGACTCATGAAGTTTATAATTTTATTTAGGAAAATGTCATAAATAAGTGTCTTACTGGTGTTCCCTTCACAACTGTGGATACATGAGCAGGCAAATCCCCTTCAATATCTAGAACTGGTGCGAGTCAGGAAAGTCCAAAATTAGCAACTTTTGTTGTATACTTAGAGTCCAATAATATGTTGCTGGCCTTGATATCTCAGTGAAATATTGGGGGATCAACTTCCGTATGTAGGTAGAGGATGCCCTCAGATGATCCCAGGGAAATTTTCAATCTCATAACAAAACTCAAAGGTTCTTTAGAATTAATTGTATTATTGCATATATGAACCACAAATAACTCATTTGAATGTGATGTAGAGTTTGAAAAGTACATTTGTTAGGAGAAGAAAACTTAAAGGGTGTGGAAGCCATAGAGTACCATTTGATATGAACTCATAGACCAACATCTGCATCCACAACAATACTAACATGAAGCTCTTCCCAGGCAATATTTTTAAACAAGTTCAGCCACAGAGAATGAAAAATACCAATCCTTGCTGTGGAAGCCAAACAATTTTGCAAGAGAAACATACTGCTCATGATGAATAGTACTATAGAAAGTTCATTGTGAAAGGAGATAATAAGTAATTGATACATTTTTTTTAATCAAATCATCCTTAATTTATAAAGAACTCTGCATATGCATCTACATTATTAACCAAAAAAAAAAAGATGAAAAGTAGCGACATAACATGAGAGGCATAGATTTTTAATGCCCGCAACCACCATGCAAATATGGGAATCAATGGAATCCACATCAATTAATTTTCTAATGCCCGCAACCACCAAGCTCTCTAAACAACTTGGATATCCAACTAACCTTGTCACCTTCTAGAAAACTTCTTCAATTAGTACCACCACAGTGAAAACTTAGAGCCTATTTGGCCATTCATTTTTGCTCACTCAATTTTCGTCACTCAATTTCCATCACTCATCACTCATCACTCATCACCCATCACTTAAAATTAATACCTGTTTGGCTTATCACCAAAATGCCATAACTCAACAATTTTTGACACTGTTTGGGGGGCCCAGCTCTGTCACTTGCTTAGAGACTTCTGTTTTGTTACCCGCGCCTTGTACTCATCCCCATCACTTCTCTTTTCTCATTTCCCATTTCCCCTTCCCCCTTCAGCCCTGTCACTCTCCCAAAGCAGAAGAACCGAACCTAGAAAAAGAGCCCAACCTCCCTTACCTCGTCAGGACCCCATCAAACCCACTGAAAAAAAAAAAAAAAAAAAAAAAAAAAGACGGAGACCAAACCCAGAGAAGAAAGGAAAAAAAAAAAAAAAAAAAGAGGAAGAACACAGAGATGGAGACCGAACCAAGAAAAAAAAGGAAAAAAAAGAAAAAAAGAAAAAAAGAGGAAGAACACGAAGACCAAACCCAGTGAAGAACACCCATCTCTCCGACGTGTACGGCGGCGCCATCTCCTCCGTCGTGACCCAGCGGCGTCGACGAGCATAAGAAACAGTACCCATTTTCCAATTTTGTCACGGCCGGTCTCCTCCGACCCAAGACGGTGCTAACTCGACAGTCCTGTACTCTCTCACTTTGTTTATTTAGCTGATTTGTGTGTTTTGCATTTGGAATTTTAGAAAAATGTTCTGGGTTTTGCAGGCCGGTTCTTCAAAGTTCATCTCGCCGAGCTCTTAGAAGAATCCCTAGGCAGATTTCAACTCAGGCATGTATATAAATCAACACTTTTTTTTTGTTACTTTGCTGCTTCAATATCACTGAATACATGAATTTTGTTTACGAATGCACTTTTGACCTGAATTTCAATGTATCGTTACTGTAATCTCTAAATTAACCGTGTTTTGTTATTGCCGGTCTCTCTTTAACTCTGTTTGTTCCCCCCCCCCCCCCCCCAAAAAAAAGATTGTTTATAGTAAAGAGACTATGAAGCATGAAAGCAGTAGTATAATTTGGGAGCTAGAGTTTGTATACTTTAGAATCAGAATTGCATACCTATCTCTTGGAATCTGAAGTATGGGTTGGGTCTATGATGTTTGAACATATTAAATTGAAGAAATGCTTAAAATGAAGTTGATAAGTATTTCATTACTATCAATTTAAATATGGATTGGATCTATGAGGTTTTTTCTGATTTGGTGCAATCTGAAGTATGGGTTGTGTTGGTTCTGTTATGCAGTCTTTTCCATTTTGATATAAACCAACATCTTTAGAGTTTTCATTGATTATGGCAGATGGGTTAGCCTAGATGTGTTGTTTGTGTGTTGGTTACAGGTGTGAAAACATCTCAAGAATAGAACAAGCAGTAACCAAATAAAGAACCATAAACCATAAATGAAAAAAAAAGTTTTCTTTCTCTCTTCTCAAACCTTTTGTCTTTTTTACTTTTTGGACACTTTGCACAGCTTCAATTAAATAGAAAAACCCTTCTTTGTATGCTTGATTTATCAAATATGGCCCTCGATTGGTTTATATGTTTTTCATGAATTGAGAAGAAGTAAAAACAAATCAAAAGCTCGGCTCTTTTACTAATGAAGAGTAAATTCAAATAGCTTTGTCGTTTTATTTGAAAACTCTATGTGTGTATATATTTTTAATAGCATCTAGGTAACATATTTCTGCAAGCAAGTCAGGGACAAATGTGCATCGTTGTAATTTTATGCTTTTGAACAATTCTAGTGTTAAAATATGATGTAAAGGGCAAAACTTTTATGGTTCATATCTTGTGGCAGAGGCTGTTAGGGAAGAAAGTTGTATTTATTACCAGCACGGATAAGGATGGGGAGAAAATTGCTACTGCTGCAGCAGTCTGGGGTTCTGACCCAAGTGAACATTGCGACGTTAATTTAACAAGAATATAAGTTATATGTGTTTGTTATAATGTTGATTTGGTAAATCCTTTTGAGAATGCCGACGACTAGATTTAGTAATATGTGTTTTGTTTTGTTATTCTCCAACTTGTGATTTTTGATTTAGTAAAGCAAATGTTCAAGTTTCTCCAAAAGTTTGATTTTCTTTTTAGACTAGACCAATACCATTATGTGATTTTTCTTGGCTTCTTCAAACTTACGAGCCTCCTCCACCTTCCACTGATGAAGCTCTTTAGCTTGACAGCCATTGACAAAATTATTTTAATTGTTTCTAGGCTAGGATTTTTGTGTACTATCACTCTCATCCCTGACAAAATCTTGGCCAAATGAAGACCTTGCCCCACGGTTGTGAATCTCGATATTTTCCAATGAGAGATTCTTTGGACTATTCCTGCTTTGCTCGCGTGATGTCCTCGACATATCACTGCTCTTTTCCAAGTAAAATATCTCATAACCTGGTCCTGCACTTCTCCATCCCCTTACAGATCTGTGTTTTGCCAAGAAACAAAAAGAATGGATGTTTACAGGCAAACTTGGAAACTGATCGAATAACAAGACCACCACTATTAGTTTTTGATGTCTTATGTTACACTTGTTATATTCATATAGAGTAAACTTTAAGTACAGTTTCTTAGGTGTTGAACTTAAAGAACTACGATCACATCCACGTGGATTGATGGACTAATATCTAACATTTTGGGTACATACCTGGTTTCTTCTCCATTTTGTTCAGGTGTTGGTGGAAGCCCTCCTTATGAGAATTGTTTTGGTGGGGTAGCAGTATTTGCCATGGGCCTTAGTGCTGTCCTAGTTGATTTCATTAAGCTGCCTGGTACATCGTAACCTTTGAACTTTCTATATGAACCCAAACAGTTAGCGTAGTTTTAAAACAACGGTTATATATATAATTATATGTGTGTAGATATATTGGAAAAAGAAAATCCATAACCATGTCTTCTGCCACTACTTATGAGTCCACTTCTACCGGCCATATGTACGATATGGATCGATGTGTGGAAAGGACCTCTTTGTCTATCCGTAATTTCGGTAGGAGGTTCTATGGATGTCAGCAGTGGGCGCCGGTTAGTTTCTATCTTCAATTTTATTGTCATTACATATTCGACTTGTCATTTTTTTACTATCTTTGCTGACCATCTTATATATGCCTTCACTGTTGTATGCAAGACTCCGATCAGGCATGTAAGTTCTTCAGATGGTTGGACAAGAACACATGCCCACATGGCCATGCAACAGCACCACTTGTCCACGAAAGGTTTGCGAGATATAAGGCCGACGTCGTAGCTGCAAGAAATGAAAGAGATGAGGCTTATGCAAGGGAAGCAGAAGCATGGGAGCTCCTAAGGAAAGAAAAGCGCAAGGGTGAAAAAAGTAATCTCAAACTCCAGATTGCTGAAGACAAGGTCTATAAGTATAGGGTAGCTTTATTTTTGTCTTGTACTGTACTCGGGGTTTATTTTGTGTTCTCTAATGTTTTTGGGGGTCATTGCCATATGCAACTGCGTCTGCCATGAACCATTGACGGTCACGTGTATAATGTACATTACACTTCGCATGCCCTGTTTTGAGTTCTTAAATATTTTGCATAATGAGAATTGTGTTTGTCAGCTGTTTGCTGTACAGGGAGGTGTTGTGTATAGCAATGAACGTTTCTTTAGGATTATGTATCTCTCTCTCTGATCATTATCATAACCAAATATGGATGGATCAACTTGAATAAATTTTAAATCTCAAGGGTCAATAGTACTAAATTGATGGCTAAGTTTAAAACTAACTCAAAGACTAGGGTCTTTTTCCATCTTAAACTTGTGTTTTAAAAAAAGTACAAGTTGTCAAGCAAGATTTTTCTTAATAGGACCCATATTTTTTATTTATAAATCACGCCAAAAGTATAGATTAAAAAAAAAAAAAATTCTTGCAACCAAACAAAGCTGATATTGATGGTTGAGTTTAAAACAAACCAAGCTGATATTGATGGCTGAGTTTAAAACTAACTCAAAGACTAGGGTCTTTTTCCATCTTAATTTTGTGTTTAAAGAAACATACAAGTTGTTAGACAAGATTTTTCTTAGTAGGACCCATCTTTTTTATTTATAAATCATGCCAAAAGTATAGATTTTTCAAGTTGTCAGACAATATTTTTCTTAGTAGGACTCATCTTTTTTATTTATAAATCACGCCAAACGTATATATATTTAAAAAATAAAAATAAAAAATTTTGCTACCAAACTTGAAGAATTCGATAGAGTTATTATTAATATATATATTTTTTTTTTGGATGTGAGAGACCGGAACAAGTTTCATATAAAATATGATATTTTTATTCATAAAAATATGAATATATATATATATATATGTATTCGAAAGGTAAAATAGGAAAAAAATATCAATTCTTAAATAACATCTAAAATTTTGTGCATCATCAAAGAATTCTATATAAAGGCAATTTGTTTTCAAAACAAACTTTCTCAAAATCAAAACTTTTTCTTCCTAATATCCAAAACATATAAAATTTATTTAAAAAGGTAAAACATTTTTAGTAACTAAAAGCCCCAAAAAACAAATGGAAAAAAAAAATCACAGGAAAATCCAAACGTTATCTTTGTAATATCTAAATTACAAAATACCTCAAAAAAAATTTATAAACCCCTACCACCCCCCACCCCCCCCAAAAAAAAAGCACATCAAAATTGAAACCATCTCTCCCTAAACCAAAGCATATTCGCATTTTATTTGTAATAAATTATTTTAGAATGGAGGGACCGTTGTGGCCGCTTAACGAAAGTGTTCAATTTTGTATTCATTGCCATTGGTGAGAGTCGACACATAAACAGTTGAAACTTGAAACCCTTACATTACATATATCTTTTAATAATTGATACGGGCAACATAATCATCTGACATTGCCACGGGCAACATAATCATCCCACATTGTGTCAGTGATATTGTCCCTAAATTGGCCCATCGCTCTCTTCGATGCAGTTGACATTTCTAGTTCATGCCTTTGGGTTGCTGAGCTTGTTGATGCTCCAGTATTGCCACTGCCTTCGCTATTAGTCATACTACCTTCGCCAACACTCTCCCCTACTGTTCTGAACAATTCATCACTCCGATTGTTCATGCGTATAAAATTATGTAGAGCACAACACACAATAACCACGTAACGCTGCCTAATTGGCTTGAAGTTTGGCATTAAATTCAGAATGGGGAAGCGGGCCTTCAGCACTCCAAAAGACCGCTCAATAACCATCCGCAAGGACGAGTGCCTGTAGTTATACAACTCTTTCTTTGATGTTATTCGTCTACCGCTTGAGTGGAATTCCTGCGCATTGTATCTAGTTAACTTGTGAGGAGGGAGAAAACTAGTGCCAATTGGTAGACTTGAATCCACCAAGTAGTATGACCCTACACACACACACAACCAGCAAGCACTAATTAAGTTGTTCATAAACATACTACTTAGACGTGGAGGATAAAAACACTTTAGTTGACGTCATAGTAATGTATAGTACCTGTTGGTGGCCATGGGAATCCATGCTTCGGGTCACTTATCGCTTCATCGAAAACCCTTGAGTCATTCGCACTGCCCTCCCACCCACCATGTACAAATGTGAACTGCATGTCCATGTTACACACACACAGCACATTAGTTGAAACCTGGCTCTTGCGGTCCCTATGTGCTTGAGTCTCATTTGCAGGAGGTCGGGCACTCACGTGCGTTCCATCAATTGCTCCTATACATCCCTACACATGAAAGTTTTCATTAATCTTAGCAAGCACATTTCAAATATCATATTATTTTATTGTTATACGAAGTCAGTTAAGTAAGGGGATGTTTTGTACCTCAAACCATGGCCAGTACTTGTTCACTTGAAGATGTTCGGGAAGGCTTGTGACATTCTGATCAGGTTTAATTAAATGCTTTGCATAGTGGTGGACAGCCTGCAACGCCTTACGAAAATGCCGGCACACGGTTTCTGTTGAGTGCTGAAACCTGTCTGCAACACATCTAAAGCGGGTGTTATGTCCAAGTATGTACAATAACATGGCCACGGCTTGAGTGGCATTCACCTCACCATGAACTGAATCCACCAAGTAACCATGTTGAGCCAACTCGTCCACTAAATGTAACAGTAATTCAGGTGTCATACGAAACATCTCGTAACACTTAGCCGGATTACCGTCAGTGACCTCGTCCATATACGCCTTCCCGGTTAACGCACTTGTTCGCATTGGTTGTTTGTCATAATGCCGCTACATGTACGCAAACATCTCCCCGACTATAGGATTCACTAAATTAAACTCTGCTTCTTCTTCACATTCGGCCTCCGAATCGGTCCAATCATTATCATTGTCTTCACAGTCATTGCTGCAACCAACGTCGTTGAAGTATGCATCATCGAAGTCATACTCTTGGATTGCCTGCCACCAGTCATTTCCAGACGCCATAAGTGACCTATACATTAGCACAAATGTATAAAAATGTATAATATAAACATAATAAACGTATTCAACTATTTAAAAGAAGTTCATCACATAATATAAATGTATAATATAAACACCTAATTCAACAGTCACCATAATAAACTTATAAAAAAGCAACGTTAAATTGGTCCAAATCTGTCACATAATATATAACACAAACCATACAAGCATCCCAAGTTCAACAATAACATAAACCATACAAACATCTCAAGTTCAAAAGTAACATAAACCTTCATATCATCCATACGAAATATTAGCACACTAAATAGAACAACCTAAATCCATAATACATAAAAACTAAATAGCTTAGACTTAAGGCAATATTGCTCTCCCTCAATCCTCCTCCGGGTTTAGAATGTCCTCAATCCAAGACTTCCTCCTCTCCTCCGGCGTACACATAAACACGACCCTATTATCCTTTTGCTGCAAAGCCTTTGAGCACTTGATATAGGCCTTGTTACTCAGTTCTGTATATGAATTTAGCACCTCCATTGCCTTTGGGAGTGAACAAGGATCACCCATTACCACAGATTGAGCAAATTGGTCGGATATACTGGTAGACCTACCAAGTTTACCATTGAACCTATCCTTCGACATTGCGGTGTGCTCCTTTAGGGCCACAGTCATTTCACTTACCCTATCCGACTTCCTCGATACCTTTTTACCCTTGCCACTTGCATCTTGCATAGGATGTTTTCCCGCCCGTTGGGTTACCTCTTCAACCTCAGCATCCTCCCCAGTTTCAGGGTAACTCTCAAAGTTAGGGGTGTAACAGTCATCGTCTAGATGGGTGGGTGCACTTGCATTGGCATTGGCAAGCTCTTCCTCTAGGGCACGCTCCTCGTCACTATTCAGGGGAGGAGTGTTTGAGGAGATCTGCAGGTTCCCAGTTGCAGTACTAGGGGCGAACAACTGTTGCAGTGATGGGTAGTCTGGGCATCCCGCTTTCCTTAAGTTAGCTGCACCACGATTGACCTGCAATGTCCTTAGAAACATTAGCACACTAAACACAGCAATGAATATGTTACCAACTTGGAGGCAAATTGCATAAATAAATAATTGCAATAAGTTATATAATTAATAAACAATAGTAAACATACCGCAATCACATTCTGCCACACCTCGTCAGAACAAGTCACTGTTTTGGTCTGCTCGTCCCACCCCAACCCTGTGTGTTTTGTTAGCAACTGGCTCCATTTGTGTTGTTTGCTTCGAAGCCTATTGTGCTTCTGTACAACTTGCTTAGAAATAAAGTCTTTCCCAATCCTTCGGTTAAGTTCAGCTGTAATTGGTTTCCACATAGAACCCTTGAACACACCGTTTGGCATGTTACCCTTAAGTTGTTCCTCCAACATGATATCAATAAAAATATGTTCTATATTGGCAGGCCATTTTTTGTCATCCTTGTCTTGTGATTCATATGCCATCTAATTGAAACATCTCACGTGGTAAGCTCATGACATATAATAATTTAAAGAATTGCATAATACGACTATAGATGCATGTGCCATGTAGGTTTAAGGGGTCCAAAAAATGAAAAATCTTCCACAGTTAAATCAACACAAATACCAAAAAACATGCACTAAATGTAAGAAATAGTGATAATATATAAATCCTTCATCAAGGTTTACCACATACAATGTGACCAGATATACAAAAGATGGAAGATGGAAGCAATGAGTTAGTAAACTGAATAAGTGGTCACAAATACAACTAAGTTAGTGCATGGTTAAGTACATGGTAATCCATAAGAAAGTACGCTACTGAACATAATGGGAACAAAATATGTCAGCAGTATATCAAAAGGGACATGCACTAAATTGCTTCGACTACGCATCCACCTTACTGTGGCAGGTCATCTGACAATCGGTCTGGAGAGGCCACAGGGGAAACGTTGGGCCGAAGAGATCTGGTACGGCCCACCATTGCACTGCGATAATACTGGTGAATACGCTTCCACCTCCTAAGTACCCGCCTCACGGTAAAGGCCTTCCCCATGCGGGCATTAAGATGGTGTGTGATTTCCTCCCACACTGGTGCATTGGCATGATAAGGACGCAAATTCCCACAATATAGTGTCCAAGTACAGAGTCACACAACACATCCTCACAATGGACATCCCATATTATCAACTCCGCAGCCATCTTAAAGAACAACACACACATTCATACACAATCATATCACAAGTACAATAAAGATATCCCAGTATTTTTAGAGGAACAAATATTGAGCATAAGATCTATATTAATATGTATATAGGATCTATATTAATATGTACAATAGAAGCATATTCTAAAATCTTGCTTAAAAACAATTTACCTTTTCTTTATTCCACTAGAACCATCATATTATAAAAATACAAAATGACTTCTTTTTTTGCTTAAAAACCAAATTAACCTTCAAGATAACCAATTGCAACATCCAAGCAGAGATAACCATTAATTAATGAGGTGCTTCATGCTTCATGCAACACGCAACATGCAAGATAACCAAACTCTCCTAACATGTTTAGACTTTAGAGGTCTTAGATTCATCATCCCAGGGTAATGAGGTGCTTGAAATGAATGTGTGCCGATTATATAAAATGAAATTGAAAATATTACAAACTTTATTATATATTATTTTATAAATTGTTTATCTAATAATAAAAATCTTTTAAACTGATGGCTTCTTTGTTTGCTTAAAAACTGATGGCTAAATTCAAATAATTTCAATAGAGTATGTATACCATTTATGAACACTATTTATGAACAGTATAATTATCAGTTCAACATTCAAACTCAAATCTATTACTCTACAAAACTTAATCAGTCCTGCAGATAAGCTAGAGACTTTAATTTAATATGCCTGTCAGCTGACTTGACTCCCACAGCCATTGCTCAGATCAAGTAATTAATTGGCCTGCTCAAGATTCCCTAATTAATTAATCATCAACGTGTCACTATATTGAGTAGCTGTAATCATGCATCACCATATTAAGAAGAGCAGGAAAATAAGAATTTGAAGAATAATATCTAGTTCTTAATCCTAAAATTTGTAGAGTTGGTTATGTATTTGTATGTGTTTTTTTTTTTCACTCTCTCTTTTTCTCTACCCCATTGGAAAGGTCCCCACACCTCAAGGAATTGGATGATTAAAGAAGGTGATGGTGCCGTAACAATCTAATCTTGCCTATATCAAGAACAAGAAATGAGAAAAGTCAGAAATGAAAGAGAACTACTTCCAATTGTTTTTTATTTTAGGCTCAATCATTGTCCAATGAACCAAAAAGAAAGTGTTCATGTCATTGGTGCTTAGTGATTGCAATAAATCTTTCAATGACTAGAGATTCCAGACCAAGTTTATTGAATTGACATCAACTGGTTGAAAAGTCTACATTGGTGGGCTACTAGGGTTGGGGGTAGGGTTTAAATTTACAATTTCTAAAACAGGCCAGACCCATATCCAAAGCTACCTGAATCCTTAAGTAAAAGTTCAGCCTTTTTGGCCCAAAGATCTCTAGGGGATGCACAATGAAGACCAGGGAACATCCATGTCAAAAAAGTTTTTTTACTCTCACAGTAGCCCATTGTCAAATACTCGTATAGAACAATAACAGTAAGAAATCACAACATTTCTGGCTTTTTTTTTTTTTTTTTTGGGAAGAGAGTGGGGGCTAATCAAATCTGCGATGGAGGAACTGCGACAGGGTAGGTGCCATTGAGAAGATACAAGCCCATCTGTAACATTTGGTCTTGATGCCAAGGAGTAAACAAATGGTTGGGGGGTCATCAAGAGCATGGAAGGGATACACTTTTTGCTCTATGAATTAACAAAACAATCAATCATAATAGATACTATTTTGCCATTTACAGTTTGTGCTTGCTAAAATTAATCAAAACATGACCTAAGAGTTTATTGGTTTCTTCCGAATCTAAATCCATCAATTCACAGCAAAGATTATTCTGAATCCATTTTCTGCAAGTCAAGATCACATACCACCATACTTGCAGATCTTTCGTTTTTCTATACTCTCAGCAAAGTCTGATGCCAAATTATTTAAAAAATAAAACAAATAAAAAACCCATAACCACGCCCTTTCCAGTAGATCAAATCCATCTTACCCAAATATCAAACAAAGAAAAAAAAGAAAAAAAATGCAAACAGAGAGCAGCACAGGTTCATCACGGTTGAAGACCCATAACCACGGGTTTCAAAAGATCTAATCAAATGCTTACCCAAACATCAAACAAAGAAAAAAAAAACAGAGAAGCATTTCATCACCACGGGTTGAAAACCCATCATCACGGGTTGATACGGTTAAATCAAATGCGAAAACCCAAACATCAAACAAAGAATAAAAAGGAAAAAAAAAACAGAGAAGCAAATACCTTCGGATTTCTGTGGAAAAAGCTGAGAAAGAGGTCAGTGGTTGGCTGAGCTCGGACCGGTGAAATAGTGTGTGAGGAGCTGAGGGTAGTGAGAGCTTCTTTGTGGTGGGTATTGGAACAGAGATGAGAGGTCTGAGTGAAGAGAGAAGTCTGAGATGAAAGAGCTGAAGTGAAGAGAGCCGTTGAGAACAGTATCAAAAGGCGCGCCTCACGTGAATGCGTCAGACCGTGTGGGACCCGATGTGTTCTGATATTACAAAATTGCCATTGAGAACAGAAAATTGGAAACTGAAAACAGCCAAAAGTTGTTTTCAGTTTCCACAACTCACAACTCAAAAATGTGAGAATTGAGAACTGAAAACAGAGTTATGGAAACAAAAAATAATGTAGCCAAACAACCTTTTTGTATGGGTCCCACCATTTTTTAGAATTGAGTTATGGAAATAGAGAATTGAGTCGCGGAAACAAGCTAACCAAACAGGCTCTTAGTTTTCATAATCAATGAAGTTGCTCATTAAATGAGACTGAAACTGTGAGGGTAAGGGCGATTCAGAACTTACAAACCAATGTTGAGTAGCCTAGTTGTTTTCCTTGCAATTTCTAAAATAATTTGAATTATTTTTAAATGAGCTTCCTCTCCCTCCAATCACTTTTCAGGCATGCTGTTCAGTCCTTCAAAGTTGGGTTTCAAAAAAGTTTATGACTGGATGGTAATAAGCCTATCCTTGCTTTTGAAGCACTTACTTTGTGTTAAAACCTTCCACTACCTATTTTGATCTCCCTTTGTATATGGTGCAATTAAGTAGTTTGAAATTTTAAGCAAGCATGTGAATTTGGGTCAAAAATTCACTAAATAATGTATTGTTTCACAATTGGTTTTCCAACTGCATCTTCCTTTTGAATGAGATCAATTGACAAAAAACTCAAAGCAATACCATTTTTGTTTTTGTTTTTTTTTTTTTTTTTTGTACTTCAAAATGTATTATGTATATAACCATGTTTTGAAGTTTGGCCTTTGGTAGCAATCATTTCATAGAATGGACCTCACAAGAAGTCTAAATTACTGAACTTTTTTGAGAATCAACTAAATTATTGAACTTAGGTATATAAGGTTACATTCAGGAAATAATTAATTAACCATATTCTAAGGCATCGGCATGGTTGCTGAAAAATGTCCTACACACTAATCTCAATGTTGATTTCTTTTTCCTTAGCTCATTGTGCTTAAATAGTAGTTACGTGACATAAGAAGCATAGATTTTTAAAAAGTCTGCAATTAATTTAAACTTCTCAATTTGACGAAAATATCGCACCTACAATAGTTTAGGACATGCCCATTAGGAAAAAATATCACAAAAGATCCAAAAAATTTTCCAAACAACTCAATAAATAATTTAGGATACATCTCAAGGCTAAAAATGACTAAGACACACAGTTTACTACTCAAGGCACCGTTCGAGGTACTTTGATGGAGACATATGCAGGAAAATTATGTAGAATTATGCAGATCTAATATCAATTGTTGGAAGTGGATATCAGTCTAAATGATGTAGTATACAATGGATGCATCAATGAGAAGTACAATCTGATCAATTCAAGAAATGGATTCTTACATGTTGAAATACGTTGGAAGGTGATTTGAGACATGCCACCAACACTTTATACTTCACTAAACCAAGGTAAAATAAAATAGTGTTTTTGGCTGTTAAGTTATAGCACTATTGAGCAACATAAACAGCTCCTTTCATTTTTGAAACGACATTCAGGCAATCTCATAAACACATCAAAGGCATGCCAAGGATGATGAAGTAAAATTATGTAGAATTATGCAGAAAAATTATTGCAAAAATTGAAACACCGAAAACAATTTGCTTTGATTCTAAAACCTAATCCATGTTATACAATCATGATATTGAAGTATGATATAATATCAATTGTTGGAAGTGGATATCAATAAAATGATGTAGTATACAATGGACGCAATTTTGAATTTGTTTGGGTATTATGAACATTCTTTCAATTCTATTGTAATGTTTTGAATATTAATATTAACATTCTGGAGCTAATGTACTATCGAAGTGAATAAATTGATCAGCATGGTTTTGGGAGCTCTCAAAGCTTACTGTGTTATGATAAATTCTTTATTTAATGAAAGTTGGGATATAACATTGAAAATTTTGGGTTTGACCAAAAAGTTTGGTGAAAGATTGATTCCAAAGATGAGGCAAAATCATTTGCAGATTTCATGGAAAATAGAAGAAAGAATGGTACGTTAGAAATGGTCTAAAAAATTGATAATGAGCTGCCTTGTGGCTGTTTATATTTTATTAAAAAAAATTGATTATCAAAAATATTATATTTAAATTTTTTTAAAGTTCCTCTTCAACCAATTGTACTAAAATAATATTCACACGTTTTCTCATTGATCTTTCAACAAATACACAACAAATAAATTGTCATAGCCTCACAAGTAGAGACACCTACATGCACCTGGCCACATTTTTTATTCTTCTTTTTTTTTTTTGATACTGGGTACAAAATAGAAGACAAAAATAGAGTCTCCAACGAAAAATATCCTCCAAAAGAGAAACAAAGAGGCACACTTTATTGCTTTTGGCACCCATGATGGTCAAAATTACATTTGTTTTTATGCACTTGGCTCCTTAGCTTCTAACAACAGTGGAATCCATTTGTCATAGTTTGCAGTATATAAAAGGAACGATATGCATTATTTTGACTACAAAGACAGAGTTAAGATAGTACCTTGTGCCCATCAATATGAACTTGAAGAAATCTCAATCTCTTGAGAAACAACTGCTACCATTGGATTTTTTGAAAGGCATTGGAAATATAGAGGAATTTGAGGCACGTTCACTTGCATCACTCCTTTAAGAATTTCAACTACCTGCCCCCAACACTTTATATTTCACTACTTCAAAGTCTTACAATCTTCCAATAAGCCACAACACATTAAAAAAAATGAGACCTCAGATATTTCCAAATAAACCAAGGTAAAATAAAATAGTTTTGTTAGCTGTTAAGTTATAGCACTATTGAGCAACATAAACAGCTCCTTTTATTTTTGAAACGAGATTCAGCCAATCTCACAAATACACCAATGGCATGCCAAGGATGCTCGTCTAATATAAACATAAACACAAACACAAACAAAAGAAAAAAAAAAAAAAAAAAAAAAAAAAAAAAAAAAAGGTCTCATATTAATATAAACAAAGCATAAAAGTTTTGCACCCAAAAAAAAAAAAAAAAAAAGAATTGAGATGTAGAGATACCTCAACCGAAGCAAGCAAGTTCTATCAGTATTTATACACCGTGTGGAAAGGAAGACAGGAAGGAAGGAAATCGGATAAGTAGTCGTTACCGCGAAACAGTAGAGCAGGAAGGTGGGTAGCTTTCAAACTCTATGTTTTCTCACGCAATACCTGAAGGCTTCAATGTTTTTTTTTTTTTTTTTTTTCCTCCCTTTAAGTTTCCCTCCACGTTACAATCTTCAAACTCTTTGTCTCCTCACGTTTCTATTTGGTCACACAAAACCCTGAAGGCTTACAAGTTTTTTTTTTTTTTTTTTTTTTTTCTTCCTTTAAGCTGAAAAGGCTCACACAAAACCAGCTTCAACGTCTTTTTTTCTTTTTTCTTTTTTTTTTTTTTTTCCCCTTTAAGCTGAATTGAAAAGGCTTTGGGTTGGGCTTGATAGTGGAACTAAATAAATAAGAGGTGGGCTAGATTAATTATACAAATTTATTATAGGGTGATAGTGGAAGTAAATAAATAAGTAGTGAGCTACATTTATAGGGCTGAAAATTATAAAAAACCATTTTAAAATTGAAGGACAAATTATATTTTTTTAAATGATGTGGCGGCTAATGTGGCGCAACGTGAGAGCAGCAGCATTAAATGCTACGCTTCAACTTTTAGTAATAACTAGTTGCTGACCCGATGTTACGCGTGATAATTTTTTTTTTTTATGATTGTGTTATTATTTTGAATATTTTTGAATGTATTACTACTTAGGTTGCATTATATATATATATGAACAATATATTGTAGGATTCATGATGATAGAAGGTATTGGTCTTGGAATTAGATGTGGAAAGGATACAAATATACTTGGCCTTGTAGTCAGTCCAAAACTGATCAACCATCTTCCCAAGTTAGTAAAATTTAAGTAACTTAAAATTAGATAGAAAGGATTTTATAAATTTCAAGTTAGAGTCATGCTAGGTGAAAACTTTAAAGGACTGCAATTAACTTCTTGCAAGTCTTTTTAAATAAATATTAATAATAAAAAAAGATATATTCCTTTGAAGATAGAGATTAGTATTATAAATAGGATGAGGAAATTTTATTGTATTATGTTTTTTGGAAACATAATTTCTACCAAACTCAGTTGGCTAATTTGTACATTTCCAAGTCAATTGAGCACATTTTGCATGTTACATGTAATTCTTCATTTCCATATGAACAACCTACACAACCAAAAGAAAATATAAAAAATACTTAGCATAGCCTTTTCATTTTATAGCTGTTCAACTTGCAATTTAATCGATATTCTGTAATCAACTGGTAGAAAATATGAACAACCTACACAACCAAATAAAAATTTAAAAAATATTTTAGCATAGCTTTTTCATTTTATTTATAATTAAAAGTTACAAATACTTGAAGAAACAATCCAACTTAAAAACATGTAAATTAACAGGTAACTTGTGAGCAACTGGTGGTTAAAATAGTATTCAAAACGATGACAGGTGTTCACATCATTCAACACCAAGACCTTTTATGTGATATTTTTGCACCAGTCATGTTTTTCAATAGAAAATATCTAATCTCTAAACATATTACAATCTCATCTGACGATTATCTCAAAATATGAACATCATGTGGTTCTAAAGAATTTGGAATTTTTACTGAATTATTTTACAGTCTCATCTAACGGTTATCTCAAAATTTGAATATCTTGTGGTTCTAAAGTATTTGGAAATTTTTTTATTTATAAAATTCCCCCAAGATAATCCATTATAATTTGGTAGAAACCAAAAGATAATATAAAAATTAGTTTAGCACACCAAAAGATAATATAATCTCAATTCTATAATAGCCTTTTCATTAATTGAGAGTTGGACATACTTTACGAAACAATCCAGCTGTTGAACTTGCAATTTAATAGATAATCAGTAATCAACTGGTAGAATATATGAACAACCTACATGACCAAAAGAAAATATAAAACATATTTTAGCATAGCCTTTTCATTTTGTTTATAATTAAAAGTTACAAATACTTGAAGAAACAATCTAGCTTTTGAACTGAACAGCCTACACAAACAAAAGATAATATAAAATTATTCAAGCATACCAAAAGATAATATAAAAATATTTTAGCATAGCCTTTTCATTTTATTTATAATTGAGTGTTGGACACACTTGAAGAAACATTCCAGCTTTATTTACAATCGAATTTCCTAGCAAAGCAACTCATTCAACAATGTCCTTTTTTTTTTGGTTATTTTCTTTGGTTACACAAACTGTTCAGGCAATAGTGGAATTTCCCAACAAAGCAACTCATTAAACAATACACTGCAGAAAAGTAGAAGTAATATGTTCTAACTATGTGCAACTGTATCAAGTTTTGATCGCACGCATATTTGTTTTTTTTATCCAAATACACTGCTACCTCTGCCTCCATAGTGGTAATAGCTCTGAATCTATCTATGACACTTGTGGACCAAGGAGGCACATGGCTAATGTACTTCAGTTATTTATTGTGCATTACAAAAGGGAATTTGCAAAATCATATCCCAAAAGGCATATGGGATACTATGGAAGGTGATGATGTGGCTCTTGCATCATAGCTTGTGGCAAGAGACAATGGTTTGGATGAAAGTTTACAAGTATAAATGCTGTATTGGGAAATTTTCTTTAGCTACTAAAATATTGCCTAATTTTGCACTACATGATTGTCACACTATTTTTGGCTTATCCCTACCTAGAACTTCCCACTCATTAACCAAACCAAATTGAACCAAATCAACAAATAATGCTACGACCCAACTCAAGTTAATAAAACCAACATCAAGTTACTTAAAGCGGCTATACAATTAACTCTTAACAATAAACCGTAACTAGTTCCAAAAAAGCTACCTACCAAAGCAGGAAAAATGGTGTGCAATAGATTTTTACATGTACAAAATTACTTTAATGTCTTTGTAAATACATTATCATAAAAGTAGCTATCTTTTGAGACATGGTCTAGGAATTACAATCTAGTCAAACATGCTAAGCACCCAGCAAATATGGGAATCGATGGAATCCACATCAATTAATTTTCTAATGCTGCAACCATCAAGCTCTCTAAATAACTTGGATATCCAACCAACCTTGTCACCTTCTAGAAAACTTCAATTAGTACCACCACATTGAAAACTTAGTTTTCATAATCAATGAAGTTGCTCATTAAATGAGATTGAAACTATGAGGGTAAGGGTAATTCAAAACTTACAAACCAATGTTGAGTAGCCTAGTTGTTTTCCTTGCAATTTCTAAAATAATTTGAATTATTTTTAACTGAGCTGCCTCTCCCTCCAATCACTTTTCAAGCATGCTATTGTGTCCTTCAGAGTTGGGTTTCCAAAAAGTTTATGATAGGATGGTAATAAGCCTAGTCATTGCTTTTGAAGCACTTATTGCTTATTGTTTTCTTATCTCCAAGCCTAATGTTGCATTGAATTGTGAAATTCCAAAAAAACTTCAAAATATGAGCACCTTATGATGCAAAGAAGTTTTTTTTTTCTTTTTTGAAAAGATGCAGTGGATCACTTAAAACTTGATATGCTTCCCCTAATACCTACAAACATCATAAATAATGAATGAACTTGGACTTTTAAAAATAATCTCTTTGCGTGGTTTTAATATCACTTTGTTTTAAAACCTTCCATACCTATTTTGATCTACCTTTGTATATGGTGCAATTAAATAGTCTGAAATTTTAATCAAGCATGTAAATTTGGGTCAAAAATTCATTAAATAACATATTGCTCCACAATTGATTTTCCAACTGCACCTTCCTTCTGAATGAGATCAATTGACAAAAAACCCAAAGCAATACTAGTTTTTTTTTTTTTTTTCTTTTTTTGTACTTCGAAATGTATTATGTATATAGCCATGTTTTGAAGCTTGGCCTTTGGTAGCAATTATTTCACAGAATGGACCTCACAACAAGACTAAATTACTAAACTTTTTTGAGAATCAACTAAATTATTGAACTTAGGTATATAAGGCTACATTCAAGAAATAATTAATTAACCATGTTCTAAGGCATCGGCATGGTTGCTGAAAAATGTCCTAGACACTAATCTCAATATTGATTTCTTTTTCCTTAGCTCATCATGCTTAAATATTAGTGACATGACATAAGAGGCATAGATTTTTAAAAAGTCTGCAATTAATTTAAACTTCTCAATTTGACGAAAATATCACACCTACAATAGTTTAGGACATGCCCATTAAAAAAAAAATAGATCACAAAAGATCCAAAGAATTTTCCAAACAACTTAATAAATGATTTGGGATACATCTCAAGGCTAAAAATGACTAAGACACACAATTTACTGCTCAAGGCACCGTTCGAGGGACATTGATGGAGACATATGCAGAAAAATTACCGCAAAAATTGAAACACCAGGAAAACAATTTGCTTTGATTCTAAAACCCAATCCATGTTATACAATCATGATATTGAAGTACAACCTAATATCAATTGTTGGAAGTGGATATCAATCTAAATGATGTAGTATACAATGGGCGCATCAATGAGAAGTACAATATGATCAATTCAAGAAATGGAGTCTTACATGTTGAAATACGTTGAAAGGTGATTTGAAACGTGCCACCAACACTTTATACTTCGCTACTTTAGAGTCTTACATTCTTCCAATAAGCCACAACACATAAAAAAAATGAGACCTGAGATATTTCGAAATAAACCAAGGTAAAATAAAATAGTGTTTTTAGCTATTAAGTTATAGCACTATTGAGCAACATAAACAGCTCCTTTTATTTTTGAAACGACATTCAAGCAATCTCACAAACACATCAATGGCATGCCAAGGATGCTCATCTAATATAAACACAAACACAAACAAAAGAAAAAAAAAAAAAAAAAAAAAAAAAGGGTCTCATATTAATATAAACAGAGCATAAAAGTTTTGCACCCAAAAAAAAGAATTGAGATGTAGAGATACCTCAACCGAAGCGGGCAATTTCTGTCAGTACTTATACACCGTGAGGAAAGGAAGACAGGAAGGAAGGAAGGAAATCAGATAGGCAGCCGTTATTGCGAAACAGTAGAGCAGGAAGGTGGGTAGCTTCCAAACTCTCTATTTTCTCATGCAATACCAAAAGGCTTCAAAGTTTTTTCTTTTTTTTCCCCTCACGTTAGAATCTTCAAACTCTCTGTCTCCTCATGTTTCTATTTGGTCACAAAAAACCCTAAAGGCTTTCACTTTTTTTTTTTTTCTTCCTTTAAAAGCCTCAGACGCTTCAATGTTTTTTATTTTTATTTTTTTCCTTTAAGCTGAACTGAAAAGGCTTTGGGTTGGGCTTGATAATGGAACTAAATAAATAAGAGGTGGGCTAAATTAATTATATAAATTTATTATAGGGTGATAGTGGGAGTAAATAAATAAGTAGTGGGCTACATTTATAGGACTGGGATTTATAGGGCTGAAAATTGTAAAAAATATTTGAAAATTGAAGGACAAATTATATTAAAAAAAAAAATTTTGACGTGGCAACTAATGTGGCACAATGTGAGAGCAGTAGCATTAAAAGCTATGCTTCAGCTTTTAGTAATATATAGATATATAGATTACAAGGAAAGTGAAAAATCATGATATGTCTACCTAAACATCCTAACAACATAAGAAACTCACCATGATGTCGTTTTGAAACTGCATGGTGCTTCCTCATGTGCACTCTAAGTATCAAAAGAGAAACAATTACAGACAATGTAATTGCACCCGCAATGGTCCCCACCATTATGCCAGCCAATGCACCTTTGCTTATACCAGAGCTTGGAGAGTTGCCAACCTCTGTGACATTAGTGAAAATTATTAGCATAAAAAATTCAAAACCATCCAACAATATTCATCTCATATATGAATATATGAAATTAACATGTCCTGACACATAGTTCATCTATGCATGGGGTGAAGACATAAGTAACATCAGGTGTGAATTAGAAGCTTCCTTCCTGGCCAATATAGAACACAACTTAATTGCCCAGAAAAAAAATATAAAACCTCTTGAACTAAGGATATTGCAGTTGTTCACTTGTGAGTGCAATGTATCTACAATAACACTAAACATAGCATCACTATGGTGAAAGCACTAAACTGCCTAGATCAAGCCTATCTTTAAAACAGTTGGCAGCAAAAAAAAAAAAAAAAAAAGTTGATCTCCACTAAAATGTGCCACCCACAGACACACAATCGCTTAGAGTAACAAGCATAGGCCAGCTCTGTATGGACTTAAACATAGGTATAACCACAACAGAAAATAATGCCACAAACCTACGATTATCTATTTAGTATATAGGACTTTTAAGGTGTAGGTCAAATATGTAAGGTTGAATTTAATCAACCATCTTTTTGGCTTTATTCCATGCCAAATTTGCTTGTAATTTAGCAATTAGTAACCCTGTATTTAGGTGGGAATCATGTAAGGGTGGTGTCTGAGAGAGTGTGAAGAAATGCTCAAGACTGTGTAGTTAAGCAGGGACTTGCAACTGGATCTCGCAGGTGGCTTGCGGCTTACAAGCCGCCAGAAGATGCACACGAGTGAAGTGTGCAGAAAAGCTGAACTGTCATGCCAATTGTAGCACTATAGGACAAAAAGTCCAGACTGGCCATTCAGTTAGCTCATGGCTTGAACTCGCGACTCAGTCAAGTCGCGAGGCCAAGTCACCAGCCAACTCTGTTTTGAAAAAATGACTCTTCGCATTCCACTCTCACCCTAGTATAAATACCCCTTATACCCATGAAATGTAGAGAGTTTTCATAGAAAATTTTAAGAGAGAAACCCTGGAGAAAAACAAGATTGACTCATCACCAATCTTCATATAGTGACTCTTCAAATTCCACTACTCTCACCCTCTCCATTGTTACATCCTTAAGAGGTTCATTACCCAAATCTTTTTCTCACCAAACCCATATCTGTGAGAAGGCTATTTGGTGCTTGGGAAGCAATTAGGAAGGGACCAATTAATATTGGTTGATGCCATGGGCTAAAGCGGAATCTGGTAAGCTAAAAAAGACATAGGTTTAGCGTAACCTCATTGGAGTAAGAAGTTTGGAGGGCTTAGGTACACTGGGTATATTAGGCTTGGAGGGTCTATTGCTGTTCATATATCCCAACTTCATTTTCTAGTGGATTATTGACTGCTTGGAGGGCGGCGGAGAGGTCTTATGCCAAAGACTTCAGTTTCCTCTTCGATAACACATCGTTGTGTTGTCCTTGTGTTTGCATCTCTCTTCCCTTAATCTTTGCCATTTAATTTCTGCTGTGGATATGATTTTATTTGGTTTAGATTGTTTATCAATTCTATGATTAGCTTATGTTTATTTTCCTTACATATATTGTCTGACATTAAGCTTGAATTGGTAATTTGTAAATTGGGGGTCTCAACGTTCAAGCATGTTTTATACGCTATTTGAACTTTCAAAATACATTGAAGAAGACAGTTGTACGTTCTTCAATTGGTAAATAAGCATAAGTTCCAACTTCAACAAAGCTCTGTTGCAAAAAATATCAGACAAGGGTTTCAAGACAAACCAGATTTATAAACATCCAGGAGATCGAGGTTGAGAAGTTCATAAGGTCCAAATACGTCACTATAACAAATTTTCCATGATGTGAAGTTGCTCGTGATTTGCTGAACCTCACTACTATTGAATACGGAGGTGTTCTCTAGAAAAATCTTCAAGGTTATCTTCAGTCAAGGTCCTACTTCCCATGCCCATAAATTTTTAAAGTCCAGCTAATTAAGAAATAAATTAAGACCTCCTGTCATGTACACTTCAAAGTCATCTATGTATGGATGAAAATCTGTGAATCCAGGACTTTTCAACCGATATTCAACAATCAGAGGGGCAGCACAGATACAACTTTGAGTAGATGTGATGGAACATTCGTAAGATGGTGGGCATACTGTAGGGATAGGAACAGAACTGGAATTTGTTAAACTCTGAGTGTCACTTTCAGGTTGACAGAATTGAAGATTTACATTGCTATTGCATAAGGGATTCCCTTGAAGCCTGAAAATTAATTATCAAAACAAGTGACATGATAATTGTATCAATGTGTATGTTTGTTGCACCTCCAATTTTTTTTTTTTTTTTAATTATTAAAACTAAAAGGAGCACATCATAACAAGTAATCACGTTAATTTAAGATGCATTTTTTTACTCATGAAATTCTACATGAAGCTAATTAGCAAGTGAAAATTGGGGAGCAAGTATAGAAGCAAACCAGAGAGTGACATTCGAAGGTAGAACAGTACTGCCAGTAATATTTGAACGATTATCATTCTGCAACTCCTTGCAATACCAAAGGGCCACAAGCAATCACTTAGAAAATCCAGTATTAGATGCTTGTAAACTTATTGAATTCAATCCAAGATGTTACACATTGGAATTTTACAAAAGAGTGTGCTGTAATTAGAAAAACAAATCAACTTTATTTGTACCAATATAAGCACAAGATGTCTGAGGGCATGAACATGCACACACACACACACACCCAACAGAAAATTATGCTTTTAACCAAGGGAAATAAAAACATTGTCACTCAGATCTTACACTGTAAGGTTTCCCTTTGCATTCAAAGTCCTACTATCCCAAGTGGCAGATGGAACTGAACCGTTCAATGTATTATTTGCAAGTGACCTGCCATGGGGAATAATTTACCAAATAAAGCAATTTATTAATTAAAAGTTTAATTTATTGACTAATATCAACTGGTAACTTTATAAGTAACTGTTGAGATAAGTGGATACTCAAATTTAGATAGATATGAAATGATTTACTATAACATTGAACTATAGAATTTGTTAAATTACTAATTGCTCCAAAAGCTTAAGCTTTTGGACAATCGGTAATTTAACATGGTATCAAAGTAGGAGGTCATGAGTTTGATCCTTTCTTCTCTATTCTGATGCACCAAAAGCTTAAAATTTTGGAATAATTGGTAATTTAACAACTAAAAATGTGGAAGGAGGAAAAAAGCAAGTGGAGGACTACTCACAATTTCTGAAGAAGAGGAAGACCCAAAAAGTTTGTCGAAATTTTTCCCGTAAGATTGTTATTAGATAAATCGCTAAGCATATTGTTTGAATAATAGATATCAGAAGTCAAGGGAATTGCTTGCATAAATTATGTTAAAAAACTGAAAGATGTGTCCGAATATTTTGTAAATTTGGTAAATAATTTTAAACAAAACACAAAAACTAGCAGATGATATGTCATTCAAAAGAGGGAGAATCTTACATAGTTGTGATACTCGCAGAAAGTTTGTTCTGAGGTATGGTTCCATTTAGCTGATTTGAACTAAGATCTTTAAAATTTATGTAAATTAAAATTAAAGTATAAGTAGCTAGCAGACTGATCTTTGATAAAGTAAAGAGAAAATTTTATTCAGCCTGGTGCATTTATCTTTCTGTCTCAAAAGCTCATTCATAATCAGCGTAAAATAGATTAAAAAAGGAAAATAGAATAAAGCAACTAACATATAACCAAGCTATTGTATTCAACTCAAATCAGGAATTGGTCCTTGCAAACTGCAGTTCCTAAGACTCTTGGAAAATCCAACCAAAACACAAATATTATCAATCGTGCCATGAAATATCATGTGACATGGAAATGCATACTCCTTGATTGCCATCTTGCAAGCATATAAAGCTCCAAATAGCATGAAACATTTTTGATATCTGATTACATAAACTAGTATGGAACATTGCACAAAGCTTCAAAGGATTAATCACTAATTAAAGCAATCCTGACTTGCTCAGTGTACCAGTGGCCTAGAAGTTTCAAAGAAAAAAAAAAAAAAACATTATATGCCTACTTAGTTGGCTTAACAAACACCACAATCTAAGTTAGGTAACATTCCCATTTAATTTCTTTTCAATCAATGTTTGAATAATTTATATATTTCTGACAAAATGTATACCATTCTATCAATTTTATATATTTTTTTTATTTTGCTAGTTTTTCTGTCTGTTGGAATTTGGTGCTTGCCAAAGAACATTCAAAAATCAGAAACATAAACATCCACACATTAGAAATATAAACATCACCACAAGACATCAAAATTTAACAAGGTTTGGAAACTCAATGTCTACATCCATGGACAAACAACAGCAAAAATTCACTATCAAGAATATGGATTACAACACATAACTAATGCCTAGAAACTAGACTCACACTCTCACAACAATACTCACAACCTTCACAAATACCAACACACTCAAAACTTCTCACAACTGCAAACAAATCCTAACCCTAATACACCAAAACAAACTCTGAATATCAACTCACAAACTTGACCTTTTCACTATCCAAAAACCCAATACACCCAATGATACTCTTAAAGTAACACAATAAACAAACTTTCAAGTCTCACATGCAGGTCCCTTTCAAACTAATCTTCGAAGAAACCTACTCATGTTCTTCTAATAGTCTTCCCTTCTCTCCTCCATATGGTAGGATTTATTGGGAGAAAACCACAAAACCATTTACAGTCCTGTCTTCTATATATAAGGTGTCAATATATATTCATTGGTGGAAAAGAAGTATCAAATTACTTCTTTTATAAGGAATAAATTTTCCTCCCACACCAAGAAAACTAAAACCAAGTCAAAATGGGAGAAAATTTTCATCAAATCTCTACATGGACCCAAATTCCATCAAATAATCTTCATTCTTTCTGTTACAATTCCATCATAGTCTAAAAAGTTTTTCCTCAAATAAGTTGATCATCATTTCCATGTATAAAGCCAAACTTGTGTGCACCTATATCAAACCAATCACAAACTTCTACAAAAAATCTTTTCTTGAACCACACCAGGATCAACCTAGCTTTGATAACAACTTGTCGAAATTTTGGTGTGCATTTACACAAACAAGAAATAAAATATCAATACAAGACAACAATTTTTAATGTGGTTTGAACAACTTTATGCCTAGATCCAAAGATAAGGCAACTAAAATCCTCTATAAACAATATGAACTACAACCACAAACCACAAACCAAATCACTAACTCTTACAAACAATATTCACTAACTTAACAAACACAAACTAACCCATATCTCAATACACCCAAAAGAAACTCTCAATAACAAATCCCAAACTTGACACTCTTTTAGTACCAAAATCCCAATACACCATACGATGTTATTACAGTAACAGATTAGTCAAACTCTAAAGTCACATAGGTGGGTATCCTTAAACCCCAAAAGAACTATCAAGCTACTATTTTGAATGCTCGAAAATGTGTTGAAAACACAAGAGCTGTTTAGACCCCTAAATTAAAATTACAGCTCGATTGATTTTACACTAACTTAATACTAAGTGCGGAATAGTGTAAATGCGAGCAGATAAACAAACAAGCTACTCTAATCCATAAACAAAGCAACACAGCAGTAAAATGGAGTATAAAAGAGTAGGGAAGAAAGATGAAAACACAAGATAATACGCCTAAGTGAATCCCTTAGCAACTAGTTTGGCCTTGTATCTCTCAACAGACCCATCTGCCTTGAGTTTAATCTTGGACACCCATTTGCAACCAATTGGAACCTTGCTGGGAGGAAGTTTGGTCATAACCCAAGTGTTATTAGCTTGAAGAGCATTAATCTCAGCCTTCATGGCAGCTTGCCACAAAGGATCAGTCAAGGCTTGAGCATAAAAGGTAGGTTCTTTGGCAACAGTTAAAGCAATAGCAAAAGCCCTATGTGAAGTAGACAATCTATCATATGAAAGAGAAGAAGAAAGAGGGTAAAGATGGTAACTCAGGTGGTAACTCAGGTAAAGGAAAGGAAACAGTAGCAGGAAGCTCATTATAATCAGAAGAAGGGACATTGACAGATGGAGAAAAAGTTGAATCAGAATGCACAAGGTCAAGAAATTCATCAGGGGGAACAACAGGATCAACAGAAGATAAAGGAAGGGTAAATTCTACAAAAAAAAAAAAAAAAAAAAAAGAAGTAACATCTAGAACTGAAGTTTGAGGTGGAAAAATAAAAGAAGAAGATGGAACAGAAGGTATGACAGATTTAGATGTCCATGTTTGAAAGGAAAGGTGAACTCCTTAAAGATGACATCTCTAGACAAGAAAACAATCTTAGAAGCTAAATCATACAATTCATAACCTTTTGTACCAAAAGGATAGCCAATGAAAATGCATGCTTTAGCCCTAGGATCAAACTTTGTTCTATATCTAGTTAAGGTAGAAGCATAACACAGACATACAAAAGACTTAAGATGATTATATGTAGGAGGATGACCCAAGAGCCTTTCATAAGGAGTAAGATTTTGTAAAAGTGGACTAGGAAGCCTATTAATGAGATAAGTGGCTGTCAAAACACAATCTCCCTAGAATTTCAAGGGAAAATTTGCTTGAAATCTTAAGGGTCTAGCAGCATTTAAAAGATGCTTATGTTTCCTTTCAGCCACAGCATTTTGTTGTGGAGTCTCAACACATAACAATTGATGAATGATACCTTTAGAAGCATAAAAGGAAGAAAGGGCAAATTTAGGTCCATTATCTGTTCTAAACACCTTGATAGAAACTTTGAATTGTGTTAAGATCATATTAAAGAAGGATTGAATCAAGGAAGAAGCATCAAACTTATGCATCATCAAATATACCCAAGTAAACATGTTGTGATCATCAACCAAGGTAAGAAAATACCTTGATCCATTCAGGGAAGGTGTGGAATATGGTCCCTAAATGTCAGCATGAATCAAATCAAAGCAAGATAAAGAAATGCTAATAGAATGAGGAAAAGGCAATTTTTGCTGTTTAGCTAAAGGACAAATATGACAATCAAAAGGCTTATTATTATTGCAAGATTTGATCTCAGGTACAATGGTATTCAACAAAGTCAATCTTTGTGAAGATGGATGACCTAATCTATAGTGCCATAACCTAAAAACACTATCTGAAGAATCAATATTACAAGAATTAATACTTTTTCCATGAAAATAGGATGACAACTTTGATAAAACCTCAGAAATAGAATCTGGTAGGGTGACTTAGGGAGTGCACTGCAGTGTGTAAAGGTCTCCTTGCTTTTTACCCAACCTAATCATCTTCCAAAGCTGTAAGTCCTGGATAAAACAATAATGGGAAAGAAATATACAGCAACAAGAAGAATTCTGGGTCAATTTGCTGATAAAAATAAGATTGAAAGAAAAACTAGGAATACAAAGAACATTCTCTAAGAGTAAAGAGGTAGAAACTTGGACAGTGCCTACATGAGTCACCTTGACCATATCACCATTAGGTAGCCTAACATAAATATGAACAGAAGAAGTAATAGACTTGAAAAAATGAAGAGAGTGAACCATGTGGTCACTAGCTCCACTGTCAAGAATCCAATCAGTGGAGCCTATGTTTGAAGTACTGACACTTGAAGAAAAACAGAATACTCAAAGGATGGAGTAAACCAAATACCTGACAACTCTTGACCATGAGAACCAAGTGGAGGTTGAGTAATGATGGTAGCTACCTGATGAGTAGAGTCCAAACTTGCTTCTGGTGGGGCCTGAGTACCAAAATGGCATTATGAATTCAACAAACCAACTAGTTGTTGATACTCAGCTCTAGTGAGGGAGAAAGGTTCACTGGAACTATCCTTAGCTGCAACCAGATTACTTGCAAAAGATTGATTCTTGTTCTTGAACTTGTACCCAGGAGGATAACCATGTAGCTTGTAGCATTTATCAACTACATGTCCCATGGCACCACAGTGAGTGCATTGAGGTCTGTTAGTCCTTGACTTATTGAAATTCTTGGCATTACCACCAGACTTGGGTCCCAATACTGCCAATGCATCTACTGTTTTAGTCAAAACCTTCTTCCCAGCACCAACCTTTCTTTGCTTCTCATCTTGAAGCAAAAGAGAGAAAGCCTTACTCAAAGGAGGTATGGGATCCATAGAAGAATCTGACCTCTGATTGCAACATAGTCTCATTCAGTCCCATCAAGAATGACATGGTACAATCCTCCACATGGTGTCCACAAGTACAAGTTCTATAGTTGGAAAATTCATCCTAAAGACCCTTAAACTTGGTGTAGTATGCATTGATACTCAAATCCTCTTGAGTCAAAGAGCTAACTTCCTTCCTTAATTCCAAAATTCTAGGAACATTGCCTTGTCCATACCTGTATTGTAGATCAAGCCAGACCTCTCTTGCTGTCTTGAAATACACTATGCTTGGTTGTAAATCCTTAGAAACAGAATTGAACAACCAAGCTAATATTGTGTTGTTACATTTACACCAAGTTGTGTACAGAGGATGGTCAATGGATTGAGGCTTAGGAATTGAGCCATCAATGAACCCTAGTTTAGTCTTAGCATCCATTGATATAGGGACTGCTTTGCTCCAGGTACTACAATTCTCCTCAGTGAGATGTTGAACCACAAGGGAAACACCAAGGTTATCTCCACTAGATAAGAAAAAAGGACTAGATGCATTTTCCCAAGGCTAGGTAGTAGGAACAGAAGCACTTTCAGTCATACTTAACAAGAACTATCCAACAAAAAAGAATTGATCAAGATTCAGATTCCCAAACAGAAGCTAACAAAGCTAGAAACCAAGATTCTTGAGAGAAACCAACACAATTCAAGATCTTGAAGAAAGAAATGTAGCAACAACAAATTGGTAATTGAAAACCCTAACAATGGATGTTTTAATTTGCCAATATACAGAAGAAATGAAAATTGAAGACCCTAGTAATTAATAGGTATTTCAATTTGCCAATACAGAAGAAATCAAGATTTTCAAGATGCTATCAAGCGCAGGAAGAAAATCCAGATTTAGAGAAGAGAACTCAGTGCAAGAATCAAGAAAAATACAATCAAGAAAAATTTCTACTTGATTCGAAGAAAAGCACTAAGGAAACAAAATGAGATTGAACTAAAAATTCAGAGAATACTAGAATTGAAGATTCTCTTGAATCAGTTCAGCTCTGATACCATGTTGAAATCACACACAAGCTTGAAGGTCCTACAATGGTGGAATCAGAGAGAGAGAGAAGAGCTGTATTGTTGTGAATGATTTCGTATATTCATAAATATATGACTCTGCCCCTTATATAGCTAAAACAGAGCAGCGGGAAAGAATAACCACCTAACTAACTATCAATACAACTAATACAAACATGACAAGTGGCAGAAAGATAAAACTGACTAACTAACTAATTGTGCACTGTATAAACGACAACCCGTTTAATGTACTACTACTCTATGCTACTGTAGGTTATCACTTCTATATACAAACTACAATATACAAAATACAGAACTACTAAACTATTATCTACAAGATAATCCGTACTTTAACAATTACCAATCCTGGTGGCTCTAAGTCTAAGTAAACCTTTGGACCTCATCCAAAAAACAAAAAAAAAAAAAAGTAAACCTCTGGACGGACGTGGAAAAACCTTAAAAAATTTATGTGGGATTTTTTAAGGTATGGGGCCATATCTAAGAGACTACGATCAACTTAGCAGGCATCAAATGCATGATTAATGCTGAACGCCTTACAACCTAATTTATCCTTGGAATTTAATTTGAGCTTTTTTTTTTTTTCTTCTTTTTTAAGTAGGGGACGGAATCATGGACCCCTCTGGTTTTGGCCCAAGTAAATATCCTTTAGATAATTGAAAACGGGAAGTTCAGTTTTGTGTACACCAGCATTAATGTCAGTCTCAACAACATTTTAGTTAAACTAACTCGAAAAATTGTATATTTACTACTTTACCAAATACATTCATATATCAGTTTCAATATTTATTTCTCTATTCTATTTAAATATTATTTTTTTATCTTTAAAAATAAATAAATAAATAAATATTTTTGTATCTTCTTCCTCACCCCCCCCCCCCCCCCCCCCCCCCCAGCGGACCCTTCTTTAGCAACGCACCAAACCCCTGCTGTCCAACAAAATCACAAGAAAAGTTAATTGTAAATAAAGAAGCACTGGACCTGAGGTGCATATACACAACAGAGTGTGCTAAATATGAGTCCTCCCAAATCAAAGCCGCCTACAAAGGTACTTGCACTGCCTGGCCTTCTCCGATCACTGTAATATATATATCTATATATAACCGAAACCTTTTACTTTTTATTAACCTCTCTAGAGTTTGCTAAATTATTATCATTTTTTTAAAACAAAATTATTTAACTTTTTTAAATTAACAATATCAACTTCAACCTGAGGAGGACTAATCTTTAACATCAACAACCAAAGTCCAAATTTAATAAGGAGTGAAACTCTATCTCTCTAACAAGTCCAAGTCTAACTCAAACTCAAACGTTAATAATTTATCTCTAAATTTGTGAGGTTAATCATAAACACTATAAAAGCAGTGCAAAACTCAATATATATTTTTTTAAAGCCAAGTAGAGGTACTAGCTCTTCTACTGTTATTTTTTTCTCCTCTACTGTGTTAAATATATATATATATATATATACATATATTTTACTGTTTTTCATATATTTTTTAAAAAGTGATTTTCATACATGAACCACCAAATAGATTTCAATAACTATACCATGTATTATTCTTTTGAAGGTAATTAATTTTTCTTTTATATTTCTCTATTGTGTAATCATATACGTTTGTTTTGTTTCAAAAATTTATAGGAAGTAAATCTTATGATTCTTTAATATTTTTTGGCCTTTCAAAAGTTTTAACATCTGAATTATTTTTTTGATAGTAACACATCTTTCTCTTATAATTCTCTATTGTGTAGTCACACACACACACATATATATTTTCTATAATTTGTAGGCTCTGAATCTTTTGATTCCTTTTAATAGTTATAGCCATGGATTATTCTTTTGAACGTAACTCATCTTTCTCTTATATTTCTCTATTGTTTAGTTATATATATTTTTTTGTTTCAATAATTTCTAAGCAGTGAATTATCTAATTCTTTAATATTTTTTGTTTTTTAATAAGTTTTAATAGGTAGGTTTCCGTGCATAGCATGAGTTAGCGACTAGTTATACGTTAAGAATTTCTAATCCTATGTCATATTGAAAAAATAAATTAAAAAATTATAAACAGTTAACAATATAAATTCAAAGCCAGTGACAACATAGATTGAGCAAACCCACAAATTACTGGCTACCATTAAAACTACCACCATCACTTACAAATCTGTGGATGAGAGAGAGAAAACCTATCCACCATCTCTGCAAGAGAGAGGGAGAATCCATTCAACACTTGTGCAAGAGAGAACAAATATGATGAAAGAGAGAGCGATGAGGAGACAGACACAAAAGAGAGAAGAGAGGAGAGGGAAAAAAATGAGATAGTCATGTGGAGAGAATAAAAAAAATTTATTAATAGTAGCAAGTTTTGTGGCTCGCTGGTTGTGGCGAGTCAACTTTCAATGCTAAATTTTTTTGGTAGTTTGTTGAGACTGATACTTGGGTTTTTGTGAATTTTTATATAAAATTTTTTTATTAGGCTAGTTTGACGAGTCTGATGCAAAATGCTCTTAGAAACCATTTGATAAGTGTAGGCGGTTTTGTTTTCAAAACAATGTTCAAAAAGTATGCTAAAAACATGTATTTTTAGAGTACTAAAAAAAAAAGTGTTTGGCACCATGTTTATAAAAACATTTTTTTAATATTGAGAAAACATATAATTAGATGTTTGGTATGAGCATATGAGTATGAGGAAATTTAAAAAATAAAATAATAAAATAAAAAATAAAAAATTATGTAACTTTGTTGACAAAAATAGTGACTTTTAATTAAAAGAGAGAAACTCGTGGTACCAACCAAACAGCTGAGGAGCCTATCTTTTCTTTCCATTTAATTTCCCTCTCTTCTTCCAAATGTTATAGTAGTCCTAGCCTTCAAAGTTCATTTTCATCAGCACCAAAACCAGATATAATGGCACAAATGCAACAAAGACGACCAAACATTGCGAATTCACTACAAATTAATTCTCAAGCATTTGAGCTGACCCATTGAATCTTCACGAGAAACCTGTAGCAACAAAGATAACCAAATACCGCAATATCACTACAAATTCCCAAGCATTCCAGCTGACCCATTTAATCTTCACATGAAACTCGTAAGCTATATAATGAAATTGAAATTTGTCAGTTGTGCTTTTTTTTATACGGATGGAAATGTTAGGTTGCTTCTCAAGCCAATCTGCAAATTAAAAAGAGCTAAAAGCAAGGTGGAACACTGATGTGGTGTGACCCTCTAATGATATTCTTAATAATAATTTTCAGTAGGCCTGTCCGTTATGCCTGGGCTTGTTTGGCTTGTCATACATTACCAGTTGCTACTAATGAGTGTCTGGCTTGTTGATTGTTATTTAATGCCTCTTCATTCGTCAATATGATGGAGGGCCATATATGTCTATGCCATCATCACTATATATGAACTTAAATTTGAGTTTTAGTAATCTTCGCCTACCTTCCTCCAAGTTGACGCTAAACGAAAAATTTAGCCAAAAATAATAATGGTTTTGTTGTGAGAGTTTGATAAGACTGACTGATATTTTTTTTTTTTTTTTTTTTAAATTAGTGTTTGAGTGCCAACAACTTTGTAGTTCAACTAGTAATTTATAGTATTTTAAATGGATTCAATTCTAGTACCATCTCAAATATTGATGTATTAGCAAAAAAAAAAAAAAAGTATTTGGCCTAAAAACACAAACAAAAAGAAAGAAGAGATTGAACTGTGTATGATAATTAACAATAATAGTTGGTGACCCAAAAATTAAAACAATACTAGCTGGTAACTCCACACAAAAATGCTTTGTGCTATAGGATATCCAATGAATTAGAATTGACTTTACTGCCCAGGGACGGAGCTAGGACTTAGAGTTAGGGGGGGTAAAAGTATAAACAATTTTTTTTTTTTTTTTTTGAAACTCCAGGTAAGCATTCATTTAGAAGAAAAATGCTATGTCCACAATATTTTCACTATATTTTCACAGCAAATCATAAGTGATAGATTATTTTTAGTTGTTATGAGTAAGCAAAAAAGAAATTTAAGTTGTGGATTCTAATTAGAATCAATAACAACTTACCGCATGTAATTTGTTGTGAAAATATTATGAACGTAGCACTTCTCAAATTAGAAAGTTAAGTGTTTTTTTTTTTTTTTTTTTTGGTGTCTTGTGTGTTGTCAAATGTGTGTAGGTGTTCACTTAGACTAGTTAGAATTGGATTAGGATTTTTTTTTTTTTTTTTTTTTTTTGGGTGTCTTGCATGGGTTTGTTTTGGAGTGTTGTTTGGGCTTAAGTTTGTTATTGGTAAATTTTTTTGTTAAGCTTGTTAAATTTATTTCAAATTTTAGATCAATAAAATTTTTTATAACCCCTAAAAAGATCAATAATATTGTTGAGAGGGCAAAGTGCAAATTCATTGAAACAAATTGCTAAAATTAATACACACATATATACTAAAAAAAAAATTGAAAAAAATTTAGGGGGGAAGTTCAACTATAGTTTCGTCACTGTTACGGCTGGCATGTTTCTCGTAGCAAATACTTCAGAAAAAATTGCCAAATGCCCTTTTTGCGCAAACTAAGCAGTGTTTTGCCCTATTTTTCAAATTAATTAAGGAAATGCCTCTCTTTTGAAAATTGATTTTCACAAAATCGAGTTAAACCCTATAGCGACGTTTTTAAGGAGCCTATAGTGACGTTTTCAGGACCTATAGTGGCGTTTTGTAACTCGATTTATATGAAATCGAGTTATAGGTAAAAAAAAAAAATTTTAAATTGCCTATAACTTGATTTAATGAAAGTCGAGTTACAAAACGTCACTATAGGTCCTGAAAACGTCACTATAGGTCCTTAAAAACGCCAATATAGGGCTCCAAAATTTTTTTTTTTTTTATAACTCAATTTTGAGAAAATCGAGTTTCAAAAGAGGGTTATTTTCCTAATTAGTTTGAAAAATATGACAAAACGCTGCTTAGTTTGCCCAAAAAGGGCATTTAGCAATTTTGTCCCAAATACTTCATTCATATTTTTCCAAAAAATAAAATAAAAATAGACGGTTCCTGGCAATACAATAAGACCCTCCCTAGTCCCTATACAGCTCTAATAGCATCCATGTGACTTATCATGCTGCCAGTTTGCAATGGCAGTACATATGAATATGATAGAACCGGACTTAATCTTGAAGAGTTTGAATGTTTCTTTGTCACTTTAAAACTCCATTCATTTGCTAATGCTAATATATATATATATATATATATATATATATATTGTGTCATCTAAGTTGTAAATACGTCATTGCCACATATATTATAGATAGGGATTGAGATATGGTATTACACTGGATGCAATTACTTTTAATGGATGAATTTTATTGTTGAAAAAACAACTTTTAATCATAACCAATCAATAAAAAATATTTAAAAAGGTAAAAAAGTTAGAAGTTAAAAAGTAAAATGATAAAATTTTATGTGAGAAGTGAAGAGGAATATTGCACTCAATGCAATATCTTAGAAATTGTATCAGATCTCAATCCTTGTACAAAGTCCATGCTTTCATGTTGAAAGAGTCCAATGCTACTTCTATATTTATTATTATCATTTTTTGGTTTCTTATTTTTGAAGTGACCAAATCAACAGTAGTGCTCTATTGGTGTAAGGGGGGTGGATTTTATGTTTGATGTACAAAGGTTGATCACATAGATTTTACCATTATTTGGTGTAGTGTTTATCTATATATGGTGAAACAAATTATCTATGGCACGCAAGCTTAGCAGATTAACACGACCATGTCCTGTATTTGAGAATTAATTTTCCGGTTCTAGAACTAAGACTAGCATTTCCCATAAAGTTCAAAGCCTAGATAATATAATGTTGGATATTAATTTCCAACGGACTTTCATATGCGGGGTTTGTACTTTGTACAAACATATGTTTTTGGCTTTTTTTTTTTTTTTTTTCCTCTTTAGTGTTGTATAGAAACTTTTCTTCTATTATTGTAATGTGTTTAATATGGTATTGGATGGATTAACACACGACGTTAGAATTTAAAATAAATAAATAAATAAAATAAAATAAAATAAAATAAAAAGAGAGAGAGAGAAGAAAGTAATATAATGTTTTTTTTTTTTTTTTTGAGAAACTAAAGTAATATAATGTTAGATATTAATTTCTAACGGACTTTCATATGCGGGGTTTGTACTTTATACAAACATATGTTTTGGCTTCTTTTTTTTTTTCCCCTCTTTAGTGTTGTTAAGAAACTTTTCTTCTATTATTGTAATGTGTTAAATATGGTATTGATGAAGACGTCGATTTTTTATTAATTGTTATGTGTTAGATCTAAGTTTGTATTCTAGTTGTTCTTGTTCAAGACATACTTATATCTCAATTCATGTGATTTTTGGTTTTTAATCCTTTTTTTAATTAAAATTAATAATTTTTTTTTAATTTAGAAGCAAACGTGGCATTTTTTAATGCCAAAATAAATTTTTATTATTATTATTTTAAGGTGTAAATGCACTTTTAATCCTTACATTTTGGCTTTTTTCCATTTTAGTCTCTACATTTTTATTTTACCACTTTTAATCTCTAATCCAATTAACGCGTAACATTTAAATCATTACCGTCACCCAACTAACAAAAAAAGCTAACGTGACTAACAGCACATTAAAATAATGATTAAAAAATCTATTTTGGCATTAAAAAATGCCACATCAGCATCTAAATTAAAAAAATTAATTTATTAATTTTAACTAAATTAAAAAATTAAAAACAAAAAATCACATAAATTGAGATCTAAGAGTACTTTGAACAAGAACAATAAGAACACAAATTCAAATTTAAGAACAAGAACATTTTCCTTTATTTGACATTTTCTTTTTTTTTCTTTTTTTTCTTTTTCTCTTAGAAAACAAACACAAGATTAAGCAAGAAGACAAACACAAATCTAGTAAGAACACAAACACAAACACAAACACAAATGCAGACAAATCCAGCAAGAACACAAACACAAATCTAGCAAGAATACAAACACAAACCCAATAACAAAAGCCAAATCCTAAACAAAAGATATGAGTAATCGATTCTAATGGAAGCAAAATCAAGAGGCTGAAGTGTTGAACCAGAGAAACCAAACACAAAATCCACCACCAAAACTAGATCTGAAACCACCAAATCATAGATCTAAATGACCAAACCCAAATCCCAGATTCGAAACCGGCAAGCAAAACCTAACAATTTGAAACCTCCAAACCCAGACCTCCATCGATCAGCAACCTCCACCATAGCTCTCAAGGACCCTCCCTTCTCTCACCACATCCGCCACGTGGCAGACCGAGACGTCTCGCACTAAAAAATCTTAAGACTTGACCGATTGGATTCAACTCCACCACCGAGCTCCGCTGTCACTAGCCCTGCAGCGCGCTGTTGCCAACCATACCGCCACCAGCAACCGATCACAATATCTCTCTAACCCAGATCAAGCCGATCTCAACCTCTTTCTATCTCAAACCCAAATCAAACTCATCGCACCCAACTTCACAAACCTCACCACCAACAACTTCGTCATTTCAACAATGGATTTAAAGAGAGAGCTCACCTTCAGTCAACCTGTAGAAAGAGAGCTTGAGAGATTCCAATTGTTATTTTGGGTAAATTTGGGTTTGTAATGAGAATGTGGAATGTGAAAGGACTGTAAATTTGGGTTTGTAATGAGAATGAGATATTCTAATTTGGGTTTGTAATGAGAATGAGAGATTCTAATTGTGTAAGGACTTTGGGTTTGTTGAAGGTGTTTTGAATCTTTGAAGGTATGAGAGACTAACAGGTTAGAAGTTTTTAGGTTCTTCATGTTCTTCCCCAAAAAATAAAAAAATAAAAGAGAAGAAACAAAACTAATTTAATTCTTTTCTTTTCTTTTTTAAAAAATAAGAAGGTTAGAAATTTTTTTATTATTTTATCTTATGTGGCTTTTTTTATATATAAATTATTATGAAATAAAAGGGCTGGAAGCCCATGTGGCATGGGTGATAAGTGCTAGTTGGATTTTTAATAATATTTTAATTCTTTTGTCAGCCACGTCAACTTTTTCTATTAGTTGGCTAACAGTAATAACTTAAATGTCACGTGTTAACTGGTTTAGCGACTAAAAGTAATAAAATAAAAATGTAGAAACCAAAATGAAAAAAAAAAAACCAAAATGTAAGGATAAAGAGTGCATTTACACCTTATTTTATAGTTCTATCGACCACCTAGGTTTTGCCGTTTGGGCACTGCTGGAAAAAACTAAAATGGATGGCGTTTTTCTAAACAGGGATTAAAAGCGATAAAAATAAAATCTAGATAGAGACCAAAGTGGGAATCACCTGAAAATGTAGCTAATGACTAAAATGTTACGCATTAACTGGTTTAGGGATTAAAAGTGGTAAACTAAAAATGTAGAGACCAAAATGGAAAAAAGCCAAAATGTAAGGACAAAAAGTGCATTTAAGCCTTATTTTAATCATTCCGTCTGCCACCTAGGTTTTTGCCGTTAGGGCATTGACGGAAAGGACTAAAATGGATGGCGTTTTTCTAAATAGGGATTAAAAGCGGTAAAAATAAAATCTAGCTAGGGACCAAAGTGAGAATCGCATGAAAATGTAGGGACGAAAATGTGATTTTCATCTAAATTTTTTGAAGAACTAAAAATATATATATTTATGATATTGATACATGTAAAGATCATAGTATCATAAATTCATAATAGATATATTTCAGTGTGCAATTATGCTATAACTAAATGCTTGATATGGTTTTTTTTTTTTTCCTTTCACTAGAACTTATGCTCACCTGGTTTGGTTTCTTTTCAGGATTGGAAATTATAATAAAAGAATGTATTGCTTAAGGATCTTCAAGCTTATTCGCTGTCTTATAGACAAAATGCCTAAGAGAATGCTGCTATGCAATTATGATAATTGTCTATGTATATTGTCATATTTGATGTTTTCTTGGACCAGATGCTAGCTAGTTCTTTTTTTTTTTTTTTTCTTTTTTTCTTTTTTCTTTTTTGAGAAAGAAGTGCTAGTGGTCACTAACCCTTTTTTTTTTTTACCGTAAGATATACCTTTGATATATTATATATATATATATAGATAAAACTCAAATTTAGGTATATCCTCTAAGTTTTTTATCATGCATTTATTTTCTTTTCTTTTTTGGTTAAGTTAACTTCGTAGAATAGCTCAACTTTGGACTTTTTCCCCTCATAAAATTGAAGAATCTTTTATTAATTGTGAAATTTCTAAACTTTAATTTTACAAATCAAATGGTTTAAATATTTGCTTTGTTTCAAAACTAAGTTCAGCTCCTTTTTTTTTTCTTTTTTTTGAGGTCCAAACTAGGTTTTATATTTAATATTATATTACTGAATTTGATAACAAGCACCACCTTGTAGTTTTTCATAAAAATTGTATATGTCTTACATGTGCTTGTTACATCATCATTAACATAGCAACATTAGCCATTGTCAATAGAAGCACCGTGTTGAATAATGAATATAACCTAGAAATTGAAACTGGACTCGTTTTGTGCCATTGATATATATGGGTCCCTGGGTTGGACTTTAAAGTTGGGAATCATAGTTATTATTAGGAACACGGAATTTGATCATAGAAAGGGAATTAGTCCAAATTCTGCTCTAAGAGACTTCTTCATAATCGTTAATATGTGGGCCTAATATTGTACACAAAAACGAAATGGCCAACAAAATTTCCCTTAAGAAAATTTCCACACAATTTGCAAGTGATCCATTTCTCCAAGAAAGCTATCATGGGTCATGACGGCTTTATTAAAATACAGCCTGACAAGCCAGTCCTATTATCGCAAAATATCATGAAACCCTCGAATTAATGAGGCCTCAACTGGGCTGTCATAAGAAGAAGTCACTCTAGCCAATATTATCCTTGAAATTGCTATTTTTTAGTCAAAAGCACGTGGGTTGGAGTAATGACCAAGTAATGGCTTAGCTTAATCTGATATCAAGTTTGATTTTGAATTAGCCAACTAGTTTTTCCAACATCTCACCCTTATAATAAATACCCCAAGTTATCAACTTTTTCATCAGACCAAAGAAACCAAAGCCACATACCAAAATCAAACCTATTGAGCTCTTTGCTATACTTTCACCAAAGTCCAATCTCGCTCTTTAGTTCTCTCAAGTCTCAATCTTTCTTCTCAAAAAGAAAAAAAAAATTCTCAATCTTGATTTTTCTTTATTCCTCATAAATTTTGTTTTTTAAACCAAAAAAGTAGTGTTCATGGATAACCATGCACCATGTGGGCAACCTTATGAACAAGAAACATACCCAATTTGGTATCCATCGGATGAGAGAATGACCAATTATCCTACAAACAACATGCCATCAAGCTCTTGGAATCAACCAACTTTCGGCACAATTGATGATATGTCAATATTTGAAAGTGGTTTGTATCGGCAACAATATGATTATTATGGTGACAATATGTATATGGGTGCTAATAACTACTACGGATTTGAACCGAAGCCAGAGAAACCAGTTGATCCAAGGTTGTTGTCATTGTTAAAATTCTCTAGGGAGCTCTATGTTCGAAGAAAGGAATTATACAAGAATAGCTTTCCGAAACTTCATGATGAATTTGTAGAGTTGTCTAAGAAATGTGGTGGTGTTGTGCCTCAAGTACAAGTACCTCATCTACAAGTGAATAGAATGAGATCAACTCCAACCTTGCAAAGGAGTTTGAGCGTTGGCTCCCCAAGAACACCATCTAATAGAGGAGGAGAATCGGATTTGAGGCTTGAGCGGTTTAAGGTACGTACTCTAAACATAGACGGTGGTGGCAACTGCGGTAGTGGCGGCAGTAGCAGCGGTGGCGTTGTTGTTCAAGGTGGTCAAGGGGATACTACCAATCCCGGTGGCTCTAAGTCTAAGTAAACGTTTGGACGGACATGGAAAAACGTAAATATAGTATGCAAAACCTTAAAAAATTTACGTGGATTTTTTTTTTTTTTTTCTATTTTGTTTCTCGACAATATTGGAAAGAATATTCTTTGTTCCAGGGGAATATATTTAGCCTGGTATTTTCACGAAAAATAAAACTCAAGGGATGAGACCTGTATTTTCATCTTTTTTTTTTTTTTTTTTTGAAGCTGTATTTTCATTATAATAAATTCGTAAGCCTTTTTCCCAATTGTTTGCACGTTCAGTTTAATTATGCTGAAGGGCTATTGTAACGGTGAGAGCTATCCTATTGTTCATATATCAATCATACTCGATCGATTTTCCCCTTTGATTATAAAATTTGATTAATTTTGCAATACTTAAGTGTGGCATTTTGCTTTAGCAAAATGCAAAATGCAAAGGTTTTGCCCTCGTATTACACTTTTTTTTGAGGGGGCTCGTCTTACACTTTGTTGTTACTCGAGATTTTTGTAGAGATTATTATTTGCGGTAACTGTAGATTGGTGCCTTTAAGTCATATGGTGTTACGCAGTTATTAGCTCTAATAAAATTTGTCATGACTCAAGGAAATGGTTAAGCACATTTGTGCTTATACCCTAAATGTTACCCTTCCTGTTTTCTTACCAATTTTAGTAGCTGCGATCCTCTTCTATGGCCAGTATAGGTTTCCTTACCACTTTGTGCATTCACTTTCAAGCAAATTAAGTACCAATACAAGGCATCACCAAAGTACACCATCATTTCTTACATCTACATTGTTTTTGCGATTCTTGATGAGGTACATTTATGTTTGCTCCAAATACATTTCCATAAACATTTTTTTCTTGGTAAAACCAATATTTTTGTCACCATAAGACAATGTACACCATCATTTCTTACATCTACATTGTTTTTGCGATTCTTGATGAGGTACATTTATGTTTGCTCCAAATGCATTTCCATAAACATTTTTTTCTTGGTAAAACCAATATTTTTGTCAGCATAAGACAATTAGTTATTAGGTAATACGTATGAGTAAATGAAATGGTTTTACGTCTATGAAGGTAGATTTATCGTTCTATGAAGCAAAGCTCATCTATGACAAATTTATTCAGGCGAAAAAATTGGTTCCAATTTGATTTTCAAACTAGAGTACGGATATTTAGAGTAACTTCTTCTTTTTTTCTTTTTTCTTTTTTTCTTTTTTTTTTTTTTTTTTAACGGCTAGAAGTATTCCACAAAAAAAAAAAAAAAAAATTCTTTTCCTTTTAAGTAAAAATGGAACCCCTGTCCATTTTTTGTAAGGCCCAACCCATGTTAGTCTTTTACCATCTTTGGATTGATCATACCATTGCCTTCTACTATTGAAACTGCCCACGTCACTCATATCAAGCCATTTTAGTTTGGCATACTCAAGAAGTTTTAGCTTTTCCGATTCCATTTTCCACGAGTTTCACACAACCAAATTCTACTAAACTTCTATATTTTGCTGATTTTTTTTTTTTTTTTTCTTGAATCAAATTCTCCAAAACTTTTCAATGGGAAACTAATTAAAGTAAGCTTTGTCCACAACAAAGTATGATCGATTTAACAGGTCAAGGGAAAAACTGTAGTCATTAATGTGAATTAACAAACATGATTAGTGTATGTAAGAATACAAAGCTACAAACTATAAACATCCCGCACCAGGTGATGTATAATATAAAAAGATGTGAAATTCACACATTTAAGCCTCAAAACATGTTTATGAACTTTTATTTATCTATTTAAAATTTTGATGGCTATTTTTCCATGAATTGAATGCCAACAAGCAGATCCAAAACTTTGTTTCTTAGTTTATTACTTGTACTAGTTTAATGTCTTTTTAAACACCGAGACGTGTAAGCCACGCTGTCACACCATATATATTTTCAATCTGAGGGAGGTCCTTCTGAGTCCTAAAATGCAAGCGACCCAAACACGATGATGCTACAAGATTATGAAGTTGACCAATTTTAATTTTCAGCTTATCCAAAACCTGCTCTATGATTGGGCCATCTTTATTCATTAAGCTGGAGCTCTTGCTGGAATAATCCAGAAAATATAAGAAAGTCGGTCGATAATGCATGCCTAACTTAATTGAAAATGACCAAGTCATGGTTAATTTGGCAATTGTTAATTAATTTGTTGGGTTATTGACCCCCTTAAAACAACAATTAGATTAACTTAGTTAATTAGCCAAGTGATTTACTTAATCCAATTCATGCAAATCTAGGTTAACACAATTAAATAATCATATCAAGATATATAAAGCAGCGGAATAATAAATAACACAAGATATGATCACCCAGGAAACCACACGGTAAATACCTGGGGAGGATTTTACCCACCTATCCTCAAGGCAAACCTGAATCCACTATACAAAAGAATCGAAGTTCATACAAAAGAACTTACAAGCTCCCCGCTTCACTTCCTAATGCTATCCACCAGTAGAACTTACTGACACGACCACGTGCAAGCTCCGAATCCACGGACTCCTTCTTTTTTAGATTCTCCAATAAGATACAAGCTCCTTGCTTGTTTTTCTTTAAACTCCAATGACTGCAACCTTGTTGATCATCAAGATGTAGATAATATCTCTACCTTAAAAATCCTAAGTTTATGTGAAGGAAAACTCTTCAAGGATCTCATAAGAGATTCACACAAACCGCAAAATATGAGCAACAAAGACTTAGAGAGGTTTTGGTACAAAACCCTAAAAAATAAAAGGAGGCACAAGAGGCACTCTGATCTCTCTCTTCAAAGTCTCAAAAACGTTCTAGGGTTTCCCTTATAAATAGGAGAGTTTTACTTGAACCCCAAGACGTTTAAATAGAGTTTGGGCTGAGTTGGAATTCTGCAGAAAAACGTTCTAGCCGACTTTCAATCAATCGAGTCTAATTTTCAATCTATCGAGCCAGGCCAAAAGTAACTAATACTTCTGCAGCCACTCGATTCCAACTTTATAATAATTAATCAACTTTGAGCAAGCCTAAATAAGACTAAACAACCTGTTTTGATCATGGTTTGCCAACAATACACATTAGAGTTCTAAATACATAAAATCCTAAGTCTTTAGAACCTAACAAACTCCCCATTTGGCAATCCGTGACAAAACACACAATATAAGCTCAAAGTGTACAAATAAAAAGCCCTTTACAAAAATAATGCTCATAAAACACAATTCAATCCTGACTACTATCCATCAATTGCAAGTGTAGACAGCAGCCAAATCGAATCAACCTGTATATTTCCTAAAACACTAAACAAAACGCATAAACGCATGTGTGAAAAATACAACAAAAATAAATTCTTGACTTCACAAAACACAAAACAATGACATATATCATGAATAACTCATAAATATAAATCAATGAGCAGTGAACAAGAAACAGAAATAAAAACAAATTCTAACTCTCCCCCTAAGTTAGATACATCAAAGAGTTTTTATTTATATTCTCTCCTTTCAAAAATAATTTGAACTCCCCCTAAACAAGACAAACATGATTTCCATAAATCAATAATATCTCCCCCTCTTTGTCACGTACTGACAAAGACAACTCATACAAAGAGTAAACAGTCAACATACGCAATAAAGGATAATAGATAATAGAGAATCAAGGGGACAAAAAAATTTAGCTCTATAGAAAATAGAGACAACTCTCCCTAAGAAAAGCAACAACTCCCCCTATAAACAATAAAGGGTAAAAACAAGCTTCTCCCCCTATAAAAAATAGGAAAAACAAAACATGTTTTGGGAAAAACGGTTTTAAGGAAAAATAAAGGGGTTTGGGGATAAATAAAAAGACACAAACCAAGTTTAAAAAAAAACTAAGTTGAGGATACTCATGAAGAAAAAATATTCTTTCTTTCAATAAAATGCAAACATGGCACTATGTGACCCATAAACAATTGCATGAGTAAAGAAAATATTTGCACATTGATTATCCATCATATCTCTTAAGAAAAATATTTTCTACAGTTCACAAATAAAAAAAGGCATATACTAGAAAATACATAGCTCAAAAATTAATCAATCAATTTTTTGATCAAGTTGAGTACCCAATGTAGCAAAGTGTATGCATGTTAAGTGTGAAAACAATGAGAGATATGACTGGAAAACTGCAAGATGGATACATAAATCAATGCAATGCATGTGAATCCTAAACATAAAAGATGCATGAAAAAATATGTCATGATGCATGTTCTAATGCAGTAAAACTAAGTTCAATTTAAGTTCAAATTAACAAAATTGGTTTAAACACGGAGTTTCTAACAAAAACCCCAAAAATTTGAAAACCACTTTTTGAATTTTTTAAACAAATTGATGAATTGAGCATCACATAACACAACACATAGAGTATAATACTTAATTACATCAAAACAACAAGCCAATTTCATCAATTTACTCTAATTGAACAAAATCCCCAATTCGGGTACATTCAAGCTCTAGAATTTCCAATTTCTCAAACTTGAAACACATTTTGCATTAAGATCAAAGAACTTTTAATCTTGGATGGCCACAACAAAATCACACACAATATAATGTACCAAGTTTAGCAAAGAGTAACTTGTGTAGTGTATGCAACTAGTAAAAACATGAGATACATATGAGGTGATATGTGAATAGATATCAAACACAAAGTCTATAAAATTCATCACATAGAATTTAAAAGAGACTATCACCAAAAGAGTTATATCATATAACTCTCACATCTCCTAGAACAAAAGCTTGCAATCATGTAAGTTTCTTGATTTTGCCTCATAATATACACACCAATTTTAATTATGTGATTTGGCATCAAGCCTAATAGTACACACCAATTTTAAGCATTAAGCAATTAAACCGAGGATACACCTTATATTCTTTTTGTGCATGTGCTACACTTTCTCGAGCACAAAATCTTATGATATGAACTAAGGTGTTCATGATTGACTAGTTAACAGTAGTGAGATGGTTATTTATGCCTTTCTTAAAATGATCAAGTTCGACAGTCAAATAACATGTGACTTCAAGATTAAGACAAAGTGATCAACACCATAAACATCTTCCCACACAACATGTACTACAAAACTCAAACTAGTAAAGTGTAATAAAATAAGCTCATCCAAGCTAAACAAAGTACATAAACTTGTTATGTAAAGATAATATGGTCAATCCTTGATTATAAATCCAAGATCTATAATACAAAACACCAAAAAAAAAAAAAAAAAAAAAAAAATTGGTTTTAAAAAAGAATTTATAACCATTTGTTGAGATTTTGAAAAAAATTTATGACCAAAAACAAAAAACACACATTGTGCTAAATGAACAATGCAAATGCAATGCATGACAGTGCTTAACTAAGCTATAGAGGGTACACAAATAAGAAATATCAATTTCTTAATTAACTCATTAGTACATATACAAACTAGTACATAAAGTCAAAAATAGCTTAGCACAAACTATTCAAGTTTCTCCACAATGTCAAGCATGTTCTAAAACAAAAGAGAGATACCATAATTCATGTAATCCTCAAGAAAAACAAGACACAAAATAAAATATTTTTGTCTTTTTGAAAATTTTCAATGTTTTTGGATTTTTTTTTTTTTAAATAAAAAACAAAACAACCAAAACAACCAAAAACAAAAACCAAGACATGTCCACAATTAATTGAAAGAATTAAATCAGGGACAAGTTAGCAACACTCACCTTGGAGAATCTTTTCTCACCCATATAGCACGAGTCTTCGACTTTGTAGATGAAAATCCATGAGAAACAGAGTGTATTTGAAGGATTACACCAATCTTCTGAAAAAAAACTAAAATCCTGCAAATTCCTTTCATAAACCAACAAGCTTAAATTTTTCAAAAGCATATGAAACAATTTATATGGACTTATGGCAAGAGAAATATCATCACATATCCTAGATTGACATACAGAATGCTTAAGTTTCAATTTATGACAATTTGGACGAATGTGACCATGGACACCACAAAAGCGGCAAACAAGAACAAATTTAGGAACATCAATATTCCTAACATCAAATCTAGTCTCAGATTTTGGTTTTTGCCTCAACAAAGAACAATTTGGTCTAATATGACCAACAACACCACAAAAGTGACAAGTAGGCACAAAAACATATTTATTATGCTCTCTAACAGTAGGTTTAGACTTAGGTTTAGAAACTTTAGCGTCTACATCAGAACTTTTACCTTTGTCTAACTTAGCAAAATAAGTCTTTTCTTTATCATTCCTTTTGAAATGAGGGATATAAACTTTCTCAGTTTTAGGCTTAAGAGAAATAGAAACACTTCTGTTATCAACAACAGGCTTGGTACTAGTCAAATTTTCAATTTTAGCTTTAGATTCAACTAACTCTTGTTCCAAGCTTTTCATCTTCTCATCTTGAGAGGAAATTTGATTTCTCAAAAATTCATTCTTTTTATTAGATTCATCTAATCTAACAAGTAATTTCTCTTTTTTAAGATTAGCCAATTTTAACTCTTCCTTGAATTTCTTAGAAATTTTCAAAGATTTAAATAATTCCTTACGAAGAGTTTCAAAAGCATCAAAAAAATCAACAGAATTAATAGTGTCATTTTTATTCAAAACATCACAAACATGAGCAGAAAGACACTTCAAATTATCCATGACAACAGGGGTCAAGGATCAGCTCTTAGATCAAAAGATCTAAAACAGAAGAGCTACCTGCTTTAATACCACTTGTTGGGTTATTGACCCCTTAAAACAACAATTAAATTAACCTAGTTAATTAGCCAAGTGATTTACTTAGTCCAATTCATGCAAATCTAGGTTAACACAATTAAATAATCATATCAAGATATATAAAGCAGCGGAATAATAAATAACACAAGATATGATCACCCAGGAAACCACACGGTAAAAACTTGGGGAGGATTTTACCTACCTATCTTCAAGGCAAACCTGAATCCATTATGCGAAAGAATCGAAGTTCATACAAAAGGACTTACAAGCTCCCCGCTTGACTTCCTAATGCTACCCACCAATAGAACTTACTGACACGACCACGTGCAAGCTCCGAATCCACGGACTCCTTCTTTCTTAGATTCTCTAATAAGATACAAGCTCCCCGCTTGTTTTTCTTTAAGCTCCAATGGCTGCAACCTTGTTGATCATCAAGATGTAGATAATATCTCTACCTTGAAAACCCTAAGTTTATGTGAAGGAAAACTCTTCAAGGATCTCACAAGAGATTCACACAAACTGCAAAATATGAGCAACAAAGACCTAGAAAGGTTTTGGTACAAAACCCTAAAAAATAAAAGGAGGCACAAGAGGCACTCTGATCTCTCTCTTCAAAGTCTCAAAAATGTTCTAGGGTTTCCCTTAAAAATAGGAGAGTTTTATTTGAACCCCAAGACGTTTAAATAGAATTTGGGCTGAGTTGGAATTCTGCAAAAAAACGTTCTGACCGACTTTCGATCGATCGAGTCTAATTTTCAATCAATCGAGCTAGGCCGAAAGTAACTAATACTTCTGCAGCCACTCAATTCCAACTTTACAATAATTAATCAACTTTGAGCAAGCCTAAATAAGACTAAACAACCTGTTTTAATCATGGTTTACCAACAATACACATTAGAGTTCTAAATACATAAAATCCTAAGTCTTTAGAACCTAACATAATTATTCAAACATGTTATATACCTATATGTTTATTTAATATTCTATCTTCAACATCTACATATATATAAGGCCAAACCTAAACACCAAACCAACCCTAAGCTACCTTAATCTTATTTTTTCAATTTCTCATCCATCTGATCAACAACATCTTCTCCATGGGTAACCTTCTAAACAAAAACGATGTATCCAAGGTTGATCGCGATCACGCACTGCAGGCAAAGTCTCATTTACCGGAAAAACATGAATACAAGAATCCAACCGGTGAGCAAATGGCTATTCCATCAAACACTTCTCCAATTTCAGGCCTTGACATTGATGCATCACAACTAAAAAGAAGTATGCTTCACAAAAATGATGGCGGCATGTGTGACAATTGTTATGCAATTCATAAGAAGGCTGCAGGAAAAGCAGTTGATCCAAGGTTGCTGACCATACTAGAATTTTCCAGGCAACTCTACTTTCGAAAGCAAGAAGTGTTCGAGAAAAGTTTTCCTGAGCTTCATGATGACTTTGATGAGTTGTTTAAGCAGCATGGTACAAAGTTATCACAAGTCAAATCGGGCCGCATGAAAGTTCAAACTGTGCAAAGGAGTTCGAGCGTTGGATCCTCACGTGAGATTTCGCAGAATGATTTGAAACTTGAGAGGTTCAAGCTAAAGACTATAGATTTTGGTGGTGACGTTAAACAAGGTCAAGGTGGTAATAGCAATGGTGGTCAGGATGATAAAACTAAAACTAAGGGAGGTGGTTCCAAATAAGGTAATTCTAATTAAGGGTCAATGTAGTAATGGGCAATAAGGAGAATTTTTGACAATTTGGCAGAATATTCTTTGCTTCTGAGGATTTTTCTACATACCAATTAGTTGTTGCTAAATGGGAATTCAAGTTCCAGATCCTTCATAGAGAATTTCAGTATAATCTTCCACTTTGCTTTTAAGGTGGATGCGGAACCAAAGTTTAAGTTACAAACTAGATTTGAAATGAAGGTTATAAATATTATATATGTCATTGTGGTTATTCGGTTGTACAGAGTACGAGTATACGTTATTTACTTGGTTTGAATTATTTTTGTTACGATTTGAGTGTTGGCATACATTGTGTCAAATTTCTATGTAATTTCATGTAATCTCAGACGAAAAAAAAAATTCCATGCATTTGTACATTTGTGAGTTGCTTTGTATTTGTGATAAGAGATTGATTTTTGGAAGTGGGTTGTTGTTTGAAAAATCTAAATCGAGCGACCTGGAGCTGTCAGGTGAAGTTATCAGGCGAGTTGCATATTTTGGAAAATGGTTCACAAAAAGCCTTGCTAACTCTCGGCAGACATCTCAGTCGAGAGAGATCATCAAAATCTGAGAAAACTCAGTTTTTCACTTCTCTATTGTACTCATCCAATTAGCCCTCTCATAAATCTCACAGATTTCATAAACACCCAATTCTCAAATTGAAGAGAGAGAGAGAGAGAGCTACCCATTTTCCTTTGGAAAAAAACTTCTTGTAGTCTATTCCTACACAATTGCCAAATCCTTAGAGAGGAAACCCAAGTCATACACACATAGATACCTTGAATACTTTTATTGAAGTTTAGGATTTGTCTGAGATCTGCTTATTTTACTGAAATTGAAAACTTTTTTAATGAAAGTACTGTAAATAAAGGTAAATATTAGTTGAAATAGTACAGTGAGACCCACGAATAATACTAAAAAGTGCAATGAGACCTACGAATAATACAAAAAATAAGTTGAATAGTAAAATAAGATGGCAAAAAAATAAGCCAGCCAAACAGCTTGGTGTTGGGAATTGATGGAGCCATCCAAAATCTTCAAGACACCTTGAAGTGGCCAATGGAGGCTTGGTCTTGCTGTTGGCGGCTCAACTTGTGGAACCAAAAGCTAATAAGGAGAAAGGATTGGTGAAATTGATTGGTAGCATGAGCAGAGAGCTCGAATACATCTACATTACTTAGCTAGATTGGCTGGTGCTATAGGCCCCATGAAGTCTTATAACTATTGTGTGTTTTCTCTATTTATACACTTTGTGAGGTTTGGGTGCTTGTAATTGTTTGGTTTTTGTTATTGTGTCTGTGAAGCTATGCATATATCAATTGGCTAATTAATTATTTAAATGAAATTATTTTGTAATTAGCTTCTTTTTTTTTTTTTTTTTTTTTTTTTTTGAAGGCATTTTGTAATTAGCTTAAAAGTGGTCTTCTCTATAAAAATAAAAAAATAAAAAATAATTATAAAAAAACCTTAAAAGTGGTATTACCATAACTGGGGGCCTAACAAGATATAAAGATCTTAATGAAGAAGCCTTGCGCTGTGTTATCTGATGACATCCGTCGATTTTAATGCAACATTGCCCAAAATTCACTAAGCTTTATGACTTGGGCTCATGGCCCGTGACCCATGTCATTCCTTCATTTTACGGATAGAACTCATGATCCCTAATTATTTCACATCACATATTGGGTTATGACCTATATATTTTCCTCAAGGATTAAGGCTTACCTTTATAATGGGCTATCCCAACAGGCCCACAAGCCACTATTTACGAAAAAATGGGTTTTAAGAGAAAAATGTCCAACTATAAGCCAATATTTATTTGGGCTAGTAGACCACATGATCATGAAGTCCACAATATTGGGCTACTGGACTGCATGATCTGGGTGAACATATGTAGTTGAGTACGAACCATGTTAATCCGTGAACATCACTTGCACTCTAGGGTCAACGAAATTATGGAGTATCTAAAACTAATGGAGGCACTATAGTTAATATATGCATGAATAGAATTTATATGTGCTATGGTCAATTTAGGATTAAGAATCCACGTAAGATGATTTAGGATAAAGAACTAAATTTTCCACATAAGATTTTTCAATCTTTTTTCTTTTTCTTTAAATCAATTATGAAAAATAAAACACGCTCTCTTTCTGACCTGTTTAATAGATATTTAAATCAAATATAATCTTTACGATCTTATCTAACGTCCACTTCGCTTCATCAAATATATTTCTTTCTAGTCCTTTAATTTTCAAAACAATACATCATGCAATTCTAGTATTCCACCGTATATCACCGTTACTTTTCTATAATCCTAATCATCATCATCACCACCATCACCATCACTATTTATGTGACTGTGATTGTGATTGTGATTGTGTATTCATGATACCGTAGTCTTAATTTCACAATGAATATTCCTTGGGAAATGACATTTCCCAAACTAATCACAAGCTGAGCGAGAGAACTTAGAATTGACTATTGAAATGTTTTTAACGCCACAGAAATTGGCAGAAATAAGGCAAGTTAAATGGCTAAGTTGAAGCATCAATCATACTCTTCCATAAGTAACAATTGGGTTCTTTCTTTTCTTGTCGGAAGGAAAGTTTCAATCATATTTTCCCCATAATTAAACTTGGTTCTTTCTTTTCATATCATTTTTCCCTTCCAACATGGTGATTTCATGTGGCTCTTGATGACTAGTTTAGAAGAACTTTTTAAGTGTACTATATTTTGTTTTCGCCACATACAACATATAAGATTCCAGTTGTCTTGGATGATAGGTGTCCTTTCCATGCCCATATTCCCTTGAGATAATTATATTTTGCCCCATCACTTTTTGAAGGAAATAACATGTTCGCATTTAGAATTTTTTTTAAGGAAAAATCTCCATTGTACTACAACCTTTTTGGTCAAAAAATATATATATTTGTAAAGCATTTTAATGTTTCTTACAAAAAAAAAAAAAAAAAACCAAAAAGCAGCCAATTCAAAGAAGAAGAATATGTACTTTAGGGGTTTGGCACTTTGGCTGTACTAGTAGTGGATGAGCTATCAAAATGACATGGAAAGAACACAGTTGAACATAATCACTCTCTCTGCATTATCTACATAGAAAAATTTGCAATTTTATATACATTCTTTCATGGTAGTGCAAGGTTACCACTTCAAAACCAACTTGCTTGATGTCTTGGTCTAAAGGAGAGAGATGAGTGCAGAAAGGTGCTAGGCCTATCCATTTTTTTCACCCACCATCTAAATATCTCTCTATATTCCATATCTTTCTTTGTATGTTTGTGCTTGTTTCTCAAAAATTTTATAAAAAAAAAGGTTCTTCATCCACCATCTATCTCTCTTTATATTACTTCTCTCTTGTATGTTTGTGCTTATTTCTAAATGTTTTTTTTAAAGTACATTCTATTGATTTTTCTTTTGATAGATCATTAGAGTCGTTGAAATTATCAACTTCATAATTAGGGTGGTCACTCTCTCTTAATAAATATTTGTCTCATGTTTTTATCTAAAGTGCCTCCTCAAGTCATGAACATTGGTTTATGTTGAAAATCAATGTTAAAAAAAACAATTTTTTTAACGGCTTATATATTCCGCAATTTGTATGTGTTAAACGTCACTTTACATGATCTCACAGCTAAAATTGTTTTTATTATATATCATCAATTACAACATGTTATTTTAATAATTATAAAAAGAGTAAAAAAAAATAAAATCGTGAAAAATCTTATGTCACAACTATCTGTCACCACACTTAATGAAAGTTTCAAATTTCCACTATATATTTCATTGGTGGCCACATGGGCGGACGATTCCTCGTGTCACAATCACAAGAAGTAGGTGGATACTTAAAAAAAAAAAAAAAAAAAAAAAAAAAAAAAAAAAAAAAAAAAAAAGCGCCTAAGGTAACTGTTAACAAAAAAGAATAAAATAATAATAAGCAATGTGAGCCAATGTTTAAGGTGGTGATGAAGAACATGCTTGTGAGTCCCATAGCGAGCGGTATTGACCCATGGATTGGTTGGTTGAGTATAGTCCTGCACAGTTTAGGAGCATTAGACAAGCATTGGGTCCATAGTGTTGATAGTGTAGGACACGACTTGGACAATGTTACAGAAGTCTTTTTTTTTTTTTTTTTTTGATTGAATTTATCTTCAATTATATACAGAGAGAGTCAAAAGATCAAAGACCACATCAAAGGCCATGACCATCTCCCCCTCTGCCACCAAACAACCAAGCAGGAAGGAAAGAGATGGCCCCTTGGAGGCTTGGACATTACAATTATAGAGAGTGACACTTGAGGGAGAAATTGTTAGGTAGGCACAATGATCAAGTGAGTAGTTGTGAGTAGGGATAGCAATTTTGCCCTATCCCGCTTGATCCGTCCCTCTCTGCTTTGCCCCGCATCATGAGGCGGGAATGGGTTTAGACTTTTTAGACCCACCACATCCCGTCCCACCCCATCCCCACCTTACCTTGCATTGATAAAGATTAAATTATAAATTTTTCACACTCTAAAACCCTAATATTTAAACAAACATATTTTCAATTTATTATATTCTACATAATGTAGTTCTCTGCCTCTTTTTTCTCTCTAACAATGTTGGAGATAAGATACCAATTTTAACATTTTCTTTTGTCTTTATTAGAAACAAATTTATATACTATTGAATCATTGATTTTGTACTAAGAGATTTTTGTTTTTATTGTGATATTGTCTTGTAAAACACTTGGATAATACTATTTAGTTTTTGCTAAAAATTAATTTGATTTGATGGGATAAATTTATTTGTAATTTCAAGTATATTTTTATTATTGAAACATGTTTTATTAAAAAAAAAATTTGTAATATTTGTGGGCAAATCAACAAGAAGTAGAGTTTTACGGGGTGGGGTGGGGCTTTGCAAGGCCCCAAAAGGTGGGGATGGGCAAGAAAATTTTTCCCATTATGCGGGGCTGGGCAAGGATGGGGCAAAAAAAAATCATGTGGGCAAGAGCGAAAACCTTATCCTTTAGCCCCGCCCCACCCCCTTGCCATTCCTAGTTGTGAGTTCTAATTAATTCAACCGGTAAAATTTCATATTGTCAAGCAAAATATCTAGGGTTCAAATCGAAAATACATCAAAAACGAATTGGTGTTTTACCTTAATAATTAAAAGCAATCATCATAAAGCTAACATCATAAATTGAAATTCTATTGTATCTATAAAATAATAATAATAATAATAATAATAATAATAACAACAACAATAACAATAACAATAACATATAGGTAAATTGTAATTTACCTTTTGTTTTAACTGGGAAAATTAAAATAAAATGATTGTATACTTTTTATTTATTTATTATGGAATAAAATGATTATATACAAACCATAGATTTCTTAGGGTGGCACATCAAAACTACACACTAAGATTCCACCAAATGTTAATTACTTAATTTTCCACCAAGGTAGTATGCTTCAAAATAGATGATGTTATGCTTTTTGCAACTAGTAGAACAATTAATGTTAAAATTACAATAAGAATAGATAGAATATATTTTTTAGGGCCGAAGCAAATCAAAAATACTATAGTAAATTGACACACATTTATCAAGTTGTATTATTATATGAACAAGTGCTAAAGTTTTATATATAAGTTTTTTTCTCCCCATAAATTATAAACACTACCATTAAATAATACCAAATTACCAACTATATCAAAAGACCCAACAACTCAATACACAATCAGCCTGACTGAACCAATGAATTGGTGATCTTGGAACCAATCTCATTCTTAGTTGAAACCAAGTACATATTATAAACTCAAATCTAAGAGCAGCCAAACACTAGAACAAAGCAGCGATGTTTACTGGTGCTAGTATTATTTGTAGTTCGATAATACTGAGGAAAATAACTTTGTACGTAGTATGTATCCATCAAAGTGCAAGGCAGTAAAGTACAGAATATTTATTTGGAATTTTAAAAGAAAGTACAGTAATTTATTGTTTTTGGCCTTTTCTTCTTTGTTTTTTTTGCTGAAAGAAAAATTTATTGAAACACAGCAGCTACAAAATCCTGGGCAGCCTCATCCAAGATTACATTTACAAAACTTGGAGGGCCAAACCCCATATCAAAAGAACCAAAAAAAGATTGGCCAAGAGACCAATTGGCTAGCACATGCACAACATGATTAGCCTCCCTATGAACCCAATTAAAAGATACATGGCCAGAGTCCCTAAATACATTCTTAACTGAGTCCACAAAATTCACAAGCCTCCAAGGAATTCCCTTCCCACCAACTCTAATAGCATCTATACAAACTTTACAATCACTCTCTATAATGCAGTTACAAAAAGAGAAGTTCAAAGCAATGTGGGCAACCAAAAGAATAGCATTAGCCTCTGCTTGAATAAGGAAATTGGTGTTAACTTTCTTAGAAATCGCAAACACCAATGTCCCTCTCCAATCTCTGGCAACAACAGCTATACATGAAGAAATAGCACCAACAGCTGCATCACAATTCAGTTTTAGCATACCTTGGCTTGGACACCATCACCTAGCACTGTTTCTAGCTGGACCGCTAGTCAACACTGGAACTTTAGGCTGCCAATGCTCTAAAAACAGGTTCTGAATGCTTCTGATAATTTGACCCTCCATTGAAAGAGATTTCTCATTAATTGCTTTGTTTCTCCACATCCAAATCAAATCTAACGCTAGAGCTCCAAATAGTAGGAATTCATTTCTTTGCTCTTTATCCAGCTGGAGAAATGGAGGAGGTTCAACAAGTAACTCAATCAAATGAGCCAGAGATTGAACATGCCAACTATCAATTCTAATGTTCCAACGACTACCAAACCAAATAGCTCTAGCAATGTGGCAGTGAGTAAAAAGATGCAGGGCTGACTCTATCTCAGCATTACAAAGAGGGCAGCTAGACTCAGAGGAAAGGGAAAACTCACTCAGCTTGTCCCTAGTGGGAAGAAGATTGAATGCAATTCTCCATAGATGCATCTTTAGCCTCTCGTGAATGTTGGCCTTCCATATATTCCTTGTAAGGGAAACACTACCAGATGAATTGTCACCTTCAAAAAGGAGACGATAGCAAGATTTCACCGAGAACTTCCCATTCTCAGATTTGGTCCAAATCCATCTATCTTCCATACCAAAAGACCATTATGATGTTTTTAATAGCTACAATAGACTCATGGTCAAACAGATCATTTAGCAAGATATCATTCCAGCCTAAACCCGAAGAATTTAGAAGTTGAGAAACTACCAAACAAGAATTATCTTCTTAAGCCCTTGGTGTTGGAATAAAACTTGATTTGTCAGGTAGCCAAGGGTCTTCCCAAACTAAAATAGAATTCCCAGAACCTACTAATTTGCACGCTCCCAACTTGATTATATCCTTCACCCTTTCAATGCTCTTCCAAACCCAAGATACATTAGAGACTGTTAGGTTCTAAGGTCTTAGGATTTTATGTATTTAGAACCTAATTTGTAATGTTGACAAACCATGATCAAAACAATGTATTTATTCTTGTTTAAGCTTGCTCAAAGTTGGTTTAATATTGTAAAGTTGGAATCGAGTAGCTGCAGAAGTACTTGGGACTTTCGGCCTGGCTCGATCGATCGAAGGATAGGCTCGATCAATCGAAAATCGCACAGGTTGTTTTTTCTGTAGAATTTCCAACTCAGCCAAAACTCTTTTAAAACGTTTAGGGTTTTCTGTTTTTGCCCTAGGTATATAAGGCAAAACCCTAGCCACGTTTTTAGAGTTGCACAAGTTGTATTGTTGCTCATACATTGCGGTTTTGTGTAAATCTCTTGTGAGATCTAGAGGAGCTTTCCTTTACACAAAGCTTAGGGTTTTCAAGATTGAGATTCTTCTACATCTTGATGATCAACTTGGTTGCTGTCATTGAAGCTTAAAGATAAACAAGCGGGGAGCTTGTAGCTGATTGAAGGAAGACAAAGAAAGAAGTAGTCCGTGGACTCGGAGCCTGCGCGTGGTCGTGTCAGGAAATTTTATTGGTGGGTAGCATTAGGAAGTCAAGCGGGGAGCTTGTAAGTCCTTTTGTAAGAACTTCAATTCTTTTTTAGTGGATTCCGTATTTGCCTTGAGGATCGGTGGGTAAAATCCTCCCCAGGTTTTTCCGTGTGGTTTCCTGGGTGATCATATATTGTGTTCTTTTATTATTCCGCTGCTTTATATGTTTTACATGCATGATATGATTATTTGATTGTTTTAACCTAGAATTGTTAATTTGACTAAGTAACAACTTGGCTAATTAATCTAGGCTACGCAATCTGATTGTGTTTTAAGGGGTCTAAATTTCCATCAAGTGGTATCAGAGCTGGTTGCTCTTGTGTTTGAGATTTTCATCTCTGAGCTGATCCTTGACCCCTATTGTCATGGATTCTTGGAAAATCTTTTTACTTGTTAGTCAACTTATCTACTTATTGTCTTTGCCATTTGTTGTCTTAGTTAAATCTTTCCTTAAGTATCTTGGCATAATCACTTGTGATAAGAATTATGTTTGTTATACTGCTTTAACTGCCTTAAAGGCACGTGATTCTTGTCTTTGGTATTTGGATAGTGGTTGTTCCGGGCACATGACAGGAAATAAAGATTTATTCAAAACACTTTTTGAAAGAAAGATTGGGACAGTCACCTTTGGAGATGGAAGTAAATCTGTGATCAGAGGCATTGGTATTGTGGACATTCCAGGATTGCCAGTGTTTGAAGATGTTTGGTATGTTAATGGATTGAAGGCCAATTTACTCAGCATTAGTCAGATTTGCAACAATGATTTAAATGTTCTTTTCACCAAGTATGAATGTGAGATACTTGATGGAGGAGGTGACTGTATGTGTGTTGGTGTAAGGACAGCTGACAACTGTTATGGGATAACACCAAGTGTAAACAACAAGTGCTTTAGTGCAAAGATAGATCAAGTTGATTTGTGGCATCAACGGTTAGGCCATGCCAGTCATAAGCAGTTAGAAAGATTTCCAAGTGTGAGGCAGTTATCGGTTTACCTAGATTTGAGAAGATAGATAAGTGTATTTGTGGACCATGTCAGATAGGTAAACAAGTAAAATCCAAGCATCCATCTGTAACTAGTGTTCAAACTTCAAGACCTTTAGAGTTACTACACATTGATCTAATGGGTCCTGCCAAAGTTCAAAGTCTGGGTGGAAAGAAGTATATTCTAGTTGTTGTGGATGACTTTACTAGATATACTTAGGTTGTACTTTTGAAAGATAAAGCTGAAGCTCCTAAGAAGATGATACATCTGTGCAAGAAATTACAGGTTGAGAAAGATACTGTGATAGCCAGAATCAGAAGTGATCATGGAAGAGAGTTTGAAAATACCAAGCTGGCTACTTTCTGCAATGAGCAAGGCACTCGCCAAGAGTTCTCATCTCCCAAGACTCCTCAACAGAATGGGATTGTGGAAAGGAAAAATAGGGTTGTTCAGGAGATGGCACGAGTCATGCTACACAACAAAAATTTGCCAAAGTCTTTCTGGGAAGAAGCAGTCAACACTGCTTGCCATACACTCAACCGGGTGTATTTTAGACCTGACTCCAAGAAGACTCCCTATGAACTCTGGAAAGGGAAGAAACCTATTGTCAAATATTTCAGGATATTTGGCAGTGACTGTTACATCCTTCGTGATAGAGAGAACCTAGAAAAATTTGATGCAAAGAGCGACAAATGATATTTTCTAGGATACTCTTCCACCAGCAGAGCCTATAGAGTGTACAATCTGAGAACCAAAACAGTCATGGAATCCTCAAATGTTGTGATAAATGATGAAGTGTGTTCAGAAGCATCTTCAGAAAGTACAGTTCCTGCTCAAGATAAGTCATTAGAAGTAAATGACTCTCCTCTTACTGAGGATGTTGTGAAACATAGTGAGGAAGAACTGTTGGTGTTAAATGATACAGTCTCAGTACCTTCAAGTTCAGAACCATCCACTCTAGTTCGTGACACTCGACAGGCACAAAGTCAACTCAGTCCCTCATCTGCACAGAAAGGTACTTCCACTTCATTGGTCAAAGGTCCATCCTCTAGAGTAAGACTGAACCATCCCTCCACAAATATATTGGGTAGTCTGAATGACAACATGAGGTTAAGATCAAAAGCATTGAATGTGATCACTCACTCATGCTATCTGTCCCAATTTGAACCGAAGAAGGTGGATGAAGCACTTCAAGATGCTAACTGGGTAAATTCCATGCATGAAGAACTTCATCAATTCGTTCGGAATGATGTGTAGGAACTAGTTCCTAGACCAAAGAATGTAAATGTGATTGGAACTAAGTGGATCTTTAAGAACAAGTCAGATGAACATGGTACTGTGATCAGAAACAAATCAAGACTTGTTGCACAAGGGTACACACAGGTGGAGGGAATTGACTTTGATGAGACATTTGCATCAGTAGCAAGGTTAGAATCCATCCGGATATTGTTGGCCATAGCAAGTCACCTAAACTTCAAGCTTTATCAGATGGATGTCAAGAGTGCTTTCTTGAATGGAATGATACAAGAAGAAGTTTATGTTGAACAACCTAAGGGCTTTGTAGATCCTCACAGACCGGATGACGTCTACAAATTGAAGAGAGCTCTCTATGGGTTGAAGCAAGCTCCTCGGGCTTGGTATGACAGACTGACTGCATATCTCACTGAGCATGGATTCAAAAGGGGATCTGCAGATACAACACTCTTCATAAGAAAGGATAAGACTGGTTTTGTTGTAGCTCAAATTTATGTTGATGACATTGTTTTTGGTGCTACTAATGATTCTCTTGCTCATTCTTTTGCAGATGAAATGAAGGCAATGTTTAAAATGAGCATGGTTCGAGAACTAACTTACTTTTTGGGATTGCAGGTAAAGCAAACAGAGGCAGGAATCTACATCAATCAAGCTAAATATGCAAGGAATTTAGTTAAAAGATTTGGACTGGACAAGGCTGCTCATGCTAGAACACCGATGGCAGCTAATGCAAAATTGACAATTGATCCATCAGGTGAGTCTGTTGATGTTACTTTATATAGAAGCATGATAGGCTGTCTTTTGTATCTGACTGCTAGTCGTCCTGATATATCTTTTAGTGTTGGTGTTTGCTCTAGATTCCAGTCTAATCCTAAGGTTTCTCATTTAAATGTTGTTAAGAGGATTATAAAATATGTGAGTGGTACCTGTGATTATGGTTTATTCTATAGCAAGAAGTCAAATTTGTCTCTTGCTGGTTTTTCTGATGCTGATTGGGCTGGGAATGCTGATGACAGAAAAAGCACCACTGGAGGGTGTTTTTATGTAGGAGCCAATCTTGTGGCTTGGATGAGTAAGAAGCAAAATTCTGTTTCTCTATCCACTGCTGAGGCAAAATATATTGCTGCCGGGAGTTGTTGTTCTCAGCTCCTTTGGATGAAGAAACTTTTGGGTGATTATGGGATTCCCCAAGATACCATGGTTGTCTATTGCGATAACTCTAGTGCTATAGATATATCTAAGAATCCGGTTCAGCATTCTAAGACCAAGCACATTGAGCTTAGGTATCATTTCATTAGGGATTTGGTTGAAAAGAAAATAGTTGCTCTTGAATATATCCCTACTAATCGTCAAAACGCTGACATCTTTACCAAACCGCTTGATGGAAGTAAGTTTGAGACACTTCGTCAAGTGATTAGTGTGCTTTGTTGTCCCTAGTTGTTTTGACTCTCTTGGTCCTTATGCTTCATTGCTCTATCCTTTGTGACCATTGTTCTTTTTTTTGTGTCTTTTTGTTCTAAGACTTGCATTGCATTACATTCATGAATTTCATTCTAGGATTTATTTGTTTTCTCTTTCAATAAAAATAAAAATAAAAAAAAATAAAAAAAAAAAAGGAGAAAGCAAAAATTATGTTTGACACTATTTTTCTTGATTTCTGAAAACAAGGTTGGTCAATCTTTTTACACATGTCATGTCTTGTGTACCTTGTTTAACTTAGATGAGCTTATTTATTGCACTTTACTAGTTAGAACTTTGTAGTGCATGTTGTGTGGGAAAGATGTGTGTGGTTTTTAATCACTTTGTCTTAATCATAAAGTCACATGTTCTTTGACTGTCGGACTTGATCCTTTTGAGAAAGGCATAAATAACCATCTCACCACTGTTCACTAGCCAATCATGAACACCTTAGTGCATATCATAAGATTTTGTGCTCGAGAAAGTGTAGCACAGGCACAAAAAGAACATAAGGTGTAGCCTCATTTAAAATTAAAACTGGTGTGTACTATTAGGCTTGATGCCAATTCACTTAATTCAAACTGGTGTGTACTATTAGGCTGAATGCCATTTCACATAAATAAGAGGCAAAAATGAAAGAAACTTACATGATTGCAAGCTTTTGATCTAGGAGATGTAGGAGTTATAGGATGTAACTCTCTAGGTGATAGTCTCTTTTAAATTCTGTGTGATGAATTGTGTAGACTTTGTGTTTGATTGCCATTCACATATCACCTCACATGTATCTCAAGTTTTTTGCTAGTTTCACACACTACACAAGTTACTCTTTGTTAAACACTGTACATGTTAGTGTGTGTGTCTTTGGTCTGACCAACCAAGTTTAAAAATATCTTGAGATTTGTGCACAACATATTTGTTACTTGAGAAAATTAAATGGGAAGATGATTGAAACTTGTGTTTGAGAAAATTGGGTTTAAAATTTTGGTTTTTTGAAAAAGCATTCCATTTCATACTCATGCATTTTGTATTCATTGTTCAAATGCTTTGAGGAGTTGTTTCAAAATTGGGTTTGCAATTTTCAAAACTGTGTTTTTCCCCAAAATTTAGTGTGATTCTGCCTATTTCGATCGATCCAGTGTGTTTTTCGATCGATCGAAAAAATGTCTCAGAATGTGCTAAAATGTCTGTCACATTCGATCGATCGAATGTAATTTTCGATCGATCGAAGATCGTGGAGAAGCTTTTTTAAAAAGGAAGAAATCTGACTTTTCAACATTATTCAAACCTTTTTCAAACTTCCTTTTCTCTCTCCGACAAGGCATAGACTAAAAAGATCCAATTTTTGTCGTTTTCTTCCGGATTTTTTGCAAAGAATCCCTTTCCTCAAGCCGGTATGTCTATTTTGCCCTTCCTTTTCATTTTATTTTCATGATTTCATGCATTTTTCATGCATTTTAGAGGGTAATTTTCGAAACTTTTCTTTTTGGGATTTTTGATGATTCAAACCTAATCATGTGGAATTGATCAATGGGTTTTGTTGGGGACACTCTATAAACATGTTCTTAATAGTTTAATTTGATCAATTTTGAGTTTTGTGAAAAATTGAAATTTCTAGGGTTTATATTTGATCCGAATTAGGGCTTTTTGTGAAATTGAGGTTAATTGATGAAATTGGCTTGTGTAATTGATGCAATTGGTTATTATAAACTATTTTCAATGGTGTGTAATGATTGATTCATCAATTTGTTGCAAAATTTATCAAGTAGTTTTCAAATTTTTAGGGTTTTTGTTAAGAAACTCTATGATTCAAGCCAATTTTGTGTAATTGAACTTAATTTGAATTGTGTTTACTGCATTAGTACATGCATCATGGCATTGATATTGTTCATGCATCATATAGATTTTTCATTCTATTGTTTTTGTGCTAACTTGCAGTCTGCCTTTGGTTTTTCTTTGTTTTTGTTCTTTTGGTTTTGTCCTTGTGTCCTTGTCCTTTCCTTAGCACCATGCCTAGGAAGACTAGAGCTTGTAGGACCATTCCCTCTCGTTCTCCTTCCCCTCCTTCCTTTGACCGTGAGAGGTTTCCGAGCGAGAAAAACCAAGAGACCTATAAGAAGCTCAATCTTCAGAGGAAGATTTGGGCTGAGCGATTTGTCATTCTAGATGAGCTAGATTCTGCCATTAGGGCAAATTTTGAGCGTAGAGGTTGGTTGCCCTTGTTAGCTGTGTCTGACCCTCCACCTCCGGCTACCTTGATTAGAGAGTTCTACTCGAACATCTCTATCCGCGTCTATGATTCCAACACTCTTGTTAGGAGTTGGATACGAGGCGTAGAGTACTCCATTACTCCTCAGGTAGTGGCTGATGCTCTAGGGGTACCTTTGGTTAGGGATCCTGTCTATCCCTATGATGAGTCACCCGAGTTGAGTGATGTTATGTCTTACATCACTGGATCATCTATCCAGTGGGGTTCTGATCCTAGGATCACCACCGCTGAGCTTCCTGAGACTACCTATCTCTTCTTTAGGATAGCCTGTCACTCACTCTGGCCTATTTCTCATCTGCACACCATTCCTCTTGAGAGGTGTGTCTTCTTATACGCTCTTGTTACTGATGCTCCTATTAGTTTTCCCCATCTTTTTCTTCGTTCTTTGAACGAAGTTTATAGGAGTTCATCTACTGCACATGCCCTTGTCCATCCTATTTTCATTCATAGGATTTTACTTTATCTAGGTTTAGAGGATTTCCCTGCTTCTGAGCCTGTTCATGTTATAGGTCCTATAGGTGCGTCTTTTCTTAGACAGAGGGCCGCTCATCTTCGAGCTGATTCTAAACACCCTAGGTCTGAGCCTTCTTCTAGCGCTCCTTCTCCTCCTTCATCTTCTACAGGTCCTGCTGGTAAGGATATTCCTGATCCAGTTGGTGATGATGCTGATGCTGCTGCTGCTGCTGTTCCTCCACCTCCTTCGGCTGACTTCGATGTTCGTCGTACTTTGGAGACTGTCATGACCGTTCAGGCGGCTCATGGTCAGATTTTGATGGATTTGTTCGATGAGATTCGAGCTTTGCGGGCAGATTTGGCGCGACTTCATTCACCTTCACCACCACCTTTTGATGGCGACTCTTGATTGCCCTTTGGCATTCCGTCACAAAAAAGGGGAGTAGATATACTGACTGTAGAGGAGTTTTGACTTTTTGAGGAGTTTTTGTAGTTAGGGGAAGATATTTTTACATGGGATATTTTTTTGTGTGGAGTTTATTAGATTGTATTTAGGTGCTTCACTTTGTATATCATTTTTGGGGATATTCATGTTAGGGGGAGTAACATTGATATATTGATATACATGTTTTCTTTTTATTCTTGTTGTCTTATGATTCACTGCTTATTGATTTATATTTATGAGTTGCTTCATTGATATATATCTTTATTGTGTGTTGTGTGAATCTTACAAGAATATTATACCTGTTTATTTACTATTTTCTGCCACACATGCGTTTATGTGTTTGTTGAGTATTTCAGGAATATACAGGTTGATTCAACAAAGCTGCTGTCTACACTTGCAACCAATGGATAGTAGTTAGGGTTGAATTTGAGTTTATGAGCATTATTTATGTAAAGGGCTTTTCAATTGTAAACTTTGAGCTTTTAATTTATGTTTTATCACGGATTGCCAAAGGGGGAGTTTGTTAGGTTCTAAGGTCTTAGGATTTTATGTATTTAGAACCTAATTTGTAATGTTGGCAAACCATGATCAAAACAATGTATTTATTCTTATTTAAGCTTGCTCAAAGTTGGTTTAATATTGTAAAGTTGGAATCGAGTGGCTGCAGAAGTACTTGGGACTTTCGGCCTGGCTCGATCGATCGAAGGATAGGCTCGATCGATCGAAAATCACACAGGTTGTTTTTTCTGCAGAATTTCCAACTCAGCCCAAACTCTTTTAAAACGTTTAGGGTTTTCTGTTTTTGCCCTAGGTATATAAGGCAAAACCCTAGCCACGTTTTTAGAGTTGCACAAGTTGTATTGTTGCTCATACATTGCGGTTTTGTGTAAATCTCTTGTGAGATCTAGAGGAGCTTTCCTTTACACAAAGCTTAGGGTTTTCAAGATTGAGATTCTTCTACATCTTGATGATCAACTTGGTTGCTGCCATTGAAACTTAAAGATAAACAAGCGGGGAGCTTGTAGCTGATTGAAGGAAGACAAAGAAAGAAGTAGTCCGTGGACTCGGAGCCTGCGCGTGGTCGTGTCAGGAAGTTTTATTGGTGGGTAGCATTAGGAAGTCAAGCGGGGAGCTTGTAAGTCCTTTTGTAAGAACTTCAATTCTTTCTTAGTGGATTCCGTATTTGCCTTGAGGATCGGTGGGTAAAATCCTCCCCAGGTTTTTCCGTGTGGTTTCCTGGGTGATCATATCTTGTGTTCTTTTATTACTCCGCTGCTTTATATGTTTTACATGCATGATATGATTATTTGATTGTTTTAACCTAGAATTGTTAATTTAACTAAGTAACAACTTGGCTAATTAATCTAGGCTACGCAATCTGATTGTGTTTTAAGGGGTCTAAATTTCCATCAGAGACTTTAGGAGCTCTAAGCCAATCAGCTCTAACCCTGTACTTGGCAGCCAATTGCTTCACACAAAAACAATTTTTCTTGGACAAAATCCACCATCCCAATTTGGAAACTAAAGCTTGATTCATCTTCTCAAACTTCTTAAAACCAAGACCATCTTCATCTTTCAGCCTACACAAATCATCTCATGCCATAGGAGTGTAAAAATTTTTAGAATCCTCTTTTGGCTTCCACCAAAAACGTCTCACAGCTGCATATAACTTATCATTAATTTTCTATGGGAGCAAAAAGGTGGACATAGCATAATTGGGGATGGATTGGGCAACAGATTTAATCAAAGTAGCTCTACCTGCCCAAGAAAGGCTTTTACTCTTCCTACTAGTAAATCTTGCATAACCTTCTCCTTCACATAGGCAAAATCTCTGGCCTTGTTATTTGATAAGAACAGTGGCACCCCCAAGTACTTAGTTCCATGCCTGAGCTTTTTAATTCCTAGCTGGTTTTTAACTTTTCTCAAAAATTCTGGGTGGACACCTTTCGAATTAAAAATGCCGGACTTCTCAACACTTATACTTTGCCCAGACCATTTGCCATAGCAATCCAAGCAATTCAGTAGAGTTCTTATTTCTGACATCTTGGCATTGCAAAATAGCATCACGTCATCAGCATAGAAAAGCCTTGTGATAGGTGGAGCTCCGTTCGCTAAATGCACCCCTCTAATATTACCCTTAATCTCCTCTCTACTAATTAGTCTAGCCAAGACCTCGCAGCCAATGATGAGGAGATAGGGGGAAAGGGGGTCCCCCTGTCTCAAACCCCTAGATGGGTTGATTTTAGCTTCATGACTCCCATTAATCAATAAGGTGTAGCTGACTGTGGATAGACATTGTTGAATTAAGGTGATAAATCTTTCACAAAACCCAAATGCCTTAAGTGTAGTCAACAAGAAACTCCACTCCATTCTACCATATGCTTTTTGAAAATCAATTTTCAGACCAATGCAACCTTTTTTCTTTTTCTTAGTTCTGAAACTATGAACAATTTCCTGTGCAAGAATTATATTTTCAGCAATATTTCTATCTGGAATAAAAGCTACTTGAGTAGGATCAATCATCTTATCTAACAAAGGTCTTAGCCTAGAGGCTAAAATTTTCAAAATCACCTTATAGCAAATGTTGCAGAGACTAATAGGTCTGAACTGATTGAAATTATGAGCACCTTGAACTTTGGGCATAAGTGTGATATAAGTGTGATTTAACTCACGGAGCAGCCAACGCTCTTTGAAAAAACTTTGGACAGCAGCCACAAGTTGGTCTCCTACTATTGACCAATAACATCTATAAAATAAACTAGGCATTCCGTCTGGCCCCGGAGCTTTGAGGGGGTGCATTTCAAACACTACTCTTTTGATATCCTCAGCTGAAGGCATTGTAATCAGCATATCATTCTCCTGAATTGAAATACAAGGCTCAATTAGACCATCTAAATCTAGAGGAACATTGGGACAGAAGGAAAGAAACACTTCTGAAAATTTGGAAGAAAAATACTCCCCAATATCTTTCCTATTCATCAATCGAAGCCCATTCTCTTCCCTTATCTCTGTAATAAGATTTCTTCTCCTCCTCACCAAAGTGGACAAATGAAAATATTTTGTATTTCGATCTCCTTCTTTGATCCATAACTCTCTGGATTTTTGTTTCCATTTAAGGTCCTCCCTTTCCAGCCATTCATCCAACTAAAGATATAAAGCAGCTTCCAACTCCAAATTTTCTTTAGTAGGAGCTTTGTCTTGTACTTCTTTAATTCTTGCTTCTAATTCTCTAATTCTGGTCTTAGCAAAGCCAAATTGATTCCTGTTCCACACTTGTAGATCAAATCTGGTTTGCTGAATTTTCGTAGCCAACTTGAAACAATGAGAACCTTCTACCATACCTTACCAAGCTTTTTCTACAATCCCAGAACTTGACTTATCTCTGGTCCACATAGCTTCAAATCTAAAGGGCCTAGCCCTCACTGACTGATCCATATGAGTGTCCAATATAATTGGAGCATGATCTGAAGAAGGGGCGACTAAATGCTTAACACCAGCTTTCGGGAAAAGGCATTGCCACTCTTTATCAGCTCTGCCTTCTTTGTTTACTATTTACTTAACCTCTCCAAATGTATTGGGGAATGACATACGCTCTCTATAGACTAATTTTTCACGTTGCATTAATTACACGTTCCTATTACTCTTAACTTAAGCTTTCGATGATAACAGCATCACCAATAATAATTGAGATTGTGAGAGATAAGCAAGCTCCATCACCATTGTCATACTCATGGTGAAAGCAAATCAAGAGAGAGACTAATCACTAATACAAACAATAGTGATTCGACCCTAATTATAATATAGTATGTCAAGTGTATATCTCACACAATCACGCGTAGACTCTTATCATTGAATTGCTATTCTACTAGTACTAGTATATATTAGATTTGGGTTATTTAATTGTCACTAAATTAGTTTGAATTTATTTTTAAATTTCCCAAACACCAACTCTTGAGACTTGCAGAGATCATGTTAGTTAGACTTAAGGAGACAACAATCGATCCATCTATCAATAAGATGCTTGGAAGAAGATCTAACCATTACAACATTTTTTTTTTTATTATTATTTCTTTGACCTTAGCAAATAATCTCACCAACAATCAATAGAAGACACCAAGAGGCTACAAATTTTGCCTGACCATCATGAACCTTGTTGTAATAATCTCTCTTTGAAAATTACTAAAGATACTACTTATTTTAATATATAAAAAATTACAAATTAAAGTATTAATAAATGTAATTAGTGTCACTTTATTACCATAAATAAATTAGCGATTAACTTGTGCAATGTACAAGAAAGTTAGACAAAAAATATATGCACGAAAAAATTTTAAAAAAAATTAAATATATATTTAATTAATTATTAAAAATAAATTCCAAATTAAAGATTTTGTTGAAAAAAAAATTGTCTAATTTAATAAGAATTTGTTTAGTGGTTGTTTTACCCAAAAATGTTAGTTCTTATTTGTAAGGACACAATTTGCTCCCAAAGCCCAAAAGAAAGGTCAATGGCCCAAAGAGCCCAAAACAATGAATTTGTAGAGTGTGGACTTGAAATTGAACTTTCACTGAGTTAGGTGTCTAATGATCACAATAGGATAGTTGTTATTAAAAAGCATAAAACAAACAATTTTTGGCAAGGAAAATCCTCCTCAGCAAAGTCTAAGGAAGGTTGTTCTTATATATTTCTATTCTTGAGTGTATAGTGGTTTTTCTACAGATTATCTAATGATCCCTTTATAATGGGATTTTTCTTCTTTATATTCCCTTTCTTACTTCATCTTAGCCCTCCACGTGTAGATCAAATTGCTGGCTTTGATACTTGTCCCATCAGTACTTTTCTGAAGTCTTTGGGGGTAACTATAAGGCTGAATGTTAATGCTCAAGTATCACCTCCACATTAATGCGGCCAAGGGGTTAGCTGTAGAGCATTTAATGCGGTAGTAGCAGCTTTGTTCTCAAATATTTTCCAACTCTCTTTTGTCTTATCCTTATTTGATGTTTATCCTTGCCAGCATGATTACCTGTTACCTTCTTCTTGATGAAGGGTCGAACCTTTGACCTCTACCTCGTTTAGCCGAGGAGGCACCTCTCCTCGGACAACATTTCCAGTTCCTTATGATCAGACTTCTTCCACGAACCATTAATCTGCATGCCTTCATTAGTATTTACTTGTCCTCGGACTATTTGATGTCCTTAGGCATGGCCTGTGGCCCAATACCCATATCTGGGCTCTTCATCCCTACATTATTAATTCAAATAACATAGTTTAATATTGTTTGTAATACTAAAAATCAAATTTAAAATATATCTATAATATACATAGAAAAACACATACTTTTTGTTGACTCATTCTAATGTTACTACATAAGCTTTTGAAAACCCAAATTTTTTCATGTCATCATTCTAATATATATTTTTTGTTAAAATTCTATAAAAGCTTAAGACTTTTTGTAAACTTCTTCTAAACTGAAAATTGATGCTGAAAAATTTTGTTGTATGATCTTTATCTCTAACACATTCTATATACAAATAAAAGGCAAGAGAATATTGTTCTATATTTTTTTATCTATACAAAAATGAGAGAGAGAGAGAGAGAGAGAGAGAGAGAGAGAGAGTATTAGGATGGTGCAAATAGAGTTGCAAACAATGGTGTCGACCCACACACAATCCTTCAGTTTATTTAATTTGAAGGAGAGTGAGGTGAATAAATATGATTGAAAATGTATAGGCAAAAAACTTTGATGCTGAGCATTGTAGCATTTTGTAATCTTTTGAATAATAATGCAAAGTCAAGTGAGAATTTTTTCTTTTTTCTTTTTTCTTTTTTCTTTTTCCTGTGATTTATAGCTGCCATGCTTAACAATTTAGCTAAAAAGATAATTTGAAAAGTTGAATATGAGCAATTAATTTGAAGGATAGTGAGCAAGGACAGCTCCATATTGTAGCCAGGGTGGTCACAAGAACACTTTAACTTGGAAAAATAATAATTGTAGGGGTGTTAGGCCCAGGAGCCCATATTTATGTATATATTGGGCCAGGGGCCCGATCCAAGGATGTTAAATAATCCTAGGACAGATAAACGCTTTCATGAGGAACCATTTTAGTAAGTGAAGAGGTGAAATCCGATTAAGGTCGTCCAAAAGGGTGATCTGAGAAAGAATCCCTCCTCGATTGAGCAGAGTCGAGGTCAGAGGATGTGGTCTACCATCAAGAGTAACATTTTGGATCGTTCCATGAGTAAGGATAAGTATCAGGAATGAACAGGACAAAGAATGGTCATGAAATATCTCAAAGGAAAGCCGCTATCACTGTATTAAATGCTCTGCAGCTAACTCTCTGGCTGCATTGATGAGGAAACGATACCTAAATAGTAACTTTTAGCCTTACAGCTACTACCTAAAGATTTTAGGAAGGTGTTGATGGGACAAGGATTAACACTTAGAATCTGATCTGCACGTGGAAGGTAGAGATAAAAAGGGAAGATAGTATAAAATAAAAGGGGGACTCTGAGAAGAAGAGATCAAGAAATTAAGAGAAAAAGACGTAGCAATCAAGAATTGTATTTGTAACCAATCTTGAGAGAAATATATAAGAACTGATCTCCTCGAACTGTGCCGAGGACGATTTTCTTTACTGTAAACTTGTCTATCTTCATGTTCTTGTTATCTAAATCCACTTTAGTGATTGTTTGATTCATTAAAACCCCAGTTTTCTAACCCACTCTCTAGAAATTCATTGTTTTGGAATTTTGGGCCCAAATCCATCCACCTTTTGGGCTAGGGACTTAAATCTGGTCCTTACAATTGACACCGTCTGTGGGAATTTCTGATGTTGTAATGAGTCTAACGTCTAATTATGGTGGGTTCAGGTCCCCACCAGGCAGAATCTATGGGGTCTCAACGTTAAGATCACTTCCGTGATCTTGGGCAAAGAAAGGACCGGGAGGGGAGTGTGCATATTACCCATACTACTAAGAGCTAGTCTCGAGGTAGGAGCCACATTTCTCATAAGAAAAATGCTCAGGACATGCAACTACAGATTGATCATCTAAAAAGGAAGTTGCGCCACGAACGGAGAAGGTGAACTCCCTCCATTTCTGATTTCTTTTTTGACGGTGAAGAGGACGTTAGTTATAGATGCAGATCAAGGACTCCTCCTAATGAGTCTTTCTCCTATGATAAGGACTATCATCATGAGCGCAGAAACAGAAATTCATCTTCCAAAGGCTTGGGGAATGATGCTATGAGTAAGGCACTCAACTAAATTTTCAGGTCAACCTTCACACGCAGAATCGAAGGAGGGAGACTTCCTCGACGGTTCACCTAGCCTTCATTCACCATGTATAATGGTTGAACAGATCCTATGGAGCATGTGAGCCACTTCAACCAGAGAATGATTGTGCACTCCAAAAATGAAGCTTTGATGTGCAAGGTTTTCCCCTCCAGTTTAGGGCCTGTGGCCATGAGGTGGTTTAATGGCCTAAGAGCAGGTTCCATTGGTTCCTTCAAGGAGCTCACCTAGGCATTTGGATCTCATTTTATCATGTGTAGTAGGGTTCCTCGGCTCTTAGATTCTCTATTGTCCATGTCCATGCGAGAGGGTGAGACCCTAAAAATGTACTTGGACAGATACTGGAAGATGTTTAATGAGCTTGATGAGGATTTTGATGACGTGGCTATTAGGACCTTTAAGGTCGGCCTGCCCACATAGCATGATTTGAGAAAATCTTTGACCAAAAAGCCGGTAAGGAGTGTGCGTAGGCTCATGGACCGCATTGATGAATACAAGAGGGTCGAGGAAGATCAACAGCAAGGCAAAGGGAAGGGTAAGGTTATCCTTCAAGAGATAAGGGATTTCAGGCCGGACCACTACAACAATAACAGACCCCGAAGGAATTTTACTAGACAGCCGAGGTCTACGGCTCCTCAGGTGGTTAACATTGTGTTCTGAGAACCAGTGCATCAAGTTTTGTAGAATATCAAGAACAAGCCATACTTCAAATGGCCGAACAAGATGGGAGGAGACCCATGAGGTGCAACCAAAGTCTTCATTGCCAATACCACTAAAAGCAGGGGCATACCATCGAGGACTGCAGAACTCTGTGGAACCATCTGGAGCAACTAGTTAGAAAGGGAAGGTTACAGCAGTTTTTGTATCGACCCAACGAGCAAGGAGACCAATCAAGGTCAAGGGCTTAGGGGAACGCTTCTTCAAGACCATCGTTAGGCACAATTAATATCATCTTTGCTACACCTAGGAGAACTAGTTCTTATCCTTCCAAGGTGATGTCTATAGCTCGGCTACTAGCCAAGGACTCTAATTCTAAGCCGAAGAAGGCTAGAATGGAAATCCGACCGGCACTGAGCTTTTCGAACGAGGACAAGATAGGAACCATCCAACCACACGATGATGCTTTGGTGGTCACCCTCAAAATAGGAGGATATGATGTGAAGAGAGTGATGGTAGATCAGGGCAATGGTGTGGAAATTATGTACCCTGATTTGTCGATAGACCCTGGCTTCTTGCCCTAGGGGCCGTTTCTTCAACTCTGCATCTGAAGGTGAAGTATCCATTAGGGGACCGGATTGAAGAGCTTGTGAGGAGTCAATACATGGCTAGGCAGTGCCTCATCACTGCAATTATGCATTAGCCTGCAACTGAGTCCTCAACCTCTACTGAGAGGGGCTTATAGCAATCGAGGATTCCGGCCATATCTACGGATGCGATGTCGGGAGAGGCAAAGTGTGAGAGGTTGGAGGAAATTGCTATACATGCTGATCCGAAGAAGTTTTTTCAGGTTGGAGCTCAGTTGCCTTCTCAGGAGAAGGAAGAACTGTTAGCGTTTCTTAGGAGGAATATTGATGTGTTCACCCGGAATGCCTATGAAGCTTTTGGGGTAGATCCAGAATTCATTTGTCATCATTTGAATGTCAACCCAGCTGTTCTCCCTAGAAAGCAACCACCTCAGCGCTCATCTAAGGAACATTCTAATGCTGTCAAGGAAGAGATAAATAAGCTTAAGCAGACTAGGGCTATTAAAGAGGTGTTCTACCCTGAATGGTTGGCTAATATAGTGGTAGTAAAAAAGAAGAATGGGAAGTGGTGGGTATGTGTAGACTTCACAGACTTGAACAAAGCCTGTCCAAAGGACCCCTTCCTCATGCCTCGAATTGATCAGCTAGTGGACGCAACTGTGGGCCATCATTTGATAGTTTTTTGGATGCCTTTCAAGGGTACCATAAGATACCTTTAGCCTTGGATGATCAGGAGAAAATAGCTTTTGTCACTCCTATTGAGAATTACCATTACAAGGTGATACCCTTTGGTTTGAAGAATGCAGGGTCCACTTATCAGAGGATGATGTCCAGGATGTTTGAGCCACAGCTAGAGAAAAACATTGAGATTTATATAGATGATATGGTTGGTAAGAGCAAGTTGGAATCTGAGCGCGTTAATAACCTCAAGAATATCTTTGAGATCTTAAGGAGACACAATTTGTGACTTAATGCTTCTAAGTATTCTTTTGGTGTCGGATTAGGAAAATTCTTGGGATATATGATTACACACCGCGGAATTGAAGTCAACCCTGACCAAATTAAAGCAATTAATAATTTACAGCCATCTCGGAACCCCAAAGAGGTCTAGAAGCTAATAGGGATGACCACTTCTCTAAACCGATTCATCTTTGTTAGCAGATGGGTGTATGCCTTTCTTTCAGTTGTTGAACAAGTGGAAGGGATTTGAATGGGCCGAGGAATGCACCCTGGCTTTCCAACAGTTGAAGAAGTGTCTTTCTCGGCCACCCATTATGTCCAGACCCGAGGTGGATGAGATTTTGTTTGCTTACATTGCAATGGCCTCCTACATGGTGAGCTTTATGCTAGTATGAGTTGATAGTGGTGTACAGAGGACAGTTTATTATGTGGGCAAGTCACTATATGAGGCCGAGATCCGTTATCTACCACTGAGAAGGCCATTCTAGTAGTGGTACATGCTACACGTAAGCTCCCCCACTATTTCCAATCGCACTCAGTCGTTGTCCTAAGCCAGCTCCCATTTAGATCTCTACTTCAGAGTGCTGATTACACGGGGAGGATTGCCAAGTGGGGTATGATTCTAAGAGCTTTTAATATCAAGTACATGCCTCACACCTCTGTCAAGGGTCAGGTCCTGGCAAATCTGGTGGCCAAGTTTGCTGAAACCCCATAAGAAGAGAGAGTAGAGAAGCAGAACATGGATGGAAAATTGGTTAGTGCAATTTCCCTATAAGAACCTTTGTCCTAGAAAGTATACATTGACAGTGTTACGAACCATAGAGAAGGAATGGGGCTAGTTCTGATATCTCCCGAGAGGATTACAGTTGAGAAATCCTTGAGATTGGGCTTCTCGGCCACAAACAATAAAGTTGAGTATGAAGCTCTACTGGTAAGGATGACCATAATTCAGAAAATGGGTGGAAAAGTAGTGGAAATATTCTTTGATTCAAGGATGGTTATGGGCCAAGTTCAAGGAGAGTTAAAAGCCAAAGATCTCAGAATACAAGAATATTTGAACCAGGTTAGACATTTACAGTCTGAATTTGAGTCTTTTAATTTGTCACAAATCCCTAGAAGTAGAAATACATATGTTGACTCTCTTGTCACGCTGGCAACCTCCTCGGCACAAAGTTTACCTCAGGTGATTCTTGTGGAAGACTTATGTAAACCCACTGAGGTGGGGAAAAATGTGATTCATGTTCATCAAATAAGGGTGGGTCCTACCTGGATGGACCCTATTGTGCTATTTCTTAAGAAAGATGTCTTGCCTGAGAACAAGTCCAAGGCCAACAAGGTATGGAGGAAGGTTCCTCGGTTTTGGCTGTCCGATAACCAAAAGTTGTATAAGCACTCTTTTTCTGGACCATATTTGCTGTGCATACACCCCGAAGCAGTTAAACTACTCCTAGAAGAATTACATAAAGGAATTTGTGGAAGCCATACAGGGGGCAGATCTTTGTCTCATAGGGCCCTCACTCAAGGGTATTGGTGACCAAATATCCAGAGGGAAGCACAAGAATACGTGAAAAAGTGTGACCAATACCAAAGATTTGCACCAAACATCCATCAACTGAGAGGAGTCCTTAATCCTCTATTCAGCCCTTGGCCTTTTGTTTAATGGGGTTTGGACATTGTAAGTCATTTCCTTAAGGCAACAGGGAATAAGAGGTATTTACTGGTCGACACAGATTACTTCACCGAGTGGGTTGAAGTTGATCTATTGGCGAATATCAGAGATATGGATGCTAAGAAATTTGTTTGGAAAAATATTATCACTTGGTTTGGAATCCCTCGTACCCTCATCTTGGACAACGGTCTTCAGTTTGATAGCAAAGCCTTCAGGAGGTATTGCTGTGACCTGGGCAAAATAAATAGATATTCCACCCTGGCATATCCATAGGGGAATGGATAAGCTGAAACTGTCAATAAGGTCATAGTAAGTGGGCTTATCAATGACTTATGGGGCCGAGGCTATTATTCCTCTTAGGACTAAATTCCCCACGCTGAGAACAAATTATTTCACTCCGAGTAGCAATGATGGACTATTGAAAAAGAGCTTAGACTTAATTCAAGAACGAAGAGAAAATGCCATGGTCCAATTGGCCTCTTATCAACACAAGCTCAAGTAAGGATATGATGTCAACGTAAAGCTAAGGCCACTGGCACCTGGAGACTTGGTCTTAAGAAAGGTTTTAGGAATTGCAAAGAACCCAGTATGGGGAAAATTGGGACCCAAATAGGAAGGGTCATATCGTATCACATCAGTGGCTGGAATAAGTGCATATTATCTTAAAGATCTAGAGGAAAAGGTTGTACCACGCCCCTGGAATGTAAATAACCTAAGAATGTATTATTATTAATGAAAGCTTTCTTTGCCATATTTGGGTTTATTATATTGCGTGTCATGCGTTCTACAATTTGTTTAAGTATCAAACAGAACATTGGTCATGCCTGGCTCCTCGAACCACATACCTTGGGTAAATTGATATTTCAAGCTATTTTTCTAAGTGTTAAACAGAACCTTAGCTATGCCTAGCTCCTCAGACCACATTCTTTGGGTAAATTAACACTTTCTGACATCTGTTTAAGTATCAAACAGAATCTTGGTCACGCTTGGCTCCTTGAACCACATACCTTAGGTGAATTGATATTTCAAGCTATTTTTCTAAGTGTTAAACAGAACCTTAGCTATACTTGGTTCTTTAGACCACATGCTTTGGGTAAATTAACACTTCCTGGCATCTATTTAAATATCAAACAAAACCTTGGTCATGTCTGGCTCCTCGGACCACATACCTTGGGTAAATTGATATTTGAAGCTATTTTTCTAAGTGTTAAACAAAATCTTAACTATGCTTGGTTTCTCGGACCACATGCTTTGGGTAAATTAATACTTCCTATTATTTTCCTAAGTATTAAACAGAATCCTAATTATACTTGGTTCCTTGTACCACATGCCCGAGGTAAGTTGGTACTACTTACTAAACATTTGAATGTCGAATGGGGTCAGCCACTCTACATGGCAAAGGTCTTCATTGTGATCACATGTTTTTTTTTTTAAATGCTCATGAGCATCACCTAAAGTATTTGCAAGTATATTAGACATATCTGTTATTTGGTCAATATCTGATTATTTCCTCAAGGTCAGTAAGCCTATTGAGAATGATGTGGATAAATATTCTGTTGTGATGTATGGATTTGGAAGTTAAAAGTGTGTTTTCATGATGTTGTGGACTTAGTAGTTTTTAATATGTTCTGTTGATTAGTCAGGAAGGTAGGGGAATTGTGTTACCACTTATGCAGATAACTAAATTGGGTTATATCTCATCGTCATGATTAGTCAAGTACTAAGTAAAACAGAAACTATATAAGCAAAAGACACAAGTATCACAAGTATGAAGGAAATATATATATTTCATTGAACTGTGCCTTGGAAAAGGGCAGTTTACTTACAAAAGGTCTGATTATATTACAAACAAAAAGCATAAATAGTTCAAAAAACAGGAGAACAACAATTCATGACTTCATTTTGATCACGAGCTTGTCCTTGGGAGTATTAGCAAGTTGGGTGGTAGCTGCTGTTGAGGATGCCACCTTTTTGCCTTCTGAATCCTCAATTCATAGCCCTAAGAAGCTACCCCATCCTTGGAAGAGTCCTTGAGTGCGTCCGAGGGCTTTGTCGTCTCGGAGGGGGCTTCTTTAAAGGCTTCCTGCTCCTTGGTTTGCTCTCCCCCTTTCTGAGGTTTGTTAGGGGGAAGGGGGAAGGATCCTTGGGCAAGGCCTCTTCAGTTGGGCTGGCAATGAGGGGGGCTGTATCGTCCTAAGAGGACGAGGGGCCTAAGGGCTGAATGGCAGGAGGGTTGTATACATTTTCTGCCTTCCTAAGTGCTGAGGAGGCCTCAACCCCTGCCTGGTTGAGGACCTCGTTCCACATTTGGAGCAGTGAACTTTACATAGCCTTGTGACTTTGGACCTAAAGGCTTCCTTAGTCTTAACTACCCCCACATTGTAGCCATCCTGCTCAGCCTGGTGCTTGGTTTTTTCAGCCTCATCTAGCTTTTTCGTCAGTAATTTGTTTTGCTTGCAGCAAGGTCGAGCTCAGCTTGGCAGAGTTGCTTGCATTATGTCTCGGCTTGCCTCTCTACCCCCTCCAATGCAACCGCTGCGCTTTTCTCTCATTCTCGGACTAAGAAAGTTGAGTTTTCAACTCCTTTAGGCTCTTCTCAGCTACGTTGAAGACCTCCACAGCTACAATCCTCATTCCTTTCTCATTCTTATATTGTTGGTGAAAGTAGTCCACTAGCTCCTTGGCCCTAAAGGCGGCTTGGACAGCGTACGTAGGAAACACAGTAAATAATTAAAGGCATTACAAAATAATAATAATAATAATAATAATAATAATAATAATAATAATTAATAAATAAATAAATAAATAAATAGATAATGAAGTAAGTGAGTAGATAGTGAATGTCAAACTTGGCTTACGTTGGCTAGGTCTCTCTGCAGACCTAGAAATACCTCATGTGTCCTCAAGGTCCTCAGCTCGGTCATGTCATTGGAAAGTAGCAAAGCCTACTCTACAACATTTGCTACGTACCCATCCTTCCCTTACTGGGGGTCCCTAATGGAGGAGTTTGCTGGGAGAGGGGACCCATCCAACACTAAGGCTGGATTACAATTGGGAACCCTAACGTGGAGGTCAAGTCCTCTGTCTCTAGGAGCCACATCGGTCTGTGACTTGGATTGGGTAGTCTTAGCTACCTTAGCTACTCTTTGAGGCACAGTTTCCTTGGAGGAAACATCCCTACCTTCCTCTACTACTTCCTTCCCTATTTGTTCCTTCTTCCTTTGCTTGTTTGCAGCTTCTTGTTATGTGTCATAGGAAGTAGGAAGATAAAGGAGTTTAGCTTGGCTGGTAGCCTCGGGCGCCTTATTCCCAGCTTGGGACTCCATCATTTCCATTAGGCTGCCCCTAGGTTTGCGCTGTATCCCCATCTCGTCTAGTAAGGAAGTAACTTCTTCAAGATGACTGGATTGATTTGGAGGAAGCTAGCCGAGGTCACTAGTTGAAGTCTTGGGGGACAAGGGCTGGTTAAAAACCTCGTAGATGTCTTCTGAGTTTGAAACGTCTACTATCTCTTTTTTCCTTTTCTTCTTCTTCTTCATCTTCTTCTTTGATGATAGGTTGGGAAGAGGTAGCTTCACCAGTCATGTGTTAAAGTGGAAAGGCTACTTTGGGAACGCCTTCTGGGATAGGTTGCGTGGTGAAAAGTGCCTTCTGGTATTGGACTAGTGGTCAGAAAGCTTAGAGCAGCAACATTGATCCAGTGCAGCTGAGGATCGCTAGCTTTAATGACAAACTTTGGCGCCAAGAAGCTCTTAAAGATTGGGATGTAGTCTAGGATCAAATGAGCCGCCCTGAGTTGGCCGTCTATGTGGAGGAACACCTCGGCCTTCAATATCTTGTCCAAACTTGGCTGGTTCACAAGACTCAAGTTAGGCATATTGGCGTTCTTATCTGCAAAACCATGGAGAAAAACTAAAAAATATTGTTAGCAAAAAATAGAACTAATCAAAGGAAAATTTATATACAATTATTCAAACCTAGACCTAAAACCCCACCTAGTTTCCCTTCTCTCGTCGGGCAGGAGAGGCTATCGTGCCACTCCCCTAATACAATCAGGAAGTCTTTGTTTAGGCCTTTATTGGAATCGGGGAGGCACTGATGGGCCTGACCTCAGGGTACCTAGACTTGAGGTAATACCCCTGCCTCGTTAAGTGATGGAGGTTGTAAACCCAATTGACATCATGGTGTGTGAGGTTTAAGACCATCCTCTCGTTAAAGGCATCTTCACAATCTAAGATTCTGAACATGTTGGGTGCACACTGGGTGGGGAGCTAACCTATGGGCCCTAAGGTAGTCCTTGGTAACGGTACCCATAGGGATTCTCATCCCTCCTTCTATGAAGGCAATCATTGGGATTCCACTTCTCCCTCTTGCCTTTTCTTATGCCACTCCCCTTCCTTACAATACTTAATACCTACTCTTGGAGGGATCTTATACTGAGCCCTAAAGCTCTCTATTCCCTCCTCGGAGTCTACCAAACTCTTGAATCTACCAATTTCTAGAAAGGTTTGGGAGAACTAAAAAGATTGAGAAGAGAAAGTGGAGCCGAGGAGAAGAAAAGTACAGAGAAAAGAAAAATATATGGAAAAACAAAGTGTAAAGATTTATGAAGACTTACAAAAAGAAGAAAAGTATCCTCGGATAGGCTTTTGGTATTTGTAAGGGCACGGGTGAGTTGGGAAATTTTGCAAGTTCAGTGTATGTGCGCTAAAGCGAAGTGAATGCTAAAGTGAGATGATTAATTGATTTGTGTGGTATTTATATCAAAGAGAAAGTTACAAGTGGGAAAATTTCCACCCAGGTTCCAGCAAAATCCTCAGCCGTTGGATTTGCATCACACCATAGAATGTGGGGGATAGAGAGCCGTAAAAATTTAATGAAGGCACGTCTCGTATGCTAAAGCGTCAGGAGCATGTCTTGGGCAATTAAAAAGGCATTCGCACAAGTAAAGGTGATGTATGATGAGCACGAACTAGCTATCATTACATTGAAATCCTCCTTTCTTCCCAAGGAGGCAGAAAGAAGAATCTCGAGGGGCTATTGTAGGGGTGTTAGGCCCAGGAGCCCATATTTATGTATATATCAAGCCAGGAGCCCGATCCGAGGACGTTAAATAATCCTAGGATGGATAAACGCTTTCATGAGGAATCGTGTTAGTAAGTGAAGAGGTGAAATCCGGTTAAGGTCATCTACAAGGGTGATCCGAGGAAGAATCCATCCTCGGCTGAGTAGAGTCGAGGTCAGAGGATGTGGTCTGCTATCAACAGTAACATTCTGGATCGTTCCATGAGTGAGGATAAGTATCAAGAAGGAATAGGACAAAAAATGGTCATGAAATATCTTAAGGGAAAACTGCTATCATTGTATTAAATGCTCTGTAGCTAACTCTTTAGCCGCATTGATGAGGAAGTGATACCTGAACAGTAACTTTCAGCCTTACAGCTACTACCTAAAGACTTTAGGAATGTGCTAATGGGACAATGATCAATACCTACAATCTGATCTGCACGTGGAAGGTGGAGATGAAAAGGGAAGATAGTATAAAATAAAAGGGGGACTTTGAAAAGAAGAGATCGAGAAATTAAGAGAAAAAGATTGTAGCAATCAAGAATTGTATTTGTAACAAATCTTGAGAGAAATATATAAGAACTGATCTCTTCGGACTGTGCTGATGACGATTTTCTTTAGTGTAAACTTGTCTATCTTCATGCTCTTGTTATCTGAATCCACTTTAGTGGTTGTCTGATTCATTAAAACCTAGTTTTTTAACCCATTCTCTAGAAATTCATTGTTTTGGGTTTTTTTTGCCTAAGTCCATCCACATTTTGGGTGGTCTTTACAATAATTATTATATATAAATTTTAAAAAGTTTATGCTTTTTTACCTTTTAAAAAACTTTGTGACCACCTTAAATTTTTTTAAGCCTAACATAATCAAACTTTGGACAAAATTTGACAACAAACTTGGTTGTAGATTAAGGTTACAACTCTACTCAATAATAATTTTTTATTAGATGTGAATTTTAACAAATCCACCATTGGATTTTTTTTTCTTATATCATCTATGCTTGCAAAATTTCAAAAAGATAAAAAATCAATAACTATGTCATCAATCAAATGTTTAAATTTTGAGTTTTTGTAGTCTAAAATTATATATAAAAAATAAATTTATGAATTAAATAGTAAATAACATTCAATTGATATAAAATTTGATATGTGTTTTAAGAACATATAATTCAACGGTTAGATTTTTAAAATATGTAATTACGTTAATTTGTTTAGTAAAAGTTGTAGCCTTAGGCTACAACTAAGATTGTAGACAAATTTTGTCCTTAAACTTTATTCCCTTTAACAATATATTAGGCCCCTATTAACAATAAGAAAAAGACAAGAAAATTTTTATTTAACTAAAATTTTGAAAGAAATGTTGTTTGCAACATTAATAATGAGATAATGAAATAACGATTTCAAAATAAGAAAACTCGTAAAAAAATATTGTAAGATTTTATATATTTTGCGGTTTTTTTTGGGTCAATATATGAAGTTCTCTTTAATGACCACCCCGCAAAAAGTTCTTGGAACCGTCACGACAATGAGGTGAATAAACAAGATTTAAAATGTATAGGCAAAAGCTACATGTCAAGTGTTGTAGCTTTTTTTTCTTATTTTTGAATAGTGATGTAAGTTCATGTGTGGGTTTTTTTTTTTTTTTTTTTTTTTTTTTTGTGATTTCTAATTATAGCTAAAAACATTGTTTGAAGAGTTTTTGAATGTGAGTGCTTTTAAGTATCTTAACTTTGTATAAAGAGAGAAAAATCTCTCATGTGCTAAGCGCATAAAATCACTCTCTTACTAACAGGTGGACTCCAGACCTTATCTTGAGATGATATGAAAAATATAGATAAGACAAATATGGTGTTTATTCCATATATATATATATATATATATATTTTTTTTTTTTTTTTTTTGAGAAACGTTTATTCCATATATATTATAATTATATTGATGAAGTTTTTAGATCCACGGTATAGTGTAGACCCATGACACTTGCAGCTGGGGTGTTGAATAAATCTTTAAAATAAATTGTGATTTAACGTGTACAAATTAATTGAATTTTGTGTGGTCATGGCTGTGGTGATGGTGGCTAAGATTTGGGTAAAAAAAGTGTGGCTGTGGTTATATGGGGGGGTGTAGGGTATCGCAGTTAGTTTAGCTCATTAGAAGGCGGCAAATTAAGACGAATTCTTGACGATAACATGTCAACCAATCCCTTTGGCCTTTGTGTTGCGATTGCGGAAGTTTTGAATCTTTTGATACCAATTTATTGCGTAAAATGATTTTTAAAAGCACTCTCACACAAGATTTGATTGTAAAAATTATTATGAGTTTGAGAAAAAAAAATTACAAAAAAAATAATAAGATTAATGTAAAAAATAAAACTGTAAATAAAAATAGGCACCACCATACATAAGAAAAGAACATTAAAGATTCAGGTGATTTGGCCTTAAGCCAATATTTACAAGTGGTGATGACAAGAAAATTTCACTAAAAATTTAAAGATTTAAGGAGATTACAATTAATGGTACAAAGTGTTCTCACAAAACCCAAACCCGAAATATACATAAAAAAGCTCTTTCCTAAAAGCATATAAGAAGAGAATTTATCAAAGGTACTATTCAACTTCTTTTAACAATTGAATAATTCAACAACACAAACTATCCAAACAAAGACGAATTTAACATATAATTTGATAAATTAGTACTAACCAAACCAAGATTAGTTTTATGTGGATAATCACATATCGTGGGACATGAGAAAATTTTTTTTTCACACTTCCACCCATGGTGTTATGGAAGAAGCTAGAAGGACCAAAAATTATAGGTTAATCTTGGACTAGTTTCAATTAGAAATAAATAAATAAATATATATATATATATATATATATTAGATTTTGACACGGGATATGCACTCCCTTTTGGAGAATGACAATTTACCCCCTTTGAGCGACAGAAGATAGAAAGACCCCCAAAAAAGAGTTCCGGGGGGGTGGGGGGGAATTCCCAACTTTTTCCATAACACTAGGGGTAGAAGCAGAAAAAAAAATCATCATTTGCTAAAGGGTGAAAGAAAGAGTGCACAATGATGTTGATTTATTTATATATTATTTTTTTTTTAATGAAAGCAACCCAACATATTCTATTGCCCCACGATTTTTTATTTGCGGTGCTTTCTTCTACCAAGGAGAGCATAACAACACTGCTTAAGTTGTTTACCTATATAACCAACATTGTAGATACTTTTTTATTACAAGATATTTCTGATGTTATTCTTTACTTCCTCAAAACTATTATTATCCTATGATTTACATTGTCTTCAATCTCTCAATTCTTATGAATTACTGATTTAAAAGTTAAAAAAAAAAAAAAAAAAATCATGTTTTAGTATATGTTATCTATGAAATTTTACCATTGTTTCATCCTTCTTTCTTTTTTTTACTCAACTTACCACCCATGTAATCCGTTTTAAACATATTCAACCTAAAGTATTTAGTCCTCGTTTGGTAGAGTTATTAAACAATTCATTTTCAGTTTTTAAACAACATTACACACATTTTCACACACTTTTTTATCCTATTTCAAAAAACTACAAACAACATTACTCAAACTCTTCTGCCAAATAGGCCTATATTTTAAGACATCCCTTTTTAGATTCTCAACTTAATTTTGACTCTACCTCTAATTTACTATATAAAATGCCAAAACCTTAATGCATCCCACATTCAGAACTGTAGATTTCACTAGAAGAGAATAAATAGTTAAAAATACAATTAGTAACTTAAAAAGAGAAAGCTTCATGTTAAAATATTTGTTTTTAAGATGAGATGATAAGACACTTTAATTAAAAAAACCAAAACTATTTTAATTACAATTTTTTTGTTTTAAAAAAAAAAAGCCAAAGAGAGAGACAAATGGATTCCTTTCCATGTTACATTGCATTTGGATCTGACATCTGAAATCTGACTCCCCCCATAAAAATTAAATCATACACCACTCCACAACTCTCTCTCTCTCTCTCTCTCTCTCTCTGATAAATGGGTTTTTTCAGTGAAACTCAACACTGGCTCTGCCAAATCCCACCATGGCTTTCTTCTTCCCCAGAGCCTTCTCACTCTCTGCAACAATAAAACAGTCACCACCTCTTTACCCTTTCCTTTACTCAAAGAGCTATCTATAAAAAAGAGTTAAACCCAACTCCTAAGTCTTACCATAACGGGTACAAAAAAAATATACTATATACTACATTTCTAAGCAAACCAAACCAAACCCAGTTCCTCGGGGTTTTCAACTATTTACACTTTGTTTTTGTCAGATATAGAAATCCTGATCTGGGTTTTTTATGGGACAACCTTATAGTTGTTGTCACTCTACTATTCCTCACTCTTCTAGTCTTAGAAAGACTAGAATTCTGTTTCACTCTATGGCTTGCAAAGCAGACTTGACATAAACATAATTGGTGTAGCTTTGTAACACACACACACACACACACACACACACACACACACACATATATATATATATATATTTTTTGGTGAAAATTTTAGCTTTGCAAGAACGCGGAGAAGATGATATCTACGGGTTTAAACTTGGTGATGACTGTGATAGGCTTCTCAGTGAGCACTATGTTCATCGTGTTTGTGTGCACGCGCCTTGTCTGTGCTCGGATTCACTTCAATGCTTCAAGGCGCTCCTTTCCCGTGGCTTCCAGATCCGATCTTGGTCTTGTAAGCTCAGCTTTTTATTTTTTTTGTTTTTATGTTTTTACTTAAAGTTTCTTTCTTTATTTTATTAGTATTATATCTTTTGCCCCATTTTCTCTATTCAATTCTTTTGATCAATTGTAGCTTTCTGTTTTCTATTTTCTGTTTGACTTGTTCAGTTGTTTGGTTGCACAAGTTAATATTTTTATTTATTTTATAGTTGAACATATATTTTGCTTCCTGATAATTACTTTTTATTATCGACACCAATTGATTTTTGAAGTGCGCAAGATTTGAACCCATTTTGGGATTTTACCAGTGGAACTCATTGTTGCACAAGTTAATTACTTTAGTAGTTTTGTGGAATTATCAAAAATCAATTACTGCAGAATTAATCATTTGTGGATATCCTCTACTAAATGAATTTCTTGTTTGTTGTATCATTTGGTTTCAGATGAGGAAATTTTGGTTGTAATTATCATTATTATTATTTTTCTGTAAATTATTATGGGATTTTGCGGTCAATCTCATATGGCTTGATCTCTTGGTGTTTTGATACTTCTTGAGTGTATTGTTTAGTTTTGGTAATTACATTTTGTGATTTGGTTGAGAATCTGAACTCTGAACTTACCACTTCATGAAGCTACGCAAGAGTTGAAATATTCGTTTGTTATGTTTTGGATTAGTATTTTGTTGAGTTTCTGGGTGCGATATAAATTCAACACGTTATAAGTCCAGCTTGTGTCTTTTATGATTCATTTATTTTTATAGCAGTGTTGGTATCTTTAATAAAATGCTCTGCTCTGTCTGTGCACTTACATTGTTCAATTTTTTTCCTTTTTGTAATGGTACAGCTGGAGCGAGGTTTACATGGTCTTGAACCTGTACTTGTAGCCAATTTTCCGACAAAGAAGTACAGTGATGAATATTTCTCAGCTTCAGAAGATGCTCAGTATGTTGTTTCTTTCATTGTTGAATTCTTCAATGTACTGGATTTTATCTGTCCCTCTCCAATCCTATTCTATATAGGTGATTATTCTTTCATTCTAGATGATTGTGTGTCTACAATTTGCAGGGTTTGTTATACCTTTTCTATTGTTCCTACAGTAAAAGCATATATCACTTTGTGTGAGGACAAAATGTGCTACATGATGCATGGTTTATCTTTTACTTTTTTTAGTGTAATTTATCAATTATGCTGAGGCATGGAGAGTTTGAGTGAATTTTGGTTTGGGACGATAGTCTAAAACAAAATTTCACCAATCTTTTCCTTATGCCAGTAAATATTGTAGCTATTTGGTGTATAAAAGAGAATGATCTTGGAAATCCTTTGGTAGTGAGGTGGCTCCAAAAATGCACCCTTCCATCAGTGTTGGTGATTTCAAAGAGATAAAAGTGAGAAGAACTCACACAAAAGGGACTGCAATTAGTAAGAAATATAATAGTAGAGGATGAACAGTTGTTGTAAAGTGAAATGCAATGTTATTGAGTGGATTTGTGGGAGAAATTGTATGTAGTCATCCATATTTTATATTATTTATCTTACCACTCCTTTCAGCAAGATTAATGCATAAACCTAGATTGAACTGCAAATGCAACGTGTTAGAATCATGTGGTTAAATGATTAAATTTACCATTTTCCATAAGCTTAAGATTTTGAGAGAATCGGTAATTTAACTCAACATTAACTTTCTCATTGATTTACCTTCATTTGATGTTCTCTCTCTTTTTTTTTTAATTAATTTTTTTTATCAAGTAATATGAAATTTTATAAATTAAAGATATTTAAGTATATAGGAAGTGTACATAGGGTTTCCCAAAAATTTGCAACTCACCTGTCAATTTTGTAATGGACATCTTTGAAAGAATTTGGTTTGAGGAAAAGATATGCTGGTTTTGGGAGGACTATCTTATACACAAGAATCACCTTTTGCCATTTGCTTAACTATTATTTGTAGAATAATGTGGTGATGCTGTAAAATACTAAGGACATTGACTTTGGTTGCAAACAAGACACCTTTTGTAAGCCTTGATTCCTTGAACCTTGATGATGATTCAGATTAGTAATTCTATTATTATGACGATTTGGGAAATTTGTAAACCTTGATGATAGTTCTATTATTCCCTTGGGTTGGTTTTGTCTTTTGGATTCTCTGCATGTAGATGGACCTCTATAGGAGGCTTATTTTGTGTAGTTAAATTTTGTTATTTCATTTGAAACATTATTTTTTCAGGATTGGGAGTTATGCTGGATATCTGATATGTGTCTTGTTAAAAGGATATTTAGTTTGGTGGGTTAAGTTCTGGATGGAAGTTTAGGTTGTGGAAACATGTCATACGCACTATGTAAGCTTTAGTGGTATTATGTGGAGATTGATGGAGACAGATTAGACTTTTTTAATCACTACTGTTGGGATCTGTATGGCATCATTAAAAGCAACCACATTATATGTTGGTGGAGCATTACAGGAAATATTTTAACCATTTAGCTTATCACTTCAATTCTTCCTCTCCTAGCTTTTTGTGTGGATTCACTGATAGAATGTTGTCTACATCGCATAACCAAAAAATAAAAAAAAATTAAAAAAAATTAAAAAAATAAAAAAAAAAAAAAAAAAGAAGAAGAAGAAGAAGAAAAGGAAAAGAGAAAGAAAGACTGATGATGATCACAGTATAATGTGAACCCTTGTCCCCATTGCTAGCAATAAGTTGAAGGATATTAGGTCTTGATTATACTCTGGTCATTTGGTATTTTTTCCTTCATGCCCCTGATAAGGTAGTATTTGAATGTTTTATGGAAAAATCAGTGATCTGCTTCTAGTTTTGATTCAATGAAGCTGGACCTGCTGAGGACATGATGTGTCAGAACCTGACACTAGTAGCAAAGATGCCATTTCATAGAGATGGGGTGCTTGAAGTTTAAGCATGCACAATTAAGAGCTTGATTTCTGTTAATGGGGAAGCTTAGGCAGTAATAGAGGAGATTGGCAAGTAGGAGGATAGCTTTCTGTGAAGTTCCTCTTTATCTTCTTTGACCTCCGGTCAGGCCAGGGTCAAATTCTGTATTTGGTCTAATAATGGGGCATGGGCATCCCTTTGTAAAGTCATGCACATTATAATTCCTTGAATTTTTACTTAATAAAAAAAATTGAAAATTTCCTTTGATTTTGGGTCCTTTAGTGTTGTTTACCATTCTCAATTATTATTTGAACTTTTTGTAAATCACATTTTTTTTCCTCCCATTTCTGGAAGTTTCTATTGGCATATATCTGGACCATCAGATTGTAATAACTAATAAGTATCCAGAAATGGCAACATGGTTTTGCTGTCAAAAGTTTAACAAAACATAAGATTATGACAGTGATTTTATCAAGTCAAACATACCAATATATAATTAAAACCAAACAAGATAATTGTAACCACATCCTCTCTAATTTGACAATTTAATCTGTTCTGTATAAAGCAATGTTCTAAACAAATGTTGATTTATGCATTGATGTTCTGCACTAGGCAAAACGGAGATAGAGTTAAGTATATCCTTCTTAACCATGCCTCAATGTGTGATGAAAACACACAAACCTCTAGACAGTGCTTTTACGTCTTAAGCACACAGAACAAATCTTGGCATTAAATTGTGTCATCAATTTAGTCTGCTTTTGTTATATATTTTGTTAATTTGATATGGTGGTACTTATAAAAGGTCATAAATAGTATCCTTCAATGTTGAGGGGCTTTCTCTCCATTCTTCTTTGTTGCTTTCCCTGAAATATCATTTCTGTATATGTTTTTGTGAATCTAAGACTGCATTGTTTTTCTCTTCTTGTTATGACCTAATGCCTGGCACTTTTGAGTTGCACTATAAAAAATTGAAGAAAAGATCAACAATCCACTTTGTGCTCATAAAGAATGATGGAAGAAGAAAGAGTTCAATAATGCATATGACTTCCTCAGATAACATTTCTTTAGCATTTTCTTTATTTCTTCTTCTTGTTTCTGTTCAATTCTTTTCTTTTTCCCTAGTCTTTTATTAAGATATAAGATGGTGGCACCCCAAATCTTTGGTAACTTGTACCAAGACATTTGTGTTATGGTGTTCTCATAAGCAACTTGTAGGAGTGTAATATTAGATTTGGAAGTTTGGTTTCCCGTGAACAGTTATTTATTTTTCTTTTTTCCTCTCATTTCCTGCTAATGAATCCTGCTAACTAAATATTTTACAAATGTGGCAGATGCACAGTTTGCCTTGCAGAATTCCATGGCGAAGATATATTGCGTATCCTCCCCTACTGTGGGCACTCCTTCCATGTCACCTGCATAGACATATGGCTGCAGCAACATTCGACATGTCCTGTTTGTCGAATTTCATTGCGCGAGTTTCCTGAGAGAAAACGCTTAATGCAACCCTTGTTCAGTTCAGCTGTTCGATCTCATTACAGTGTGGAGTCCTTCAATGGCCGTTCTTATCCCTGTCTAGCTACTGGGAATGGGTTTCCACGACGAACCCATGGCAACCGTGAGAGGGGCCCAACTCAAGAGGATCAGTTTTCACCAGTGGGTGATAGAGCAGAAGCTGGGGAGAATGTCTCCCCATTAACTGAAGGTAACCAGATCATCAAGGGTTCAGAAACCAAACATGTAGAAAGCCCATCAAATCCCTAAATTAGTCAATTTCTTGGAATCCAAGCTTGCATTCATCAGGACTTTGAGATAATTGGGAGTTGAAATGGGTATGTCCAAAGAATTAGAGAATTGAATCCATTGGAACTGTGACCAGGAAGTTGATTGTTTTCTTTTTTTCTTGTGGCTTACTGTATATATTGCAACAATGATTTGTTTTACCCCCTCATTTCTTCCCTTTGACAGTGGCTAGCATTGGCAGTTTTGTAATTTCAGTTGTATAACTAGTAGTCTAGTATTAGTTCAAGATTGTTGGAGGTGATAGTTTCTTCACTTTGTCACGTGCATGCACCATTGCACCCCTACTCTTTGAAAGCACATGTTCCATCTTTTCTCTTTTGGGGTCAGATTTCATTAGTTCTTGTATGACCACATTTTGCCCCAATTTTTGTCTTAACCTTGATGACACGTGACTGCGATTGGTGAACTTTTACTATCACATGAGATTACTTTTTCACCGCTATTCATAATCGCATATGTTAATGATGTGGTAAGAGTTGTGACGTGAGATATGTTTACTGCAACCTTGTCTTTCATTTTTACCTTGTCTTTTAGTATGAATTATTACATTGGATTCTCTAATCTGTACTGCCTGTCTTTTCTGTTGGCTCTGGGATATCTTGTACTGTAATCCGGGTTTGAGTTTTGCTAATGTTTCTCACGGGGGTGCACTTTCCCAAATAAGTTAGATTATCTTTTCCTTACTTTCCTTGTCAAGAAAAGTGCATATAATTATTGTGCTTTTGGTTTTCGCCCGGATGAGAAAAGAGAGTTCTATTCAAAAAAAAGAAAAAAAGAAAAAGAAAAGAGAGTTGATATCTTTAGAATATTTTTGCATCAGTCTGTTTAAAATTTTTTTGTTTATTTTAACTTAAAACCATTTTTTTTTTTTTTTTATACAACCATTTTGTAAAACACCCAAATCAAATAATTTATTTTTATTAAACAGTCATTTTTATTTATTTATCATTTCACCAACCAACACTTTCTCTTTCTCTCACCTTTTTTGGATATTAAGGAGGGTCAAGGGAAGAGAGAATTTGACGAGGGTGAAAGAGGAGAGAAAAAAAATATTAAAATAATAAAATAAAAAGTTATAGTAAATAATGTCCCATCAAATGTTATAGTAAATAATAGAGTTATGGATCTATGAAAGTGATATGCAGTAAATCGCAGTCTGTCACATAAAATTATGGTGACAAAAATTATGAAATTTTATGTGACACTAAATTGCTTTAGTTTGATTCGATTTTTGGTTTAAATTTATTTAAGTCTTTGTTATTCATCCATGTCAAATTTATTAAAGGAAGACACTATTTTGAGTAATATCAAAAGTTTAACTACTAAAATAAAATATTTAAAATGTTAGGACAATTGTAAAACATGAAATAAAGGCTTTGGAAGAAAAATATTATTAAACCTATATATTAGGGAACTTATCTTCTTTTTCTTTTTCTTTTTCTTTTTGGTTAAGAAAACTTATCAGTTATTAGAAACTAAGGCCCTGTTTGGATTAGCCAATTCTCATCACTCAAACTGAGTTTTCATCACTCAAACTGAGAATTGGCGTGGAACCCACTGAAAATATTGTGTTTGGCTTGATTTCCTCTCCTTGTTTTCATAACTCAAACTCAGTTTGAGTTGAGCTACAGTGCAGAAAACTGAAAACACCAAATTGGTATTTTCAGTTTCTGAGTTACATAACTCAGTGGCAAACATGTAATATGACTGACCTCGTGGAGCCCATAGCCTTCTGTATTGTCATGTTAGCTCAGAGTCTCAAACCAGTTTATTATATTACCGTTGCAAAATTCAGCAAAAACTTCTCTTTCTCAGTTTCGAAAAATATTTCAGCCAAAATTTTCCCCCATTTCTCATTTCCCTCTCACATTTCATTACTCCATCAAATCCAAGCACAAAGTGGGTTCTCCAAAAAACAAAAAAAAAAAAAAAAAAAAAAAAAAAAAAAAAAGAAGCACAAAGTGGGTTTGAAGTTCCTGCACCTGGGTCTGAATTAAAGTGGATTTGAAGAACTTACATCTGTCCATTGCAACCCACCATTCGAACGCAATTTCTGATCTTCTCCCAGGTGTGTATATCTCCCTCTCCTGCACATGGTGATGATTATGAATCAAGAAAGTAATCAAATATAAACAGAGAATGATTCCAAATTGAGAAAACATAAACTGACCTGAGGAAGATAAGAATACCACCAACCTAGCGCCGGTGAGCCCACCAACCCAGCGCCGATCCACACCACCAAAACACCAACCCACCAACCCAACGCCAATCCACAACAAACCGATTCAAGCCACGCCGTGACCCATAACCCGATCTCCACCGTAACCCAACCCCAAAAACCCAAATACAGATTGAAGAGGGGAGAGACAGAGAAAGCTGAGAAAGAAACAGAGAAAAGTGAAAAAATTTGAATGAGAAAAAAATTTGATAGAAAAGAGGGAGAGTTAAAGAAATGAAAGGCGAGAGGAAGAGTGAAGATTTTTTTGTTAATAAGCCGCAGGTAGCAATAGTGTTGCACTTGGGAGTGTCAGTGGAGGGGTCCACAGGTTTGGGGAAAAGAGACAGAGATATGTAACTGAGAATTCAACCCAAACATATGTTTTGTAATTTTTGAGTGAAACTGAATTTGAGAATTGAGTTTTGAGTTTTAGGTTTGAGTTATGAGAATTGAAAACTGAGTACTGAGAATTAAGTCAACTCTAAACCAAACGGGTCCTAAATCATGACATCTTGGTTTCTTAAAAAAAAAAAAAAAAAAAAAAAAAAAAGAAAGTCGTGATACCTTATATAATATAAAAGAAAAGGAGTTCACTAGTTTTATTTAAGATATCTTAACTTCTTTTAAAAAAAATATCTTTTTTTTTTTTAGTTAAAAGGAAAATGCATTAAAAATTGACTAGCCAAATGGCCAGAGTAACAATAGTAAGACTACCGTAATACAGACCATTAGTATCTGATATTACATAGGAGTTTATGTCACTTGATGGTGGGGCGTCATACACTGCAAGTGCAAAGTTCTCAGGTTGAGATACACCCCTCCTAGCCAAGCCATCAACACAGAAATTTGCTTCTCTAAAAACATGCCTCACGTTGCTCTGATGAAAACTTCGTAGGAGTGATATGCAATCATCGAGAAGGGGAGAAAAGGCTTCCTATGATACAATTATTCAAATGCATATTTTTAATTTTTAAATAATATTATATATATTTTTACACACTTTTTATTTATACATATTTTTACACATATTTTCAAACGCATGTTTTCAATTTTGACGTGCATGTACTAAACACCCAGTGTCTTTGTTAACTTTTTTGACTTTTTTGACTGAGTCTCTGTGTTAACTCGAGTACTTTGTTCTCATACAAAAAAAGAAAAAAGAGGACGAGCACTTTATTAGAACACCGTTTAGATTAATCCTATGATTGCCGGTGTGCCACGTATCCAGATTAGTTCTAGGAATGCCTGTGTGCCACCTATCCTTGGTATGATTACTTTCTCTAGTTTTCTAATAAAGGAATCTTCCCTTGTTTGTAGGGGTCAAAAAGGACATCATGGCTTATCAAAAAAAGAAAAAGGACATCATGTTGTAGTTTTTATTTTCTTTATTATAAAACTTATCCTAATTCCAGTAGTCTCAGATCTCATTTCCAAAAAATCCAAAAATAAATAAATAAATAAGAAGAGAAAAAACCCTTTTTGTATCAACTTTTCTTGAAGCTAAAAAAAAAAAAAAAAAAATGGTTGCAAATTATGTCTTTTCCGTCAAATAAATACTAAATAGTTGTCTTATAAGAGTAAGGAGAGTGATTTGTAAGGCAGACCAGGCTCGGAAGAAAGGAAACAGAAAAAAGAGGCAAGGTCAAGACGAGAGAAGGGAGTGAACAATATTGTACACGGGTCATTAGTGCGTGGTCTTTCACAGCTCATGGCTTGACAAGAAGAAATTATGTAACAACAAATGCGGCTCTCATGGAACTATTAGAAGAAGAAAATGGTAAGAGACCTCAGGTGGAATATTTGGAAGATGAGGATGTACTAGTTTGAGAAGAAGAAGATCATTAGATCAGGCTGATTACGAGAGAAAGAAGAAGACTACTACTATCAAATTTTTTGCTAAAACTTGGAAATAAAAGAGAACATAGTGTTGGGTGAATGAGTTCTATGCCACAAATACAACTGCCACCAAAGTTATAGATTTGGGATACAAAGTGTTGTGTAAACACAATAATAATTGAAATTACACAAGAGAAATTGAATAAAATATTTCTGAATAATATTTATTTGGGAGAAATACACAAACACTATTTGGATTGAGGCATGACTCTCGCCCTTTTTAAGGAGATTTAAATCCTCGTTAAGCTTTGTAATTGATGCAACATTTTCTAACTTGTCCCTTGAAAAACAACAGCCGAACAAATGTCGAATGACTCGAACAACAATCTCTGCATAAGGTGTTGAAACCCAAAGTTCCACAAAAAAGAACACATTTCTTCAACGAGAAATCTCTCTATTGTACAATGTATTAGAATGCTTGTAATTGCTGTAACTTGAAATGGGTTTGAGTGAGTCTATTTATAGGCTCAATGGGCCTCATGAAATTGATGAGCCAAATTAATCTGATTAATATGGTTAATAGGTCCATAATTATGATGTAGTGGGTGTTACAAGATTAATTGCTAGATATAATGTTAATGGGCTAGTTACACAATTTAATGGATCATATAAGCAGCTTATGAAGAAATAAATAGGCTCAAATGGCTTGTTCATTAATATTCTTTAATAAAAGCTATGTACACTATTTATTTTGAATGGGCTATTAACTCACCAATTGATAGACTATTTATTTTGAATGGGCTATCATCTCACCCTTGCGCACATATCTGGCTCAGTATTTACTTCAATACATTTTAGCTCATTAATCACCAAACTTAAAACAATATAAGAATCTTTCTCATTTTTAATGTAGGATTAAACAAAGACATAAAATCAGTATTTTTTTTTTTTTGGTCAAGAGGATACAGAAAAAAAAAAAAAAAAAAAAAAAAAAAAAAAAAAAAAAAAGAACACTACGGAATTACAAAGTTTCCAGGACATTGCCTGGCAAGACTAACCTCATTGAGGTCAGCCTCCACAAACTCACAAACATCCACAGGTGGATTTTCATACAAAATAAGACTCAAAGTCTAGCTGGCACCCTTCCTTGCAAGTTTATCTGCACACTTGTTGGCCTCGCGATAACAATGATTAATTCTAACTTGAGGTATCTGAGAAATGAGGTGCCTGCAGTCCTCTAACAATGTGCAATAGCATTGTTTGAGTATTGGGAATTTGTTAACATGTCCATTACTACCTTTGCATCCATCTCCACTTCAACCATAGCCAAGTTTCGATCAATACAGAGCATCAACTCGTCCTGAATGGCCCACAACTTCGCCAGTAAGCTCGTCGCTAAGCCAATCTTCCTAGAGAATCCAACAATCCAATTTCCAGACCAGTCCCAAATTACACCACCTCCACCCGCAGCTCCTGGGTTTCCCAACGATGATCCATCCGTATTTAATTTCAACCACCCAATCTCCGGTCTGTCCCATTTAACTAAACTTGTCTCTCGAGTCCGAAGGCCCTTGGTTGGGCTAGCACAACAAAAGAACTCTAAAGCATGGTCAGCGATAAGTTTTGCTAACCCTGGATTCTGAGACCGCGCCCTAAAAACAAAATGGTTCCTATTCTTCCAAATCATCCACACGGCAAAAGAGAACATGATTTTCCATGGAGGAGAGTTTTGATTGTGAGCTGTGTCCGAAGTCCCATTAAGCGCCATCCAATCTTCTAAGTTTAAGGAAAAGAAATCTCCGTCAAAGCCCACTACTCCCAGATCGTTCCAAACAGCCCTGGCCTTCTCGCAATTCTGAAGAGCATGGATTATAGTTTTTGGCTCCTTATGGCAAATAGGACAGACCGGGTCGGTGTTCACTCCCCTGGCAGCAAGACACTCATTAACTCCAATACTATTATGGTTGCATTTCCACAAGAAGAATTGAATCTTAGGGAGAAAATGGAGCTTCCAAATCCAACCTCCATTAAATTCTGGTAACTGATCCACCCCAGTTGCCATATTATAAGCACTTTTCATATTAAAATCACCCCTCGACGAGCCCTTCCATATTAATCTATCCTTGTTGCTAGCAGCAAGTGCATAAGGAACGGCTTGAATCTCCATTTTTATGTTTTGAGGAATAACAAATGGAACAATATCCCACTTCCAACCCTCAACAGAGGCAATGTCCTTTACTTTCCACTCGGCCACCCCAAAGGTAGAGGGCCTTGAATCAGCTGCCTTAGAGAACCCTTGTGAGTCCAATTATCATCCCCAAAACTCAAATTACTTTCTCTTCCAATCACCCACCTAGATTCGTGTCGGAATAAGTCTGAGCCTTTCGTTATACCTTTCCAGGTTGGAGAGCAAGGGAGGCAGCTTGGGTTCCTGGAATTAGTTCTTTGGGTAGAGCGGTATTTCGCCTTAATCACACGAACCCAAAGGCTTTCATTTTCGGTATGAAACCTCTAGTTCAGTTTAGTAAGCAATGCAATATTTCTACCTTTTGCACTTTGCAACCCAAGACCACCAACTCTCTTTGGTTTAGTCACCTTATTCCACCCCACCCAATGTATTTTCCTAGTTGTTTCAAACGACCCCCAAAGAAAATTTTGGTTAACCCGATCAATGCCTTCCAGAATTTTGTTAGGGAGAAGAGCACACTGCATGACATAGGCAGGAATTGTTAAAGACGAAGCTTGAATGAGAACAGTACGGCCAGCTGGGGATAAAATATTTGATTTCCATCCCACCAATTTTTGCTTAACTCTATCCAGTATGAAGTTAACATCCAGTGGAGAACCTGGGTGTTTAATGGGAATCCCAAGATATTTACCCAAATTTGGGTTTGAGGTGAAACCCAGAACATCGCAAAGCGACTCCCTACTATCTCTATCCACATTTGGAGAGAAGAAAACCCGAGACTTCGCTTCACTAATAGTTTGACCAGTTTTGCTATAAAATGTATCAAGTGCATCCCTAATGGCCACACAATTGCCAAGATTAGCTTTAGTAAATAACACCACATCGTCTGTAAACATAAGGTGGGAAAAAGTTAACCCTCCCTGCAAAGTTTTCACTAGACTCCAAAGCTTCTGGCTGCACTTCCCCTCAATAAGATGGCCAAGATATTCCATGCATAAAATGAAGAGGTATGGAGACAAGGGATCCCCTTGTCTAATTCCTCTCGATGGAAAGAAAGGTTCGAGACTACCACCATTAAAAAGCACAGAGGATGAAACCGAGCACACACAGCTCATGATGAGATCAACTAACTCATGAGGCAGATTTATCTCCATAAGCCTTTCCCGGATAAAACTCCATTCTAACTTATCATAGGCTTTTTCAAGATCTATCTTAATTGCCATGTACCCTACGACGCCTTTTTTCCTGCTGATCGAATGCATTAATTCTTGGACAATGATAGCATTATCTATCCCTTTCCTACCAGGGACAAAAGCCGATTGGAAAGGGGAAACAAGCTTCTCCGAATGAGGTCTAAGGCGAGCTACAAAAATCTTTGTAACTATTTTATATACTGTGTTGCAGAGACTGATAGGCCTATAATTTCTGAGAGTTTCCGGCCCTTGAATTTTTGGAATAAGCACAATGTGTGTCTGATTCAGATACTCAAGCATTATTTTTGAGGCAAAGATTTGCTTAACTTCCTGACTCACTGATTCTCCCACTGTTGGCCAAAAGGATTGGAAAAACCCTACATGAAGCCCATCCGGGCCAAGGGCTTTATTCGTTTTCATCGACCATAATCCTGTCTTAATTTCTTCATTAGTTACCCTGGACCATAAACTGTCTCTTTCCCCCTCATTCAAGCTGGCCTGCCCTACACGGACTTGACTAGTCTGCCGATTAGAAGAAATTAGGGAAAAAGAATAAATATCACAAAACCCCCTATGAATAAACTCCATCACCTCCGCCTCATTATTGATCCAATCCCCCACATTGTTTTTAATAGCAGTAATCCGATTTCTATTTCTCCTCACTAACGTGGACACATGATAAAAAGCCATGTTACGATCCCCCTAAACCATCCAATTCACCTGAGATTTGAGTGCCCATAATTCGTGTTCTTGATTAAGAATCGCTTCCAACTCATTAATAAGATTTTTTTCAAGCTTTAGCAGATAGCTCGAAGGCCTGGTAGCAATAGTCCTTTGAATCCCATTCAAACGAGCTCTAACCCGATTCTTCTTAGAAAAAATATTACCAAATTGCTCCCTATTCCAGATAGTAGCATCAGCAGCAAATTTTTTAATGGCTTCATGAAGTTGAGTGAGCTGTCTCCAAGCCTGAGACACAACCTGAGGAAAGGATAAATTTGATAGCCAATATCTCTGAAATTTGAAGGGGCGATCTAGTTGAACCCTACTTTGAGGCATTGTTTCCAGAAGCACAGGACAATGATCAGAATGACATCTGGTGAGATGTGTTACTCTAGCTTCCAGGTAGATAAGATACCAATTCGGATTCATAAAAATCTGTCAATCCTCTCCTGAATAAGGTCCTGAATTTCCTTGCCATTAGTCCATGTAAACCTCGGTTCAAAGAATTTGAGATCCACCATGTTGCATTTATCCAAGCAATCCTTGAATAACAGAGCTCGATTTACACTAACTGCTCTGCCACCAAACTTATCTACACCAAGAAGGGGCTTATTAAAGTCCCCCGTAATGACCCAAGGCATATTATGAAGATCAGCTACGTTAGATAGATTATTCCACAAAATATGTCTTTCAGCATTTCTAGGACTAGCATACACAACAAAGAACATCCAACTAAAGTTAGAGGAACGTACCTTTACTGTGGAATGAATTTCTTGCTCTGAGCTAGCCAAAAATGAGACTTCAACTCTATCTGAGTTCCATAAGAGCCATAATCCCCCGGCTCGACCAATAGTCTCAGTATGGATAGCACCATCAAACGCTAACCTGTCTGTGATATCCCGTGCTTTATCTCCACCAATGTGAGTTTCCGTAACCACGAAAATAGCTAGATCATGTTGTCAAACAAGATCTTGTACATAGTCTTGAAAATTGGGCTTCAAGGCACCTCTACAATTCCACACAATTATATTCATATCTAACAAAGGGATGAAAACACAATAGACTTCTTCAAAAGGAGGGAGGACCCACGCCTTTGTCTTCTTCAAAATCCATCTGCTCTGCCACACCAAGGCCTAAAACCGGCCTCTCCTTGGCATCACTCGCACACTGTTCCCTTGTACTAAGCTCTGCCTTTTTTGGGATAGCTTTGGAGTGAGAGTGCTCACCTTCCCCTCTCTCCACAAACTCCAAGAATGCTCGAGCTTCCATGGCCACTTAAGCTTTTGGCTGGTTCTCTTCTTGACAAATACGGCTTTGATGGCCATTAGGACTAGAGCTTGTCGATTTCCCAAAAGACTTCTCATTGAAGTTGAAGTCTGCATACCCATTATTACTCTAATCATCTAAAAAAGAACTCCTCACAGTTGTGTCCGCTCCTTTGACTATGAAGTTAGCTACCTCTTTTATAGTCCCAGTTAAAGAAGCCCCATTCCTAGCAATTCCCTTCTTACCCCTGATAGAAAGGCTTGATTAAGCTTTTGGGGTATTATTTTTCCCGTGGGGCTGACTAGAGCTTTGGCTTCTATGGTTCGGTCTATTGGTAATTGACTGAACCATATTGGCCATTTGGGCCTCAAATGGACTAAGTTCCACTGCCACCTTCCTTTTACCTTCCTTATAGGTAACTTCATAAGGCCCAAACTTTCCTATCCCTTTCGTCTTTAGTGTGCTCTGATCAGTGGGGACCACATTCTTTGTCACCTTACTCCCATTCCTTTTTCGTGATACCATAATTCACGGACCATACACATCCTTAGCACTGTCCACCAACTTGTCCTCTCCCATTGAACCCTCGTACGATCCATTTTCCTTCGACGTGCCCGACGTGTTACCTGAGTTAGTAGAGACATGCACAACGTCTTCTTGTCTCACTGCCTTATCCTTTTTTTCCTCGGTCTCCCTTGCCTGAGAAGCATCTTTCCGAACAACATATGGGCAATTTTCACGTCGGTGGCCAATCCTTCTGCAAGAAAAGCATAATCTCTGTATTCCTTCATAACACACAGGTTGTTCCTTTCCCCCAATAAGAAGAGCTATGGTAAGTGGCTTACCAACATTCACCTGAATACATAGCCGTGTAAACCATCCCCTGGATTCAGTAGCTGTATGTGTATCTATTCTTAACACCTTGCCAATAGCATTCCCAATGATTTGGAGAGCTTCAACGTGATAATATTCAATGGGAAGCTCATTCAACCTTACCCAAATAGCCACCGATGAAATGTTTGCCTCGGCTGATTTAAAATTTGGTTCCCATGGTCTAATGGATAAGAAGTTTTCTCCTATAAACCATGGACCATTTCTTAGCACTACCTCACAGTCCTTTTTGACAGAAAAACAGACAAGGAAAAACTCCTGACTGAGGTCTACGTAATCAATCTTTCCTACTGGCTTCCATAGAGACAACAGTTGGCCATGGAGGAACGAAAACCTAATAGCTCTTCCATAGACTTTGACAATAAGGCTTTTACTCCAAGGAGACCGAATATGGGCCTTTAGCTTTTTCGAAAAAGGAACAGCAACAAGATCCTTTCTAAGATCAGAGCGCTCCTTATCTGCTTCCTCATCTGCCTCCATTAGTTCAGAGAAGTTGAAAGCTTGGACCTAAGCACCAGGTATCTCTTCCACAAGCTTATCCCTGAACGACAGAGGGTATCTAGCAATCCCCAGACACGACGGAAAGCTTGGTCATAATGTTTATTTTAATACTAGGTTGGCTATGATTTATTTTTTATTTTGTTGAAGTTAGAGCATTCACAGTGGTGGTGCTAAAAGTTACTTTATCTATTCTACCACCTCACTTTATAATACACCCAATATCAAATGTTCTATTTTTTTTTTTATCACTTCATTTAAAATAATATAAACAAATTATTAAAATAATAAAGGAAGAGAGAGAATTTGATTTTTTTTAATTGAAGGAAGAGACAATCTTAATAAAACATTGTATTTTATTTTTAACAACTTGCTATAGTCAACTAGTATTTATACCAGTTTACTGTAGTTGCAAAAAATTTATCTTTAACTTCTCCAATAGCACATGATTTTTTGGTTCTTTAGTAGTAAAATAGTTTTATTTTTTTATTAAAATACAATCACCATTGTGAATGTTTTTATTGTTTTTATTAAGTTTTGGGGTTGGATAGTTGTTATTTGGGTGAGGCTAGCTAGGCTTATTGAGGAGAAGGGGGCCTAAGGTTTTGGAAGAGGGGCCCAACTACAAAAATAAAATATATAATAACTAAAAAAAAAAATTGGACCCAGGGGAGGCCTGAGCCCCCTTGGGCCCCCACTTGGGTCCGTCCTTGGCTTGGGTTATAAAACATATATGATATTAGTTTGACCAGGACATTCGGAGGTACTAAAATAGTTTTTTCTTGCAATTTTCATGATATTGGTTACGCCAAGTTTCTCATTGCACTACTATTATGTATATAATTTTGAAAATCACTATTGGATACTATATATATAATGTCTATTTACAATCATTGTTCTTGAAATTCTACTAAATACAATACAAAGTAAAAGAATAAATTGGTCCAATAGTATCTTTTAAATTGAATGGGGATAGATGCATTAGATCGTTCATCTTAATTACAATTTGTTACGTTCAAGATCTTGACATACAAAATATCTTAATAGAATCAGTATAAAAAATATACACATTAGTTAAGAGAAAAAATAATAGTAAAAATCTAAACAATTTAATTTGTATGGAAAACTAACAAAAGAAAAATTCAATTTTGAATCTAATTAAATCTTATCTAAGCATTGGTTATATGTGTGTGTGTCTATATATATATATATATATATATTGATATAGATTCCAATATCTTTACATTTAAGTTATCCATTTTACTTATTTAATATTAAATTCTACAACACAAAGAAGTTCAATGAGTACCCAACCCGGACTTGGAGATAGGAAGTGCAATGAGATATTACTATTCCTTGGATTTGAGATAGATTGAACTCTAGACTATATAGGGCTGTCCGCGGGTCGATCTAGATCAGGTTTGTGCCTAACTTGGACTACCCGATCACTTCGGGTTCCCACAAACGCCACCCTCCTCTGATTGAGAAGAAGCTTGAATTCCAATGAGTTGAATCTCTTTTGGCGTTAGTTAGAGTAGGTTAATGGAAAAGAGAGCAAATTTGGCCGAAATCTCACCAAATTTGGTTGAAATTTCTTCTATTGTCGTGCTATTGCTACTAATGGATATGGTGACCAATTTTAATGGGTGAAAGTTTATGAGGATGCACCATTTCGTGGAATTTTCTTTGAGTTTTATTTGGTTCTTCCTAATGAGGGAGTTGGTCGTAGGATAGGAAGGGGGTTTTTTAGGCATTGTGTTCTTAAATTTCAAGCAATTTGTTTTGAAAAGTGGATTGTTGTGAAATTTTCAGTAATTGTTACTTTGATTTTTTGGTGAGGTAAATATATAAACAAACTTGAACACATATCCTAATCAAAAGAAGTTAGAATGAATTGACTATCTCCAGAAAATCACATGCATATTTTTATAATGATTAACCATACCATTTAAATTAGATTTTGAAAATATTTAAAAAGGAATTGAACCTATTATATAACAACTCAAACTCTAAGAAATATCCTCAAACTAAAATAGCATACAATTTAAAATAAATTATGGCACGTTTTCCAAGAAAAATAAAAAAGGCACCATTACTTTCAAATCTTTAAGACCTACCTTTCAAGGGAATTACAACACATTTTCCTTGAAAATTTTCTACTTTTTTTATTTTAGGAACTCCATGGTCCATTTTTAAAAAATAAATTGAAAATTATATAATTTTTTTTGTGCAATATCTCACTTGATTGAAGCACAATTTTGGCTTGTGAGTTGTAAAATGGAAGAAACTATCTGGTCTTTGTTATGGAATGGAATACATTACTTTGATCAAATGGTTGGGTTTTCAATTGATGTTTGGTTAAGTCCATTCAAACATGGTCAAAATTTTGATTTGGACATAAATCTGTAATTATCAAAATTTTGAAATACAATTAGGATAAATGAACTCAACCAAACCTTGGATATAGGGGGTCTTTCGGTAAAAATATATCTTGGGATGCACATGGCACATGAAATCTTTTGTGATAATTATGGAAGGTCAAATTGACTTATTACTAAAGAACTTGCTGACTACAAACATGTGAACAACTATTATTGGTTTCTTTAAAAAACTTTCTTCCCGCTCCCATGTGTGTGTTAAAAATACTTAGTATTCTTTAAAAAAAAAAAAAACTATTATTGGTTCAAATGAAACTCCCAATGGTGCTTAATAATTTGCCAATATCCTGGGTCTTTATTTTGACATTATTAATACACACTTGTAAAGAAATAATGATAACATCAATTTCCATAATTCTCTTTTTGGAAAGAGGAGAAAGAAGTTGATAGGCCAAGAATGTTTTGATCCCTTGCGATAAATTAACTAGTTAATTAATCAAGTTAATTAATTAATTCAGTTAACAAGCAATATGAGTGGTAGCACAAACAAATCGCCAACTAAGTTAATATGCAGTGGAAAATAAAGTTGACATGGTAATTTGTTTACAAATGGAGAAAATCTCTAAGGCAAAAACCCAATCGGGTGATTTTAAGGTCACTACTTCCGAAAATCCACTATTATCACAATAAGCAGTTACAAGTAAAGGAATCTCAGTACCTTATACCAACCTACAGTTGAACCCTTACTCCAATATCCAATTGGACTTGTTCTGTAGTGACAATCTCTCCTTTTAGTGCACGGCTCCCAGTACGTAACTAACTAATCGATGCACGGATTCAAGTACGTGACTAACCACCAACTTGAGAAGGATGTTGGCTGCAAAGTTCTTCAGTTCATCTACATGATGAAGATCACGAAGCTCCTTGGTTACAAAACCCTACGGCGTACAAACGCAGCAGCTTCTTGAAGAGAAAGATGAACTAGGGCAAATTGTCTCTGGTCATAATATGCTTGTGGAAAACCTTTGCATCAAGTTGCACTCACTTACATCAGCTGTGATGGCTCTTAAAATAATCCTTATATATGTTTAGGATTGTGAGAAAAGAACGCCTAAACATGCATACACGGATTGGAGTGAAATCAGATCTGAAAATATGATTTTCCTAAATCACGATAGATAGGGCATCTATTGAGCAGCTATTGAGCATCGAGCAAAAGCTGCCTTTTAAACCTCAATAGATGATATCTGTCGAGCTAGCTGTTGAGTTTTAAAATTCAGCACTTCTTCACTTAATTCTTGGACAGATTTGCATGGCTTTAACACTTGAACTTGAAACCTTGTTTCTTGAAGAATTAAACACATCCTAGATCTATCCAATTACAAGTAAAGTGTGTTTTGTCAAAGGATTAGACAATTCTACATTGACATATGTTCCTAACATGATTCACATATGTTCTAACAGAAGTGTTAGGTTCTAAAAGTTTATAACAATTGGCAAATCGTGAACACAAACTTGTCTAGATATAGATCCTAAAGTCTATAGGTATTATTAGACAAAGCTCAAGGTGATACAAGTCAAGATTCAAGAACAACTAAACTGTAAAAAGAAGATTTCAGAATTTGCCTGGTTCGATCGATCGAAAGACAGGCTCAGCCGATTGAAATACGAGTCTGCAGAATTTTAAGTTTGGCCCAACAGTAGTTCAAGCCCAAAAATGATTAAGGTTTCTAATCTACTTCTTCTAGTATATAAAGGAAACCCTAAGCACGTTTTTTAAAAGGCTTTTTAGAGAGAAGATTAGAGTGCATCTTGTGCCTCTTTTGTAGATCTAGGGTTTTGTACCCAAAAACTCTTTACAGTTTTCTACCGGTATTATTCCTTGAAGAATCACAAGATTTGGTGTTGTAAAAGTTGTTGCATACAAGATCAACATCTAAGAAGATCCAAAACCTTTGAGTGGAGTCTCAAAGTCACAAGTGTGGGTGCTTGTGTTGCAAATGCCTAATAGAGAAGGAGTCCGTGGATTCGGAACTTGCACGTGGTCATGTCAGTAAGTTCTACATGCGGTAGCAATAGGATGTTAGTGGTCTAAGTCTTATTGTAAACTTCAATTCTCTATAGTGGATTTGCTTTTTACCTTGAGGATAGTTAGGTTAAATCCTCCCCAGGTTTTTTATAGGTTTGGTTTTCTTGGATTATCAGATCTGTGTGTTCTTTACTTTCCGCGTTATATTTGTTTTACACATATCTGTTTAACCTAGATTTAATTAACAAAATTGTTAATCAACTTGGCTTAACATTAGGTTAAACATATTGTGTTAAGGAGTCTAAAAACTAACAAGAAGGAAAACGATTCCAACAAATTAGTGATGGTTAAATTTTGTCCATTAATGCTATCACAATTTAAATAATAACACAATCAAAAAAATTGTAGACAGTCACATAAAAATAGTAAAGAGAGCATGAATATAACATAAAAGAGAAAGTTTACAAGAGAGGTTTTTAGAACATAAAAGAGAAAGTGTACAAGATACGTTAATAGAAAAACTAAGCCCTTATGACAATAACCTGTATTAAAAACCCTTCTTAAACACTCAATTATTGACTTCATGATTGTGAGAATCACATCCAAAGAATGATGGAGCAATTAATTCCTCGAGGTAGTTACTCACTAAGTGTTGCTATAGCACTCAAATTTGGGGTTTTTCAAATACAAATCATCTGTACCACTTTTTATGTTTTACTATATCTTTCACCAATCCTAACTTTCCATGTATTTGTTTGACTTTCTTTATAAAATAATCTAAGTTTAAAATGGAAAATCAAACATATAGCATACCATAATTGGTGGAATACAAAAAGTGGTTTGAAGGATTTGAATCCTTTACAGATGGAGTTGCAAGTTAATTTAATTAGGGGAGGAAATTTATGAAAAACTCATGAAATGTATCCTTATTGTATCAACATATAATCTACTGTAATAATATAATCATTTCATGTATCAACTTACGATGAAAGAAGAGGAGGAGGTAGAGAATAAATATATAGATACATAAAATTTGTACTCAGCAAATTGTCCTTCTATCTATAAGATTAAAAAATGTAAGGTGTTCGTGTTCTTTAATATTAATTAATGAATAGGTGGATAAATTTCTTATTATTATTCATTTTCATTCGATTAAAATTGGGTTGGTAGATGAAAATGTGCTGGAGAATTTACGTGTCAATGCCGGACATGAAATTGCGTCATTTAGATATTAGGACAACTTTTCTACTTGAAATTAAAAGAAGACATTTTTGTGATTCAACGTGAAGAGTCAGATTGAACAAGGATGATAATAAGGTCTTCAATTTTTATAATTAATGATTGCAGTGATCTTTTTCTTATTTATGGGAATACTTATCTTCACACAGTATGGACGTAATATTTGTGTGTATTAGGGGTGTCAAATGGGTGTGTTTGAGCGGGTTTGGAGTGGGCATAATTGGGTCGGGTATATAAAACCCATTCACCCATTAAAACTCATTTAATTAATTGCTTCTAATCCAAACCCAACCCAACCCAATTATAATGAGTAAACCCCAACCCACCCAATTACACAATTATCAAAATTACCAAAATTCCCATAAACACAGTAACAACACAACGACTAGAAAATAGAGGAATGTCCACCATTTGGTTGCTGAGAAAATTTAGAAAAATAAGGAAATGAATTTTGAAAATTGGATTCCAATTATTCACGAACTGAAAACCAAAAAAAGAAGAAGCTTTCTCCTCCTCCTCCTCCTCTGAAACCCCCAAGCTCATCATCCACCCTAACCTGGCCTGGACTCGAATCTACGACATTGCGTGTCGGGTCAAGCACCTTGTTGACTTGTTGAAAACATTTAGGGATGCCTAGACGAGTCCATGTTCGTTGAGTCCGCCACGTGATACGTCCGCACGAAGCACATGCACCACACTCTAACCTCAACCTCGAGCTCCTCCTCCTCCTCCAACGATCTCTCTGTTTTGTCAAATTTTCCTCTGCTTCACCATCAATGGCAGATCGTCAAGAGCTTCAATGTTTAGATCTCACAGCAGAGTCACGAGTGGTTGCTAGAGCGAGAGCTTTTGATTTTGGCTTACGCCGATGCGTTGGCTGGCATTGCCATCATTGACGAGATTCATCCCAATTAGGTTCTTCCCATCAATCATCCAATCGTTTCTAGCTTCGATTCTGTCTTGAATTTCTCTTAAGGTTTGGAAATTGCTTCCTTTGATGCTTCGAAGCCGCTAGAAATGGACTTTCGTGAGCTCTCTTTTAATGCTTTTGTTAAAGATATTAACGAAATTGGAATGCATTTGGTTGCCGAGAAAGTTAGGGAAATATAAATAAGAAAATTAGAGTCTAATTTTGTAGGGCTGATTTTTATTTATATATATATATATATATATAAGAAGGGCTCGGTTGAATTTGGGTATATTGTTTTTGGGTTAAATGGAGTTCAATGAGTTTTTAGTTAAAACTCAATAATCACTTGGTCTAACTGCGTTGATGCTCATTTAACCCAACTAATAATGGGTGAGGTTGGGTAGACAAATGGATTTGGGCTTACTTTGCCATCCCTAGTGCATAAATAGAGTTTAATTACCATTAAATTAAAGTGAAACCTAGATACCTTTTAATAGGCCCATTCGCACCATTTCCCTATACAAAAAACCTATTATCTGTAGATACATAAAAGGACTTTAACAAAAAGTTGCGTTTTATACTTACCAAACGCATAGTGAAAGCTGACTTTTATGAAAAGCCAACTTTTGAGCTCAAAACGCTCAAACAAACGGGCACTTACATCAATATACAATAAAATATACAGTTTAGAATGTTTGGGCAAAAAAATGTAGCTTTTTTTGGTGAGGCTTTAAGCAAAGCTATTACTGTAGAATCAACTTAAGCCGTATGATAATTTAGTTGGGATCTTGAATCTTTTAGAGCGAACAAGTCAATATGTTGCATCGATTTGTCGGTTTGAAACTTGAAAGTTGTTTTCTCGTTGCTATTGTTGTCGTGCTATTGCTACCGATGAATACGGTGGCTAGTTTTGATGGGTGAGTGTCTATGAGTTTTTTTCTTGGATTTTTTTTTTTTTTGGATCAACTTCAACCCGTTTTGAAACATTAGCAACTTACTAGTCCAGAAACTACTTCGCCGTTAAGTAGACATCCAGTGCTGCTGTTAAATCCCCAAAACAACGTCGTTTTGCTTCTAATTTAATATTTATTTATTTTTTCATTATTACAGTAGTATTTATTATTTAATTTCCCCATAACCCATCATTCCCAAAATCCTGACTCAGAGAGAGAAAGAGGGAAGAGGAGATATCGAGAAGGGTGGCCGATTAGAGGCCGAAAATACCTTCCTGGATTTGTGTTTTGGGTTTACTGGAGAATCAGTAGCTTAGTTCAAGTAAACTGACCTCAAAACCGACCCGACCCGATTCTCTATCTCTCAAACACTATCTTTTCGTTCTGATTTTTGCTGCCGAATTGTTTGCTGGATCTTCAGGAAAATGGGTACGCTGTTTCGTTCTTCCCACACTTGTTTTCGTTCTTATTGTTATTCTACTCTTACTGCTGCTGCTACTACTTCTACTAGTATTGCTAGTGCTAAAAAAAACCCGAATCACAATCACAAGCAAGATCAATTTTTGAAATCTGTTAGAGATCAGTGCAGATCTAGAAGCTTTAGGAATGTTGATCATGCCTTAGACCTGTTTGATACAATGCTTCACATGCGCCCGTTGCCTTCCATTGACGATTTTAATCACATGTTGGGTGCCATTGCAAGATTGAAGCATTACCCAGTAGTCATTTCTCTAATTAAACGAATCGAATCATTTGGTATCTCTCCTGATGTTTATACTCTTAATATTTTGGTTAACTGCTTCTGCCATTTGAACCGAGTAGATTTTGGGTTTTCTGTCATGGCAACAATTTTGAAACTTGGTTATCACCCAGGCTCTGTTACTCTAAACACCCTTGTCAAGGGGCTCTGTCTTCAAGGTAACATTGCTGGAGCTGTGAAGTTGGTAGAAGATATGGAGAAGAAAGGGTATCAACCTGATGCATTTACTTGTGGAACGATACTAAATGCTCTGTGTAAGATTGGTAAGACTGATATGGCTATTAGGTTGCTTAGGAAGATGGAAGAAGGGAATTTTGAGCTTGATCTGACAGCGTATGGCACAATCATTGATAGTTTATGTAAGGATAGACTGGTAACTGAGGCTTTGAACCTCTTATCTGGAATGATGAGTAAAGGCATTCGGCCGGACCTTGCCACTTACAATTGCTTGATTCAAGGCCTATGTAATTTTGGCCGGTGGAGAGAGGCTACTACTCTGTTGAACAAGATCATGCCAGATGTGTATACTTTCAACATATTGGTGGACACATTTTGCAAAGAGGGGATGTTGAAAGAGGCGAAAATTATTTTTGATAAGATGATTCAAAGAGGTATTGAGCCTAACGTAGTCTCTTATAATACTTTGATTGATGGATACTGTTTACAAAATAAATTGAAGGGTGCCATCAAAGCATTGAACATGATGGTTGAGAGGGGTTGTTCACCTAATGTTGTTAGCTATAACACATTGATTAATGGATTTTGTAAAAAGAAAAGAATTGATGAGGCAATGAATCTCTTTCATGAAATGTCCAACAAGGGACTAACTCCCAATGTTGTAACTTACAGCACTCTTATAGGTGGGTTTTGTCGAGTGGAGAGACACAAGGCTGCTCTAGACCTATTTCATAAGATACAGGCATGTGGCCAACTTCCAAATCTCCAAACCTATGCTATCTTGTTGAATGGCCTTTGTAAGAACAAAAAAATTGGGGACGCAATGGCATTGTTTCAAGAGATGGAAGACAAAAAGTTGGACCACAATATTGTGTTTTACAACATCTTGATTGACGGTTTGTGTAATGTCGGGAAACTTACAGCTGCAAGAGAACTCTATTATAGTCTATCTGCGAAAGGATTGCAACCCGATGTTTGGACTTCCAATATAATGATCAAAGGGTTTTGTAAAGAGGGGCTAATTGATGAAGCGAGTGACCTGCTTGAGAAAATGGATGAGAATGGTTGTACCCCTAATGATTGCACATATAACACAATCATCCAAGGGTTATTGCAACAGAATGAGACATCAAAGGCAATGAAATATCTCAAAATAATGGTCAATAAGGGTTTTTCAGCAAATGCGACAGTTGTAACCATGTTGGTTGACTTGCTGTCATCTAATCAAGTAGATAAGAACATTCAAGAATTGCTTCATAAGTTTGTGTGAAGGTTTTTTAACTTCTCCAGATCATGGACAAGCTTCATATTTTTACCCATCTCTTGTCAATCTGTAAGCAACATGTATTTTTTATATTAATTTTTTGGAGTAAATTTTATATTTTTTACAAGATGAACTTTCTCTTCATTTCTATACGGAAGATTGATTGTTCTTTTAATTGTTCTATCTTTTGTTGAGATTTCATTGGGCACTCATGTTGTTGCTTTCGACCTATTTTCATGAATGGTTATTTCAAACTTTATCTAATGTAAAGTTAATGCGAAATATATTTGTTCTAAAGTTTGACCTTTTTTGTATAAATCCATTAGGTAGTGGAATAAACATTAATAAATGTATATTATGCTTAAATTAAGTGTTGGAGTTGCGTGTTGAATGTTACAATAAAAATATATATTACACTTAAATGTAAGGTTTAGTGAATACCTTACTTCTATTTCTATGCTTAATTTGTCTTAGTTTCACATGCTTTCCTGAACTGTATTGACACTAGACTTGGGAGTTGGAACCAATTTAGATTAGTGTAGTTCGAAACACTTTTGAACTCAATGAAGTAGCTTTTTTGTCCACTGACTTGAAGATTTGCAACTTTTGTGTCCTCTTAGCATTAGCTAATCTGTGCATCCTCCATTAGATTAATATAATAATATCTCAGCCTATGCTTTACATGCATTACCAATGCCAAGATGCTGTTTTCATTTTCATTCAAAATTTAATTACTTTTCTTGAATATCATAAGAAATTTCTTTTTTATTTTTGGGTATTGGTGATTAATTTGAAGAGAATTTGTATAGAAATTTATTTACTCTGTTGATCTGATGTAGTAACAAACTTTGGGTCATCTTCTACACTTATCAGTATTGATGGTAACGAGCAGTTGAAGCTAAAATCAGTAATGGAAAAGTCAATCATAATGGTTTCTACACTGTTGGGTAAAAAAGTTTAGTGTCATCCCATAAGGTTTCACAGAAAACAATCTGTCCTTGTGCTTTGTAAAAATTCATGGAACCATTTCTGAAATATTTTTGAATTATCTAGGTCAGCACCTGCAGAGTAGTTTGCAGCATCTCCAGCCTAAATTTGGGGAAATGATGTTTCATTGAAGTTGAAGCTATTAATGGAGAGGCCCTTCTTAGATCATTCAACAAAATTAGTATGGTATAACTTCAATGAAAAGCTCTGAGTGTACACTTGTCCTTTGCCAAGCAAACTTGAGCGACAAATTTCCTGTCAATGGTGTTGGTGGCAACAGCTAATATCCAAGGTGCATACTTGGAGAGGCTTAATGGCTGAGTCCCTAAGTTTCCAGTCGAACTTAAAGTCATGATGCCTTTTCTCATGGCATGGAAAGAAGCAGAGTGGCTGGTAGTTACCAAGGGACACAGAAATAATGTCTTTTTTTTTTTTTTTTGGGTAAACAAATAATGTCAATTCTATCAGCTACTGCATCTTTGCCAGGATGTTTGCACCAGGAACTCCACCTCCCGCAATTCCTTCATACAAATAATCTTGCTTTGATATTAAAATTCCTGAATCGCTAAATGTGATTAAAGCTTAAAAGATGAATGCTATTGACACAGTTTTATGTACGTATCTCGAGTTATGTAATAGTTACCAATGTCTGTTGTCCTAAAAGTTTGTTAGACAATCACTTATGATTTTGAGTAGTATGGAAAAATTTTCGAAATATATTGACTATCTTTATTTTGTGTCAATTTGGATTGAATCCCTTTTTAGTTGTTGGTTCTCTCCCATTAATAGAACTCCACAACAGTATCTCTGGTTAACAATTTTTGCTGTTGACAGTTGGTAACATGACCAATTTTATTTGTACTTTGAAATTTTCTCAATCTCATTAGTTCTTATTCATGTAATGACTAATGGTGTTTCGACCCATGACAATGCTGACATAAGTATTGGGTAGAAAGTGAGTTCACTTGTTGCTGGTGATTTCAAATTGGTGCCTTGGCATTTACCCTTCCATTTTACTAGGTGGAGAGCTGAGCCCTTCATCATTGAAGCTATCAGATGCTTGCCCGAATACTGCAACACAACAGATGTGAAAAAACTTCAAATTATAGCATTTGCTTGGTTATTTCTGCAACAAATTTATATTGCTTTTAGCACACAAACGGTACTAAAACTCCATTCTTGCCACCTGTTTGACTGACACTCACCTGAGAACTTAGCAACTTCTTCATTTAGCCGCACATCCTATTTAAGCTCTTCCCATAAACTATAGATTAGCAACTCTTTGGCCATTGAAACAATTTGGAATAGGCACATGCTTGAGATAATTCAAAAGGTAAAGCCTGTTATGGCAAGGGCTTTTTATCTTTGGATTGAACTATCTTGGGAAAACTCTAATTGAGGCCTTAATATAACATATATGGGCATCACTTATAGCCAAGTGTTAATCCTCCATGTAATTATATAACTATAAAAAATAAAACCATGATGCACTCATGCACCACTTAGTTTTGGAATGTTTTTGGACGGTTTATTTGCCACAGTAGTATTTAGAGAAACCATGAATAAAGAGGCCTTCATTTATAGATTACTACTTGACTGACTTTCATAATAGTTAAAGGATTTAGTTAACGTGTGTGCTTGTACACTCATTAAAAAAATGTGTAAATGTGTCCTACATACATGCATTTAGTGGTGGAGCGAAGAATGTTTTTTGGGGCCAAATTAAATATAGTAAAGTTCTTTAAAGAAGAAGAAGCTATAACTTCACAAAATTGTGCTCTACATTCTTTCTTGATACTAAAAGGATTTTGAACTCTAGCTTTTTTTGTTTACACAGTTAAACCATCACTCAAAAATTCATTATTTATAGTCCCAACTTCTATATTGAGTAGTAACATCTAAATCTTAAGCAAATTTTCTCTTAAAATATACAACAATTGTGAATAGTTTCCTCACGAATTAGTCACACATTAAGAATCTAAATTTAAATTTTACTATAATTTAGTTATATATATTCTTTGAAGAAAATGTAAACAATAAACTGTATAATGTATACCGTCAAAAAAAAAAAAAAAAAAAAAAAACACAAGCAATTTATAAAAATACCTCCATGTAATAAGTATACAAGCCAATCACTAATGTCAAAATTGAATATATAGGAAAAAAAAACATAGAATAACTTAATATAAAATAAAATAGTAGAAGCTAATGATCACTATTGTCAGAAAAAAGTCTAGAACCATAAAAGTTTTCATAATTTTTTGCCACAATTGTGACGAAGCAGAGTGGTGACGAAAAAATAGTAGGATTATATTTAATTGATAATTAACCATTTATAGTCTAAGACGTCAAAAATAGTGGTAACAAAATAATATTTATAGCATATCGTATAGTACACTTTTATATTTAGAACATCACTTTGTCAAATGCCAAATTTGACACCCCTCATGAAGGTGATTTCTTATGCTTGGTGTGTTAAATGCTAAATATTTAGCATTTAACACCTAATGTTATTGCTCTAATGCTTACCAATGCTATAATTAACTTAACAAATATATTTTCTTTTATGATATTAAGATTTAATTAATTAGAGCAATATGAGTACTACTTCACTACAAACAAAATGAAATTGAAAAAAGAAATTAACAAATATATGCGCAGGATGCTATTTATGCTCCCCATTGGAACCGGAATGCACATAGCGTGATCTATGTATTAAGGGGTCGTGCTCAGGTTCAAGTGGTTGACGACTTTGGTCAAACTGGGTTCGATGATGAGCTTCAACAAGATCAAATCTTAACCGTGCCACAAAACTTTGCTGTGGTGAAACAGATTTCTAATCTTGCAGGACGAACCTCTGTCCTCAGGGCCATTCCAGCAGACGTACTAGCCAACGCTTTCCAACTTCGCCAAGAAGTGTTTCAGAACTGAAAGATAATATGGATCGACAAGTGACCCCTCTAGTGAGGCCCTCTAGATCTTCTTCTCAGAGGAGGGCTATAGCCTATAGCTTAGATGAAAAATCTAATGTAACTGTGTCGAAACTGTATCACCGACACGTAGTTCTTGTTTTTTGTAAGGTTGCAAGACTCCTCTCATAAATAATCAATGCTAAGGAGAGTGTCTGCTTAAATAAATCACAGTTATGTGTATCTTTGTGTGCTTATAATAAGTTAATAAAATCCTATTATATATGGTTCGTTCGGCTAAATTTTGTTTATAGATTTATTATTTTTTTCCTTAATATTTTTATGGTCTTCTTTTGACTGATCAATGTTGAGGAAAAGTTTCTACCCAAGTAAATAATTACTGGATAAGTACCTTTATGGTAGTTATAATAGGTTAATATAATGCTATATATAGCTTGTTTGGCTAAATTATGTTAATACATTTTTTCTATTCCCTATTTATTTAGTAAATTTTTTTTACATACAATTCAACTAGGGCTGCACACGGTGCGGTGCGGCCGGTTTTTGTTACCGTTTTTGCACTACACGGGAATCTTCGGTTTCCTAAAAACCCAAGCCACCGCCGCCGCTGCGCCTGAGGAACGGTTCTTCGGCAACATTGGTGGCAGTTCCAGTCGGCGCAGTGGTCAATGTCCACCTGTCTATCACACATAGAGAGAGGTAGAGAAATCTAAAACCAAAATCAAACCCAAAAAACTCAAGGATTCAAACCACAAATCAAAACTTAGATCAAATCTAAATATCAAAAGATTCAGAACCCATTACAAACCCAAATATTAAAACCCAAAAAAGCTCAAGATTCTTAGGACTAACCATCGATTGACTCACCTGTGAAGTCTAATCGAGTAACAACCACCAGGCAATGGAGGCAGAGACAACAACTTGAAGATCTGACCTCGGTGGTAGCAAAAACATAGGTACTTGAAGATAAAAAGCTGAAATGGTGGTGGGTTTTGTGTTGTGGGTGGGGATGGAAATCTTAGATCTAACTTGAAAGGGGTAGAAATCTCAAGTTTTGTATATATATAAGCAAATCGGTGCGGTTCGGTGTTCATCGGAATCCAAAAACCATCACCGACAACCGTACCGGCTGACTTTGGTGCTTGAAAATCGTTGCCGACCACCGTGCCTAACACCTGCGGTGGAGGTTTGAGGCGGGTGGATTGGTTTGGCTTCGGCCAGTTTCGTCGATGATGGGTGGTGCCTGTACAACCCTAGATTCAACTGCTTCTTACTCATTCAAGTTCTTTCTTCTTACTCATACAAATTCCTTTGATAACCAAATTAACTCCAACTTCTCTTTGAACCCATGTACTCAATTTTAGTGGATGCCTCTCTTCATTGGATGCCTTTCTCATATCATTTCTTCTTATTAGAAATGACTTGAATTTTCTATCTATTTCTTATTTATTTAATACTTTATATATATATATATGCGGTTAAACTCCTTACTCATTCAAATTCTTTTGGTTACTAGACTCCACATTCTCTTTGAATTCATGTACTCAGCTTAGGAATTTACCAAAGTGTGTTTTTGGTAGATGCCTCTCTTTGTTGGACATGTTAATTGGTTCCTCTATCTAGAAATGACTTGACTTTTTGCATTTTTGACAGGTTCTGGAGGGTATTGTTTGTGAATGCCATTATTAATTTAACAATTATAATTTCCTTTCTTAATTTTTAGTTTTAGCTAATTGTAGACTCATGCAGTGCGTGAGAATAAATAATTATTTTGTTAGTATTAAATTGTATAATTGTTTGTCTTAATTTTTTTGAAGATAATTTGTTCCCCCTAAAAATTAAACAATTTCTATTCGGTCTAGTTAGGATTACTTCGGTCCCATTTGGTCTATTTTGGTCCTATTTGCTCCACTCGGTCCAATTCGATCAATTTCAGTCTCCTTTAGTCTATTTATACTAATTGGGTCTTAAATTGATTCATTTTTTGTTGGTTGTATTTCCAAGTTAAGCTCAAAATTCATTTTTTTTCCTTAATTTTTGGGTTGAAAGTATTAAATTTTATTATATTTGGGCTAAAATCTTTAGTTTTGAGTTTAAAAAATACAAAGAATATAGGTATTAGAAATTAGAAATATGAGCCCTAAAAATGTAATAAAAATGATAAATATTCAAATGTTTTATTCAGTCCATTCTATCATCTTCAGTCCAATTTGGTCCTATTCGGTCCATAAGATTCTATTTGGCCTATTCCGTCTTATTCAGTCCACTTTGATCCTATTTGGTCTTTATTGGTCATACTCTGTCGACTTCGGACCATTCTATCCATTTCGGTCCATATTGGTTCTATTTGATCTATTCTGTCCACTTTAGTCCTATTCGGTCCATTCTGTTCACTTTAGTCTACTTCAGTTCTGTTTGGGCCATTTTGTCCACTTTGGTTCTATTCCATCCATTTTGTCCACTTTGATCCTATTCAGTCCATATTAGTCCTTTTATGTTCACTTTGGTCCATTCTGTCTACTTTGGTCCAATTGGGTCCCCTACTGTCCTATTCAGTCCATTCATTCCCATTTTGTTCATTTAGTCCACTTTGTTCCATTTGGTCTAATTCAGTTATTTGAACCATTTCGGTCCGTTTTGGTCCACTTTGATCAATTTTTGTGCATTTACATGGTAGGAGAAGATATGTTTAGGTTGAAAAACACATATTTTAAATCCAAATTTATTAAAAATATATATAAATCTTAAATTCGTAATATTTAAAATCTTAAGCATAACATATATTATTGCTATACTTTTATTAAGCCATATTAATAAAACATTTCAGTTCACTTCGGTATCACTAAATTTAAGTGTAAGTCTTTCTAAATATAAAAGTTATGAATATACAAATGTAATCTTTAGAGCAGTTATTCATTTGTTTTAAGGTAGTTACTTTTAAATGAATTGTATAAAGTTAATTATAAATTTAAGCAAATATATATATATATATATATTTATATATTTATGAGAATGGATCATTTAAATAATTTATTTAAATAAAAATTATACATAAATACACACATATAAATTATTCAAATGATTCATTCTCTTAAAAGAGATTATCATGATAATCGAAACTCATATACTTAAAATTTTTATATAATTATGTCAAGAAATTTCATATAAATTTGTTTCATTTATCAGAAGAAAAAACCTTAAAAACTATAAAGTAAGAAAAAAAGAAAAGAAAACCCACCTTTTATGGAACCGTGTAATCTGCCACTCTCTCTCTCTCTCTCTCTCTCTCTCTCTCTCTCTCTCACTCTCACACACATACACACACACACACACACACACACACACACCTCTACGATCTACCACTGCTTCTCCATTGAAGCTCATAAGTTCCACCGAAACCCGACCCGAATTTTTAGCTAGATCTACCACCACAAAATGTAATATCTATCAAATTTGCTTCTTCATTATCTTCAAGAAATGGGGTTTTCTGCTAAATCAACAAGCTCTCTTCTTTTTATATGCAATCGCTTGAAAATTACAGTATGCCTTCTATTTCATTCTTATTCTTATAATTCTACTCTTACTAGTAGAGAAAATGTGCAACGCCCAAATGGGTTGTTGGAATATGTGAGAGTTGAGTGCAAATCTGGAAGCTTTAGGAATCTTGATCATGCCTTAGATCTGTTTGATAAAATGCTTCACTTAAGCCCTTTGCCTTCCATTGTGGATTTTAATCAGTTTTTGGGTGCCATTGCAAGAATGAAGCATTACTTAGTAGTCATTACCCTAATTGGACAAATGGAGGACAAAATGGGCTTTTGCCCTTAATTTTTTTATTTTTTTATTTTGCAATTTGCCCCTATTTCGAAACTATATAGGGAAATGCCCCTGCTTCGATACTCGATTACCCTAAAATCGAGTTTCAATGAAATATTCAATTTGTAGAAAATCGATTATGGCCGATCAAACTTTAAAAAAAAAAAAAAATGCATGGAACTCGATTTTATGGAAATCGAGTATAAAAATGCCACTATAGGGCTTAAAAACGCCACTATAGGCCCCCCTAAAACTGGCAATCAAACTTATGAAAAAAAATTTTTATAGGAAAATATCGCTATAGGGCTTAAAAATGTCACTATAGGGCTTAAAAACACCGCTATAGATCTCCCTGTATATGGGCCAATTACACTTGTAAAAAAATTTTGCATGGAACTCGATTTCCTGAAGCTCGATTTCCATGCAAATTTATTTTTTTTTATTTTTTTTTTAAAGTTTGATCGGGCATAACTCGATTTTCTACAAATCGAGTATTTCATTGAAACTCGATTTTAGGGTAATCAAGTATCGAAACAAGGGCATTTGCCTATATAGTTTCGAAATAGGGGCAAATTGCTAAATAAAAAAAAAATTAGGGGCAAAAGGCTAGAATTTCCGACAAATGGAATTGTTAGGAATTGCTCCCAATGTTTATACTCTCACTGTTTTGATTAACTACTTTTGCCACTTGAACCGAGTAGATTTTGGGTTCTCTGTCTTGGCAAGACTTTTGAAACTTGGTTATCAACCAAACCATATAACTTTAAGAACTCTTGTCAAGGGCTTGTCTCCAAGGTAATATTGCTGGAGCTGTGAGGTTGTTAGATGAAATGGAGAAGAAAGGCTATGAACCTAATGAAATTTCTTGTGGAATAATAGTACATAGTTTGTGTAAGATTGGTGAGACTAATATGGCTATTAGATTGCTTAGGAAGATGGAAGAAGGGAGGTTTAAACCTAATGTGGTGCTTTATAGCACAATCATTGACAATTTATGAAATGACAGATTGGTAACTGACGCTTTGAACCTTTTATCTAAAATGATGAGTAAAGGCATTCAACCAAACATTATTACTTACACATGCTTATTTCAAGGCCTATGCAATTTTGGCCAGTGGAAGGAGACTATTACCTTATTGAATGAGATGATGCAAAGGAAGATCATGCCAAATGCACATACCTTCAACATATTGGTGGACACACTTTGCAAAGAGAGAAAGCTAACAGAGGCAAAAGAAGTTTTTGATGTGTTGATTCAAAGAGGCATTGAGCCTAACAAAGCCACTTATACTTCTTTGATTGATTGTTACTGTTTGCAAAACAAAATGGATGATGCAGTCAAAGCATTTAAGGTGACGGTTGAGAGGGGTTGTTCACATGATGTGTTTAGTTATAGCACATTGATAAATGGATATTGTAAAAATAAAAGAATTGATGAGGCAATGAGGCTCTTTCATGAAATTTCTGACAAGGGAGTGACTCCCAATGTTGTGACTTACAACACTCTTATAGGTGGGTTTTGTCGAGTGAAGAGACCCTAGGCTGCCCTAGAGCTATTCCATAAAATGCAGGCTTGTGGCCAACCTCCAGATCCCCAAACCTATGCTACATTGATGGATGGCCTTTATAAGAATAAAAAAATTGTTGAGGCAATAAAATTGTTTCAAGGGATGGAAGACAAAACGCTGTGCAACAATATTGTGATTTATAGCATCTTGATTCACGGTTTGTGAAATGCCGGGATACTTTCAGCTGCAAGATAACTCTTTTATAGTCTACCTGTGAAAGGATTGCAACCCAATGTTTGAACTAACACCATAATGCTCAAAGGGCTTTGTAAAGAGGGACTAATAGATGAAGCGAGTGATCTGCTTGAGAAAATGGATGGGAACAATTGTACACTTAATGATCGCACATATAACATAACCATCCAAGGGTTATTGTAACACAATGAGACATCAAAGGCAATGAAATATCTCAAAATAATGGTTAACAAAGGTTTCTCAGCAAATGCAACCGTTGCAACCATGTTTGTTGACTTGTTGTCATCTAATCAAGCAGATAAGAACATTCAAGGATTGCTTCACAAGTTTGTGTGAAGGTTTTTTAGCTTCTCCAGATCAAGGGCAAGCTTCATATTTTTACCCATCGCTTGTCAATTTGTAAGTGACGTAAATTTTCTTTTAGTAAACTTTATATTTATTACAAGATGAACTTTCTCTTCATTTATATGTGCAAGATTGTTTGTTCTATCTTTTGATGAGATTTAATTGTGCACTTATGTTGCTGCTTTCAACCTATTTTCATGGATAGTTATTTCAATTTTGTCAAATGTAAAGTTAATGCTAAATATAGTTATTCTAAAGTTTGGCCTTCTTTGTGGTCATACATCCATTAGCAAGTGGAATTAATATTAACAAATGTTTCCTCGAATAAAATTAAGTGTTGGAGTTGCATGTTAAATGTTATGCAATAAAAATATATATTACACTTAAATGTAAGGTGTAGTGAATACTTGACTTCTATTTCTAGGCTGAATTTTTCTTAGTTTTGTTGGTGTGGGTGTGTGTTCCAAACACTTTTATTCTTATTTATTTTCTAGCCATTGAAAATTATGAGGAAAATAGCCATTGGGCAATTATGAGAAAAATAGCCATTAGACAATAATTGATAATATAGCCGTTGGGCTTTTAAGGGTTATTAGTAACCAATAACTATAGTTTATTATCTTCATAAGTAGCCTATATAATACTCATCATAACATATTTTTCTAAGGTGTCTTTTTACTACTCTATATTTTTAGATATACACAAGTCTACTATCTTTTTCTCCCACATATTTTTTCTACAAGAATTATTTTTCTAAGGAAAGGCAATAGAGGTTGTTCTTAAACCTTTTGTGAGTGGAAGTGTGTACATCACAAAGGTCGACGCTATAGTCTAATCCTGGGGGGTTATAGTCTAAAAAATTTGCTACAGCTAATTATGTCTTTTCAAATGTGTGAAGAAAAAATTGTTTCTAGCCAAATTGAAAATTTTCAAAAATTAGTTTCTGATTTAGCCAAAGAGGGTGATAATTTACCTGAAAGGTTTGTGGCTCATGGCCTTGTTTATAAGTTGCCAGACTCTTGGAAAGAGTATAAGCACCGGTATAACCATTATAGAACTTATTTAAATCTTCAACAAACTATTGTCAATATTCAAATAGAAGAGACTAATAGAATGTCCAAAATTTCTTCTAAGGATAAGGAATTTACTTCCAAAGCTAATATTGTAAAGGGAGGACCCTTTAGACCTCCACAAAACAATAAGAAATATGATCCTAGAGGCAAAGGAAAGTTTTATAACAAAAATAACCCAAATCCTCAAATCTAAAAGAAAAGGGTAATTGTTTCAATTGTGGTAAGACAGGTCACTATGCAGAAACTTGTAGAGTGAGAGGCAACTTCAAAAACAATAACAACAACAAGAGCTTAACATCAAACAAAGCAAATGTGGTAGAAACTGAAGAGGTCATTGCGGCAGTGGTGTCCGAGGCACATTTAGTTTCAAGTGTGAAAGGATGGGTAGTAGATTTGGCTTGCACAAGACATATTGGTGCATTCAAAGAGAAGTTTACTTCTTACACTCCAATAGTGGAAGGCACTGAGTTTGTTTATGTTGGAGATAATAGACCTATACCAGTGAGAGGCAAAGAGAAGGTACTCTTGAAGCTAACTTCCGGTAAAACTCTTTCACTCACCAATGTCCTCCGTATACCTCATTTTCGACATAATCTCATCTCGGTACGTTTGCTTGGTAAAGCTGGTATTAAAGTTCTATTTGATGGTGGCATAGTTACTTTATCTAAAAATGAAATCTTTGTTAGTAAGGGTTATGATAATGATGGTCTTTTTGTACTTAATGTTGATCAAGTCATTAATGAAAATGGTTCATCTTCTTATGCTTACTTGGTTGATTCTATTGATGTGTGGCATGGTAGACTTGGACATATAAATCTTAGTTACATAAAGAAAATGAAAGAATGTGGAATCATAAACTCACTAAGTGAAGCAAACATGGAAAAATGTGAAATTTGTGCCGAAACTAAAATCACCAAGAAACCTTGTAAATCTGTAACAAGAGAATCCGAATTCCTTAGTTTGGTACATAGTGACTTGGGTGATTTAAAACACACAATGACTAGAGGTGGTAAAAATTTTTATGTAATCTTTATTGATGACCATTCTATATTTACTTAGCTTTGTTTATTAGGAATCAAAGATGAAGTTTTGCAATTTTTTATAAAATATAAAATAAAGTTGAGAATGACATAAGCCTAACTTGATATACCTCAAATTGTGGGGGTGGTTGGCTAAGATGTTACCCAAATCTAAAAGGAGAATACCTTAAAGTGTGGGGGTACTTGCCTAAGGTCATGCTACATGAACCTATAAGGAGTAAACTTGATTCTTAGATATGTGATTGTGTGTTTATTGGTTATGTTTGCTATAGTTCATGATATAGAATTATCTTCATCAATAGTGATGTATTTAGAATTTAATACTATTGTTGAATCTTAAAAAATACTTTCTTTAAGTATGACTTTCCTTTGAAAAATAGGGAAAATATGTTTCATGAACCTATTGATACTTCTAATGATCTTGTTGTAATGTGCAAGAATTGAGAAGAAGTAAGCGAACTAGGGAGAAAAAGAGTTACAGTAACAATTTTCTTACCTATATTGTTGAAGATGAACATGTAAGTTATTATGCAATTAAATTTGTTGATGCACCATTATTGTTGGAAGCTTTTAACAAATTATTAGATAATGTCTAATCACACTGCTTCCACCTAAGGTTAAGCCTATTGGTTGCAAGTGGGTGTTTAAAACAAAATTTATATGGTTGTAAGCGGTTTTTCAAAAGAAACTTATAACTAAATGTGATCATAGATAAGTATAAAGCATGCTCAGTAGCTAAAGGCTATAAGCAAAAATATCATGTTGATTATTTTATACTTATTCTTCGATTTTTAGAATTGCATCTATAAGAATGTTATTTGTCATTGTATCTATTTACAAACCTATTATATATCATATGGTTGTTAAAACTGTTTTCTAATAAGTGAATTAGAAATATATATATATATATATTATATGGAGCAACCTGAGGGTTGTGTTGTCCTTAGACAATAATGTAAAGTTTGTAAATTGGTTAAATTCTTGTATGGATTAAAACAAGCACCTATACAATGACATGGAAATTTTGATATATAATGCCTACACATTGATTTATGACTTATGGTCATATAATAAGTTAAATAATAATGAAGGTGTCATTATTTGTTTATATGTTGATGACTTATTTATATTTGGAACTAACCATAATGTTGTGCATGATACTAAATGTTTTCTTGCCTCTAAATTTGATATGAAAATTTTGGTTGAGGCAAATGTTATTTTAGGCATCAAGATCCTTAAGGATATTGATTGCAATATACTATCACAATCTCATTATGCGGAAAAAAAAAATTAAATACTTTGATATATGACCTATGTCTATTATGTATGACTTAAAGGTGCACTTGGTTAAAAATCATGGTGATAGTGTTTCACAAGATAAATATGCACAAATTATTGGTAGTTTAATGTCTTTGACAAATTGTACTCGTCCTGATATTGCATATGTTGTTAGTAGATTGAGTAGATATACTCATAATCCTAGTATTGAGCATTAGGATGCAATATCTAAATCATTAAGATATTTAAAAGGGACTTTTGATTTTAGTTTGTCATATTGTGGTTATCCTACTGTTTTAGAAGGATATTGTGATGCTAACTAGATCTTTGATACAGATGAGGTGAAGCCCACTAGTGGATATGTGTTTACACTAGCTAGAGGGGCTGTCTCTGGGAAGTTAACCAAGAAGACTTGCATAGTGAGATCTAATATAGAAACAGAGCTAGTGGCCTTAGAGAAGGCTAAGTCCGGAGCTATATGGCTTAGGAGTATATTAATTGATATGCCTCATTTTACTAACTCTATTGTCTCTGTTTGCTTTCCTTGTGATTGCCAGACTGTCATAACACGTGTTAAAATCAAAGTTTATAATGGGAAAAGTCGACATATCCAATTGAGGCTAAGGCAACTTATTGATAATGATGTTGTGTCATTGGACTTTATGAGATCTGAAAGGAACTTGGCCGATCCTTTGACCAAACCACTAGCAATGAGGCTGGTGAGTGAGATATCTAGGGGGATTGGACTGATACCCAAGTTGCGACATTGTGGCTAATGCCCAACCTCTATAATGGGTGATTCCATGTAAGGGGTTAAATGGGTAGAGGTCATTAGTGGTCCATGTGGGCACTGTCATTTATTACATGTTTTCCGCTATCTTGTTAAGGAGATTAGTGATGAGTCCATCCCTATGGTGTGAGACAGGGCTAAGTTGCAAAATTTGGTGAGGATGAGCTTAGGCTCTTAATGGATCCATATCCTTACCTGTTGGGATGGGTGAATCTGCATGCACTCTTGATGGATGCCACCGATTAAGTTACAGATTGTTAGAGGTTGAGCTTTAGGCTCTTAATGGATCCATACTCCCTACTTATTGGGATGGGGTGTTCTGCACGCACTCCTGATGGATGCCACCTATGTGTGAGTGGAAGTTGTGCCGCTTCCTATGAGACTTTTTGGGTAGGTCTCTAGAGCTCTCATGAAACCCAGTGGCGCATGGCCTGGATAAGGCGTCAACCTGCTTAAGAACAACCTTGATAAAGAAAGTTATGTGGATGGTAAGTTTGGTTTACTAATAACTTAGTTAAAAGAGTTTTAACTCTACCATTGTCTTTTAGTTCCTACTTATTTATCCTACGTATGGTTAAAATCTTCTGGTACCATATTGATGCATACTTTCTTTAGTTGCGTGCCTTTCCTATTTTGTGTATGTAACATGTGGGGATTGTTGATTTGGGTGTGTGTTCCAAACACTTTTATTCTTATTTATTTTCTAGCCATTGAAAATTATGAGGAAAATAGCCGTTGTGCAATTATGAGAAAAATAGCCGTTAGGCAATAATTGATAATATAACCGTTGGGCTTTTAAGGGTTATTAGTAACCAATAAATATAGTCTATTATCTTCATAAGTAGCTTATATAATACTCATCATAACATATTTTTCTAAGGTGTCTTTTTACTACTCTATATTTTTAAATATACACAAGTCTACTATCTTTCTCTTCCACATATTTTTTCTACAAGAATTATTTTTCTAAGGAAAGGCAATAGAGGTTGTTCTTAAACCTTTTGTGAGTGGAAGTGCATACATTACAAAGGTCGATGCTATAGTCTAATCCTGGGGGGTTGTTTGGCCAAGAAAACCAATCGCACCAAGTTTTACTTTGGGTGGCACGAATCAACCTTTAAGGATAACGCTCTTTACGTGATTTTATAGCACTGTGAGATTGTTCCTAATTTTACTTAAATTTATATTGTTATTGTTTATTTACATTCTTGCTAATTATTTAGGATATTGTTTGTTGTATCAAACTTGTTTATTCACTATTATTTTTCCAACAATTTTCACATGCTTTCTTGAAATTTATTGACACCAAACTCGAGATTTGGAACCAATTTAGATTTGTGTAGTTCAAAACACTTTTGAACTTAATGAAGAAGATTTGCAACTTTAGTTGCATTATGGTGCAAAAATAACTTGATGATTTGGTGATCATAAAGTCCAATGTTTGATGTCGTGGATGCTTAAACAAGTGCATGAAAGAAGAAATTCAATTTTATTTTTGGCATAAAATGGGCTGACATATGAGCTTGACTAGTGGTAGATCATATTTACTAATTTTAGTTTGTTATTTTGTGGAACTAATTAGACATTTGTAATTATTTAAGGAATACTTGTTGCTTAGTTATTTGTGCAATCCATTTGTTCATGATGCTTTTCCCCCAAAATTCTTCATTAATGAATTTTTTTTTTTTGATAGGTAATAAGAATATTATTAATCAAATTGTAAAATTGAAGAAAGCAAATACAAGGTGTTCGTGATGGTGAACACAAGAAAAAGCAACAAACAACAAACAGCAACAAACAACAAGGAAAAACTTAAGGTGCAATACTAAGAGAAGAAAGAAACTCAATGGTAGAAGAACAATTCGAAAAGCCCCTACACCTAGACCAATCAAACAAAGTCTTCTGGCATAGAGCTTGTAACTGAACCAAGGATGGATTTCTCAGTATCCTCAAAAGAGCGCCAATTTCTTTCCGTCCAAACAATCCACATCAAACAGCCAAGAACCAAATTCCATATGTTTGAATTAAATTTTCTTAGCCAATAGCTCCAACAAAATACCAAGCTTTCCACAGAGCCTGGCATGAGCCTTTGGATCCTAAAGAACTGAAGCATATGCACCCATAGCAAGTGAGCTACAGGACAATGAAGGAGAAGATCCACAGTTTCCTCATTACAATGGCACATACAACACTGATTCACCAAAGTGCATCTCCTAAGCATAAGATTATCCAATGTAAGGATCTACCCATGAATTGCTGTCCACACAAAAAATGCCAGCCTCTTAGGAATCTTAACTTTCCAAACACCCTTCCAAGGAGAATTGTAGATAGATGCACCTCTAATCTTATTGCAATAGGACTGGATATCAAACTTGCCATTCCCATTGAGACACTAATGTGAAATATCACTCCCAACACTCCTAGGGATCCAAGATTGAATGAATTCTATTTGTGCATTGGGTACTTTGTCCCAAACTTGGGGTTTGTACATTGTGAAGTTCATTAGAAAGCTAGAGGAATTTATTATAATGTGTTTTCTTATGTACTTATAAAAGAAAATAGTGTCTTCTTATGTAGATGATTTGTTTGGTGATTAATTTGCTTGTGATCCTTTCTTTTTGGTTTCTGGGTTGTGTATAATTGGTGGTACAGATTTAAGGGTTTTGGGGTTTTGAATTTTATAAGGGTATCTTACCTAGGATATAGAAAATAATTATGACTTTTTGTTTGATTCATGATTGATGGAAATGTCAAATTACCCATCATCTAAGTCACATTTTTGTAGTTTTAATGCCTCTATGATTATATAGGAACCTATTTCAATGTCCTTTTGTAATTATGTGTTTAAAGAATTTTTATTTTTATTTTCCAAAAAAAGGGGGAAAAATAAGCATTATTAAGGACCTGTGATCCCTCAACCCATCTGAAGATCTCTCTTCCAAATCAGATTTTCTGCCTAGCTTCAAGTCCTCCACAAGTCCTTTTATCTTCTGCCTTACTAAGGTATTGGAACCAACCATCTGCTACCCTCTTTGTCTTTGGGCTCCAGCTCAATTGAATTTCATGAAAATTCCTTCGAATCCCAGTCCATAGCAAGTAAATCTCTTTCACTACTTATCCAAAAAAAAAATCAGAGTATGAAACTAAAGCAAATGTTTCAAGCAGGATTAAAATGAAAGAATCAATAATATATTTTTTTTCTTTTGGTTAAATCTTATATATATGGAGCTTTGTTACTTTTAAAACTTGATTAGTTTCTCCATGATCGTAGTTCAAATGTGCAAAACCTTTTTTTGTTAAAAAAAAAAAAAAAAAACTTCTTTAAGGGTATGTAAAGCTGTTGGAGTCTGTATACTTGTATTGAAAGGACATAATGATGGAATTGCTTCTGTTGGTGTCATCAAATGAAAAAAGGTATAATATATTGGGATTAATCATCTCTTAAAATGATTCTTCCTTACTAGAAACTCCCATATTAAATGTTGTACCAAGTCGAACCTCTCTAGCCTCAATTGTTCTATAAAATTCTAATGTCTGAAGTGGTGTAGTAATAACATTATACTCTCTCTCTTTTTTATCCTACTTGGTGTCTGAGGTGGCATCACTATTTGATTGTTGGTTGATGCTTCTTTCCAATGGTCAATGTTTCAGTAGTCACTTCTTTGTGCTATCAATTTTTATGTTGTTCTATATGTACATGTGCTAAAGTTTTATGTGACTACTGCTTCAAAATATCACACCGTGAGGCTATGGAAGGCAATTGGAAAAGGTGGAAAAAGAAAAAGCTATAGTTGGTAGTTAGATTAATTTCCTAATTAAATAATAGTCAACTTTTGTGGAGACCTTTTACTCAAGGTGGAGAAATTACTACCAAAGCATGCTTTTCATGGTTGATAGCAATGACCATGACAATGGTTGAGGCCAGGCATAATTTGCACCGGATGTTGAATGAGGTAATTAAAGGTTCCATCCTGATATCAGCTTAATGAACGTATAATATGTTAATTTAGTTATGCAGCCTTAAAAGGAAATAAAAATTTAATCTTTGAAAAGTTGATTGTGTTCTTGCATTACTCTTCTACTAGAAACCTAGGGTGCACGGACATGGGAATGGGTATTATACAGTGATATGACCAATTTTTTAAAAATTATAACATGATCCGGTAGATAGGACACTATTATGAGATAGGTACGACACAGATACGACATTGGTACGGGACCCCAAATGAAGTGTCTGTAGAAACAATTCTCATAGAAACTAATACTCCCTCCGTCCCATTTTTTTTGTCCTGTTTGAAAAGTCAAATTTTTTAAGGGAACATCATTTATTATCTTGTCTATTTATAAAAAATGTATAAGTTTCCAAAACTACCCTTAAAAAAAATTATCAAAAAATTGAATTAATAAATTAATAGGGGTATAATAGGAACATTAGCAAATTAATGACTTTTATTTATAGAAACGGGATAATATTTTGGGACATCTCAAAATGGAATAGAGGACAAAAAAAAGTGGGACGGAGGGAGTACTATATAAATATAATCAACAATTCTCATATTGAATGAAGTTCGATCATTTTTTGTTGTTGTAAACATTGCTATTGTAATACTGTTACTTTATGCATTATTCCAATTTAACTATTTTGTTGGAATTAATGACATGCATACCCCTTCATCTTATAGAGTAAAAAGGACCCAAAATTGTATGTTTACATTCCTAACTGTAAGCAAGTAGCACGTTTAGTTACCCACTATGTCCAAATTTTGTTGAAAATTTTCTTGTGCATAATATAATTCTTGTTGAATGCCTAGGCTGCATTGAGGGATGCATTAATACTCATATTTCCAAACAAGAAGGATCTTCCAAATGCCGAGGATGCCACTGATAAACTTGTTCTTCAATCCCAGACAATGCCACCGCCTGGTATATTGATTGACATTCTCTCTCTCTCTCTCACATATTTTATCCTATGCATGGGAAATTCAATAATATCCATCGATTGGGGCCATTTCTATGGCTTCTATTATAGGGATATCCAGAAAACATGTGCCACTTTTAAGGAATGGCTGTACGAGGGCATAGACTGGCTTTCCCACAATATATCTATTGAGGGTAGGCTCTAGTATTGTATTCAAATTCATTGCTAATAACCTTATGTATAATTATGGACTTATTATTTGAATTTGTCTCTATCTTTTTGGTTCTTGCAGGCTTAGGAGATCAGTAAATATTTAGTAACATTTTTGGGCTATAGTCTCTGTCAAATGGGATGTTAGTTTTGTTATGTGGTGTTCATGCATTTTACACTTGATATTGTCTTAAGAATGTATCTGTTTGTTTAGATCATTGTTACCATATGAAAGAAATTGACACTTGCCTTGTAGATTGTAAAAAATTAATGATTCACAGTTCATAGATATAAACCTTTTTTTATTGGGATACCCTTGTTTTTGGCTCCCCTTTAATGGATATGGTTGAAATATCTTGTATGCTCCCCTAATTTCCATTTATGATTAAAAAGTTAATTCTCCTATTCCTATATGGTGAATGCTATGGGTATTGGAAGATCCACTTATGTTTATTTTTTGTGAGTCACCAATCTCTTTAGCTAAAATGGTAGTAGTGGTACCTTAGTTTCTGAGTCTTGATTATGGTATAATTGATCTGATCTTCTTTTCCACATGGATCCTCTTCAATGCATAAATGCATTGAAAATGTGGTTGAAATTCAATGCATAACCATCAAGATTTTGGTTAAAATGCCGTAGGTGTTTGATTGCCTACCTAAATGGACTAACAAGTGGTTGGGTACCTCTCAATGGTATGAGGTTTTTTAAAAATAAAATGTCAGATAAAAACTAGAAAGAACTATATCCCAAATGTAAGAAGAGCATGTGTTATATGGCACCCACAACAAGACACCCTGCACTTGGTTTTTGTACTTGAGTGTAGGCACATTTTCATCCATCATATCTATGCATTACAACAGATACATTAGCTGTAGGTTGGTCCATTTCCTATATGATTCATTGTTGAGCAAAGGTTTTGTTGAATAGGTGAATCATTATGCCGTTGTGAAATCCTAAAGAAGGGTGATCACCCATTTAGAGCTCACATAACTCTATTACTTTGGTATTGAAATAATTTCTTTCCTCTTTATTGTAGCTCATCAGTAAATGCCTTTGACCAATATTTAAGTTTAGTATTGATGGTTCAGATTGTGGAAAATGGGTTAAAACACATCTATTTCTTCAACTCTTGGCTTAGTTATTGTTGTGTTTTTTCTTTTTTGGAAACCCTTGTTCAGTGTTTTCTAAGGTAACAAGAAAATGCAATTCATTCACCATTTTGAGTCCCCTAATTTATAAATTCAAGTCATTTCAACTAAATGACACCTAACGTATCTTCTTTTTTTAACAATTTCACTAAATAATAACAGTATTATACTTGAGAAATTCCATATAACTACATAAATTTAAACAATACCAATATATTATAAACTTGGTTTTCTTGAATTTCCACCCTTCTATAGTAATCCCTTTGTGTTTCAAAAACTAATTCCGAATTGTCTAGGATTTGCAACCTTCATTTTCTCTAAGGCAAACATCGTAAAACGAGAAGTGCCTATTGAGCAAATATTAATTTCCATTACATGTATGTTCCAATTATTCAAGTTATGTAATAAAGTAAACTAATCTTTTATAAAACTAATTTAATCCTAATCCATAACCCAAAAACTAGATTTGATTAACGAAATATTATCATACCAACTCAATTACAAAGGCTTTACACAATAAAAAATCTAAAAGCTCAGTAAGTGATTTTGTGTGTTCAGATTAGATTTTACTAATTTGTTGAGAGGAGATAAAACCATTGTCAAACTTTAAGTGAGGTTATACAAATTTACTGGACTTGTTAGTTCAAGTACCCCCTTATGTATAAAGTGCGTTTGTGCATGAGATACAAGAGAGGGTTGAGTTGCAGGAGTAGTGTGAATTTCTAACAATTTTTTAAAAAATTGTACATAAGCAAATAACTTAAATACATTATTAAAATAAAATAAAAAAGCTAAACCAAAGGCACACAATTGGTGCATGACTTAAAGATACAACTCTGTCAAATTAGTTTAATGATTTCAGGGCCATGAAGCTCAAATTCTCCTCTTGTCTAAGTAGATAAAAGTCATTCAAAAAAAAATCCAATCTACAAGGGAGAGAATTTTCCTCTAAAATGAGTTGGAGAATATTATGTAATAACTCAAATGAGCAAATATATACTTTTAGTCATTTTACCTATTTAATAGTTGTATATTTTTTTAAAAAAAATGATTTTATAAATCATATAATTTACATGTGAATAATCTAATGAACTTTCATATAAATATAGTGGATTGGATAAAATTTATGTTTGAGAATAATGCCGACTTTTTTTCACATAAATATTAGTATAATTCGCTATTACCTGGTATGAGGAATGAATATTCTTTTCGATTTAGTAAATAATTAGTCCTCAGTTTGGAGTCTTGGAAGAAAACTTTGGTCCATGGTCTTATAATTGGATGATTCACTTTTTGGTCAACTTATATTATCTCCAAAAAAAAAAAAAAAAAAAAAAAAACTTTACTTATTAAATTAAAGCTAAAATGTAAAACTGACTTTCTAACTTTTTTAAGATTTCATTTTAGTCCTCTAACTTTTCTTTTGTTCATTTCAATCCTTTAAGTTTCAGATTTGTTCAGTTAAGGCATTTCCAATAACTTCTGTTAAAATTTAAAAAAAAAAATTCTGAAAAATGTTTTTCAATCATTCATTGAAGTTTTTTAATTTAAAAAATTTGAAGAAAAATTTAAAAAATTAGAAAATTATCTACAACATATAATAAAAGTTGATGAAAAAGTTTTAATTGAATAAACTTAAAAGTTAGAGAACTAAAATAAACAAAAGTAAAGTTAGAGGAGAAAAAAAAAAAAAAAAAAAAAAAAAAAAAAAAAAAAAAAAAAAAAAAAAAAACCTAGAGGTTCAATTTTGTATTTTAGCTTTACATTCATTTTTACAAATATAATTTTGCCTTAAAGAGGATGTTTTTTCACGCCTTCGTAATGTATGTACTTAATCGTCTGTAATATTTAACTTATAATTGAGTATTTAAAAAAAAAAATGTTCCAAGCATTTATCAAAAAAAAAAAACCCACCTTTTGTTTTTTCTCTCACTAGTCACTCCTGCCTCGATCTGCCACGGCTTCTCCATTGAAGCTCCGGAGCTCCACCGAAATCCGACCGAATCGGAATAGCTGTCAGAACTGCCGCTTCTTCTTCTTCTTCTTCTTCTTGGAAATGGGTAGGGGTGGTTTTTCTGCTAAATCAACAAGCTCTCTTCTTTTTATATGCAATCGTTTGAGAATTAGAGTAAGCCTTCCATTTCATTCTTATTATTATTTTTCTACTCTTACCAGTAGCAAAAATGCGGAAAGTCCAAATGGGTTGTTGAAATATGTGAGAAATGAGTGCAAATCTGGAAGCTTTAGGAATGTTGATCATGCCTTAGAACTGTTTGATAAAATGCTTCACTTAACCCCTTTTCCTTCCATTACGGATTTCACTCGGTTGTTGGGTGCCATTGCAAGAATGAAGCATTACTCTCAAGTCATTACTCTAATTAAACAAATCGAATCATTTGGTATCTCTCCTGATCTTTATATTCTTACTATTTTGATTAACTGCTTCTGCCATTTAAACCGTGTAGATTTTGGGTTCTCTGTCTTAGCAACAATTTTCAAACTTGGTTATCAACCAAACCGTACAACTCTAAACACTCTTGTCAAAGGGTTCTGTCTTCAAGGTAACATTGCTGGAGCTGTGAGGTTTGTAGAAGAAATGGAGAAGAATGGGCATGAACTGGATGAAAATTCTTGTGGAAAGATACTACATGCTTTGTGTGAGATTGGTAAGGCTGATATGGCTTTTAGATTGCTAAGGAAGATGGAAGAGGGGAAGTTTAAAGCTAATTTGGTGCTCTATAACAAAATCATTGGCAATTTATGTACGGACAAATTGGTAACTGAAGCTTTGAACCTTTTGTCTGAAATGAGGAGTAAAGGCATTCAGCCAAACATTATCACTTACACATGCTTATTTCAAGGCCTATGCAATTTTGGCCGGTGGAAGGAGGCTACTACTTTGTTGAGTGAGATGGTGCAAAGGAAGGACATGCCAAATGTGCATACCATGAACATATTGGTGAACACACTTTGCAAAAAAGGGAAGCTGACAGAGGCAAAAGAAGTTTTTGATGTGATGATTCAAAGAGGCATTGAGCCTGACACTATCACTTACAGTTCTTTGATTGATGGATATTGTTTGCAAAACCAAATGGATGATGCAATCAAAGCATTTAATGTGATGGCTGAGAGGGGTTGTTCACCTAATGTGTATAGCTATAGCATATTGATCCATGGATATTGCAAGAATAAAAGAATTGATGAAGCAAGGAGTCTATTTCACGAAATGTCCAACAAAGGAGTGACTCCCAATGTTGTGACTTACACCATTATGCTGGAAGGGCTTTGCAAAGAGGGACTAATAGATGAAGCGAGTGAGCTGCTTGAGAAAATGGATGAGAATAGTTGTTCACCTAATGATCATACATATAACACAATCATACAAGGGTTATTGCAACACAATGAGACATCAAAGGCAATGAAATATCTCAAAATAATGGTTGACAAGGGTTTTTCAGCAAATGCAACGATTGCAACCATGTTGGTTGACTTACTGTCATCTAATCAAGTAGATAAGAATATTCAATAATTGCTTCACAAGATTATGTGAAGGGGTTTTAGTTTATCAAGATCAAGGACAAGTTTCATATTTTTACCCGTCACATGTCAATCTGTAAGTGACATGTATTTGTTTTGAGTAAATTTTTTTTTTTATTTTTTATAGGATGATATTTCTCATCATTTATATGCACAAGATTGATATTTTTCATCATTTATATGCTCAAGATTGATTGTTCCTTTAATTGATCTATCTTTTGTTGAGATTTCATTGTGCACTCATGTTGTTGCTTTCGTTCTATTTTTATGGATAGTTATTTCAAATTTTATCTTATGTAAAGTTAATGCTAAAAATGGTTGTTCTAAAGTTTGGCCTTCTTTGTGGTCATACATCCATTAGCTAGTGCAAAATAAATGTTCCCTCCAATAAAATTTAGTGGTGGAGCTGCGTGTTGAATGTTACAATAAAAATATATATTATGCTTAAATTTAAGGTCTAGTGAATACCTTACTTCTATTTCTATGCTGAATTTGTCTTAGTTTTGCATGCTTTCCTGAATTGTATTGACACTAGACTTGGGAGTTGACCAGTGGTAGATCATATTTACTAATTTTAGTTTGTTATTTTGTGGAACATATGAGACATTTGTAATTATTTAAGGAATACTTGTTGTTCAGTTATTTGTGCAATCCATTTGTTCATGGCTTTTTTGCCCAAAATTCTTCATTTATGAATTCTATTTGTGCATTTGGGTATTTTGTTCGTTTTTACATTGTGAAGTTCTTTAGGAAGCTAGAGGAATTTGTCAAAAATATGTTTTCTTATGTACTTATAAAAGAAAATAATTTTTCTTATGTAGATGATTTGTTTGGTGCTTAATTTGCTTGTGATTCTTTCTTTTTGGTTTTTGGGTTATGTAGAATTGGTGCTATAGATTTAAGGGTTTTGGTTTTTCCGAAGTTTATAAGGGCATCTTAATTAAGATATAGAAAATTGTTCTGATTTTTTGTTTGATTCATGATTGAAGGCAATGTCAGATTACCCATCGTCTAAGTCACATTTTTGTAGTTTTAATGCCTAGTGATTTTAGAGGAACCTATTCCGATGTCCTTTGGCAATTATGTGTTCAAAGAATTTTTAATTTTATTTTCCAAAAAAAGGGGGAAAAAGAAGCATCATTAAGGACTTGTGATCCCTCAACCCATCCGAAGATATCTCTTCCAGATCAGATTTTCTGCCAAGCTTCAAGTCCTCCACAAGTCCTTTTTTCTTCTGCCTAACCAAGGTATTGGAACCAACTAGCTGCTACCCTCTTTGCCTTTGGGCTCCAGCTCAAATGAATTTCATGAAAATTCCTTTGAATCCCAGTCCATAACAAGTAAAACTCTTTCACTACTTATCAAAAAGAAAAAAAAAAAAAAAAATCACAGTACGAAAGAAAAGTGAATGCTTCAAGCACAATTAAAATGAAAGAATCAATGGTATTTTTTTTCTTTTGGTTAAATCCTATTTATACGGAGCCTTTTTACTTTCAAAACTTGATTAGTTTCACCATTAAGGCAGTTCAAATGTGCAAAACAATTTTTTGGTTAAAAAAAAAATCTTCTTTAAGAGTATGTAAAGCAGCTGGAGTGTGTACGTGTATTGGAAGGATATCATGATGGAGTTGCTTCTGTTGGTGTCTTCAAATAAAATGGTATAATATATAGGGATTGATCATCTCTTAAAATGATTCTTTCTTACCAGAAACTCCTATATTAAATGTTGTACCAATTCGAACCTCTCTGGCCTCATTTCTATAAAATTCTAGTGTTTGAAGTGACGTAGTAATAACATTATACTCTCTTCTTTTTTCATCCTACTTGGTGTCTGAGGTGGCATGCACTATTTCTTTGTTGGTTGATGCTTTTTTCCAGTGGTCAATGTTTCAGTGGTCACTTCCTTGTGCTATCAATTTTTATATTGTTCTATATGTACAGGTAAGGTGCTAAAGTGTTACTGTGACTGCTGCATCAAAATATCACATTGTGTTTTCCTCTCAAATCTGGTTGGAGTGTGTTCCAACAGATATTATGTCTTTTGTTTTGGATGACTTTCCCTTTCTTGATTAATATACCAGCAAGTATCCATTTTTAAAAAAAAAAAATATATATATATATATATATCACATTGTGAGGCTGTAGAAGGCAATTTGAAAAGGGGGGAAAAAAAAAAAAAAAAAAAACTATATTTGGTAGTTAGATTAATTTCCTGACTAATTAATAGTCGACCTTTGTGGAGACATTTTACTCAAGGTGGAGAAATTACTACCAAAACACGCCTTTCATGGTTAATAGCAATGGCCGTGACAATGGTTGAGGCTAGGCATAATCTGTGCTGGATGTTGGGTTCTGGTACTACATATGACCTCCATAGGTAACTAGTTATTGTTCTTTTTTTTTTTTAGGTGCTTTTCTGTTGGTTTTTCATAGTATCTAAGAAGTGGAAGTGTGGAACATGATAATTCTATAATTATCATTACGAATTTTTATATTACTACTATAAAAATTGCTCAACATCATTTTACTGTGGTTATCTGAGTTTAAAATCATAGAAAACAAGTTGCAATTCCACCGAAACACAGTTTGTATAGGTGCAACATCTTGGCAAGGCAATTCACAGACAGTGCAAGTTGTAAAGTTTTTATTTAACAAAGCTTGATAGCTTCTAATGTATAAATCTCATACAAACATAAGTTTAACTTGTTCAATTACAATAGATTTTACAAAAACACAAAAAATTTACATAGCATCATTGATTACTTAAATGATCGGCACATTAGTTACAAGAAGGCTTGTTGATTGTGTACAACATCTCCATCCTCCATGGGAACAATAAAAAATTTACCTACGCTGAAAGTTTAACCGTGATATAAAATATGCAAACAAGGAAGCAAAAACAAGGGGAAAGGCAATGAGAACAATCGCCACAAGAGATAATTGATCATGGTGAAACCCAAAGTAATCTTTTAAGAAGGCCACAACAGTTTTGGTTTCTCCAAATACCATGATGTCCTTATTTATATCTCCATATTGTGAAGTAAGCAATCCATTTAGCGACCAAGATGTAGGAGTCAGATAATACAACCAAATCCACCATTTCGGAATTTGCTGCAAGAGTAGTACAACATAATCGGTTCAACTATATATTCATAAGTTTTCATAATCACACACACTGGCCTTAATAGAGACATAGTCTGGCAACCTTACCGGTTCAGGAATCAAAAATCCAGCAAAAAGGTTGAATGTTGTGTAGAATCCTGACGACAAAATTGTAGCTACCATGTAGTTTGGTGTGAATGAAACAAGTAGCATTCCAAGATAATTGTAGTACAACAAGGAACAAAATGTGACATAGAAGTACCAGGAAACCTTATAAGCTGACCCATAATATCCAATCATTGGATATATGATCATCACGAATATGATAGTTTCAATGAAGAGATAGGGAACTTCCACTATCACCTACAAAATTAGTATCCATCACTTTATAAGCTGAAAAAAAGGAAAAACAAGTGGCCCTATCAATATCTTAACTTTGTCTCTCTCTTTCTCTCTCCCCTTCCTTTTTTGGATCAATGGTGATAGTATACTACACACGTGGCATTAACAAGTAGAACATTTACAACAAAGAGTTCATAAATTTCTCATGAACATGTTTGTTAAACAGCCCCATATTCCACTGTGTATTCATGTTGTCACTGTCAAAGATCTAGCAAGATTTACCATACATAAAATTGACTTCATTTTAGTTTACAAATAATATCTTGAAATCAAATCTACACTAAATTCAATCAGTTTCAGAGAAAATTATACCTGTGCAAGTGAATAAGCCCATGAAGAGTACATCCCTGCAAATTTTTCCTGATACATAACATTTCGCTCTGTAGCAACATATGGTAGGACTTTTGAGCAGTTACTTATGCCCAAGAAGATCACAGCTGAGTACATTGCCCCAAATATATTGAATACATTCTGCTGGTTATTTCTGTAAGTAATAGTCAAGTCTTTTATCAGGTAGAGAAATTTATATATCTTACAAATATAATCTATCTTAAGCAAAGTGAAGATCTACAATTGTAGGAATCATGTTTAACATACTTCATAAGTGGCACTCTCATTGTTGTCTCACACTACAAATTCGATTTGTCCAAGGTCACTACTACTGTAGTTATCACATGCTGTAAACATTTTTCTAAAGAGAGTGGAAAACTTAAACATATTAAAACTTACATTTTTTTTCCTTGGTTCCAATATAGTACCCCAAAAATAAAAGCTTATATAAGTGCAAATATGATACGCATCAAGTTGTACACAGGACTCCCCCAATAAGCCAAATGCTGTTTCCATAGGCAAGATTTGAACTGTCCCCAACCATTTTGTGAAAATAGGGTAGGAAAATACAGATCTCTTGAACCAGGAGGTGGACTACTCAACTGCCTTACAAGCTCCTTGTCTTTTCTGCAAATGGGATAATAGTAGGAGTCACATTCGAAGTTTTAAAAATGCCAATACATGTCAAATGTAGATCATTCATCTTCAGGACACTATTTTACTCCACACCGACACAATAGATGGCTTTAAGAGAGATTAGCACAACCTTGATACCTTCTAACCTACATCCAGACACATACACATAAACACAGAGAGAGAGAGAGAGAGAGAGAGAGAGAGAGAGAGAGCTATCTAAACTCCGTTACAATTGAACGCTAATTAAGTGAATGAACAAGTTGAGTTTGAAATGCTCAGCATGGCCAGAGTAGAAGGTTGTAAAGCAAAAAAAGATTTTTTACTGATATCTCACACACATTGATTGGCTCAAAATAAGCAAACCAAGGCAAAGTTTCTACTTGGAATTTAGCAAAAAGCTTGTTAGGAATAGTTTGCACTAAATTAACCTGCAATCTGGTCAATATGACTACAACCCTGACACATAAAAACCACCATAACAGATTGCATATTCTAATAACTCAAGAATTTGGAAAGAGAGAGATCCACGTAATACAAATACAACATGTCCATTCTAAGCCTTGATTTGTCTCACAACAGATTGTTATATTTTCTATTTTATGCCATATACTTTTAGATCCCAATAATTGAGTTTGTTCCCATTGAGGTCTCATAAGGAAGGAAAATTATAATACTGGGCCACCCAATGCTTTTCAGAACAGATGCCAAGCAAATTTGTTTGCTTCTTCTGATCTTATTATTTGACATTAGGAATAAGTATGATAGAATTTAGCATATCAAAGTTACTTTTGAAATAGAAACACATTATTTGGCATTATGTGACATCAAAACCAATGACAATCATAATTGAACTCAGCAATTCACTCGTATAAAGCAGATTCCCTGTACTTCAGAGCAAAATCTATGCCAAGTTTTGCTTCTACAGATGTAGAAGTGACGTCTAACATCCATGTTGCCGGATTGTAATTATTTCTAATCTTTGGAACTCTAGGAATACTCTGTCAAAATATAAGTTGAGTAACAAGAAGATTTATCCACTTAACTAGTTGAAGAAAATAGTACTACTAAAAGAAGATGAAAGAGGAAATGCAGAGGATAAATATATTGTTATAGGAAACAGACCTCAAAATATTCTATAGCGCTACTTGAATGCTCTCCTAGTTGTCCAGAGCAAATCAAGCGTCCACCAGTTTTTAGAAGAATTAACTGCAAAAGCGAGAGAAGCATGGGATAAGTAACTCTTCAAGATACAATACTATCCGACACTAGGTCTCATATTCTCCGGTACTTATGCATTTATTCCTAAGATTAATAGCACTCCTAGAAGCAATGGAGCACCTCTTCTTGTTTTCAAAAGTAAATACTATTTACAATTTTAATTTTAAAATGTTCAAGAAATAGTGTTTTTTTTACCTCATCAAATGCTTCAAATATGTCAATACGTGGTTGGTGGATGGTGCAAACAATCGTTCTTCCTGTATCAGCTGCATTCTTCACAGCTCGCATGACAATTGCAGCTGCTCTTGCATCCAATCCAGTTGTTGGTTCATCCATGAAGATAATAGAGGGGTTTGCAACAAGCTCCACAGCTATTGTAAGCCGCTTGTGCTGCTCATTTGATAGACCAGTAACGCCAGGTATGCCTACTAAAGCATCCTTTATTCCATCAAGCTCAATGGTCTCCAGGACTTCATTTACAAATTCCTGCATGACATGCCACAACAGATCTGACAAATTATTATCTCAATGATGAATATAAAACCAAATCTTTGATTGATGTCAGTGCCTGGAGAACTTACAGCTTTAGTTTTTGCGTCTATCTGAGGAGAAAGTCGTAGCCAAGCAGAATATATCACTGATTCTTCAACTGTGATCTGAGGAGAATGTATATCTGTTTGTTCACAATAACCTGACACCCTAGCAAATGTTTCTTGGACCCTGGGATACCCTCCAATCTTTATTTGCCCTTCAATATAGCCACTGGTCTTTCTTCCTGCTAGGACATCTAGAAGAGTTATTTTCCCAGCTCCACTGACACCCATCAATGCTGTAAGAACACCAGGCCTCAATGCACCCATAATATCAGAAAGAATTTGGAGTTTTTTGTTGGTGAATCCATTTTCTCTCATCTCCTGGAAGCTAAAAAGAAAAGATAAATACAGGAATTAACATAATATATCACAGCTATCATTCTAGCAACCACCAGAAACTTATATGAAGTTAAACGAGATACCAAGGGGGTGTCAACATAGTACTGCACATCTTGAAACGCTACTGTTAAGGGTGAATTAAGAGAAGAAACTCATTAAAAAACTGGAGAAATATTGCCAAACCTTTATTTGGTTCAATACTAGTCTGTGGAGAGGTAATGATCTGAAGAATAAGCAGAAGAACAATAAAATCGATCAAACCTTTCTTTGGTTCAATACTAGTCAGTGGAGGAGAATTTCTAGATTTTTTGTCCCGATGGTTACCATCATGTGAATCTTCACTTCCTCATATTTCGGAGAGCTTTTCATGTGAGATAATAGCACGAGATGATCCAGGAACTGAATATTTATTAAATGAGGATGAATAAACATCTAGCTATTGTTTCATTGCTGTTTAAGTTAAAATATAATAAAAATTAAGACAAACTTACACTTCAAGAAGCTTAACGCCAAGATGTATCCAATGTTGAATACTATTGTGAATCCAAATAGGGAACCCAGTGATATCCAATAAAGATATCCGTCAAAGTATAGCCCTGGGCTTTTAAGTATTTCTTCCCCTATTGTAGCGTTTGTGGAAAGCATCTATAGACAAGAAAGGAAAGTAAACTTAGTAGGTAAGACATCTATTTACTCAGGATGTTAATGTCAAAGTTATTTATAGAAATAGCAGACAATTAGAGGGTTTATAGCAGGAGCATTGGTGCACATGCCTCGCATCTAAAATTAGTGGCATACTAGCTAGTATAAGCACATAATCTGTAGTCTACAAGGTTTGGTTGTAATTGAAATATTCACTACTTTAGTTTCTAGTGTATAAGGCTAGCTAAGATTTGTTAAGGAAGAATTATTGGTCAAGAATAAAAAAAATTGATCTGAGATGACTATTACAATTAATAAGTGATATTACAAGAAAATCTATTGAAGTTACAGTGCTTTAGAAGTAATGAAGCCCCGACACAACATTATGACTTACTGGCTAATATTCTAAAAGAAGGCAAAAGTGGGTGGAAGTAGTTAGTGAAAAATTATTTTTGAATTTGAATAAGCCAAAAAAAAATTGGCTAAGATTAGAAACGGCAGAAGTGGGTGGATGGAGATATTGAAGAAGGATTTGTACTTCCACACTCCAAGAAAGGTTTGGCTCATCAACTTTATATGTTGTAACAGGAAATAAGATTTATATTGTTGGGACAAAAGTTTAACACACAGAAATAAAGACAAATAATTAGTGAGGACATTATTGAGAATTTATCTGATTGGATTTCATTGTCGATTTCTTTGGAGGAGCCATAAAATCACTAGGTCTGCCCCTTGCTCATGAGCAGTTGTATCAACATAAAATAGACAGGATTTTTTGGTCAGCAATGAGAGACTCACCTTTTGCCATCGTGGGGCAAGAAATTCATTCAAAGAAAGGCCTAATTCTCCATATGTCAGGGGGAGAAACCCAGAAACCCCACTTCAACCAAACAGGCATAGAAGCTGCAACAAAAAGCACAGGTTTGCTGATCCTCTCAACTGGATATCTTAGAATGAGATTGGAGAAGAGGTATGATAACCTTACGTTGAGTGATAAGGAAGCCACCAAATACAAACTGTAAAAATACTGCCAAACTATCAGCAGTCATGGCAGAAGTATGAGTCCGGAAGACTGAAGCCAGGAAACGAAACATGGATAATGAAGATAAGTGCACTGTGAAAAGAAGAATGAACTGGCGGAAGAACCTGAAAACATAGAAAATTATTAGAGTCATAACAAAAAGAAACTGAGACTGCTTCTGCACTTACATTCCAAATTTTTGACAGCTATATAGATTAATGGCTAACTTCATTTATTTTTACTAGACAAGAAAGATAAAGTAAACATTGATTTCTATAAAAAAAAGGATAAAAAATCTTTATAACAAGAACACTAATTGATGAACCAAACTAGGGGGAAATGCACAAGTAAATTTACAAATTTTCATGTCATGTGCACCTTTTGGCCTCAGGACTATATCCAATTACATAATAAGTAAGAGATGTCCAAACTAGAGATTCCACAAATGAAAGTGGAACCTTTAAGACACTTGCTGGGATTGCATATGCCCAAGCTGGATAAAAACAGAATTCTTTTTGTTTGTAGAATACTTCAAGCCTTTGAAGAGTCATGGCCAACTCTGGAAGTCCGTCGACAAGAAGGATGTTAAGAGAATAAAACAGGGCACCCATATAGTAATTTGCATGAAGAACGTCAATATCCATCTGAGTCTGTAAAAATACAGTCATTGTGATACATGCAATGACAAAAAGCTGCGGATAGAAGAGACCAAAGTGAGTTTCAGATTTGCAGGGCCTTTGACAAAGGAAATAAAGAACATGACTGAAATGGGAAGAGTGAGAATAGGTTTTAATGCAAAAGTAAATTTCCTAACCTGAGTTGTTTTGAAGATATATATGAAGGAATTCTTTTTCATAAGAAGAATCTCCCTTGACACACATGCTCTAAAAAGTTCCCATTTAGAAAGAGAATACACGCTAAAGGAAAGAGCGTCCTTATGGCTTTGGGATTTATCATACGGCTCCGAGAGCTCCTCATCTAGCTTCTTTCCATAAGGAGATTCCTTGAACTTCCTAGAGAACATATCAACTGAAACATAACTGTAAGGTACTTCCATGTGATACCAGTACTGTGCTTGATCTTTTCTAGAGATAACCTGCATAAAGATAGGACAAAGTTGTTCTTTTAAAGAAACAAAAGCTTAAAAAAAAAAATATATATATATATATATATATATATACACAAGGCTTTTATGCACTTACCTCTTGGACAAAATCAGCAACCCCTTTCCTCTCTGGACACCTAAAACCCCAATCCTCAAAATATTCTAGAACATGATCACGTGGACCATGATAAACAATCTTCCCTTCTGACATTAAAATAAGGTCATAAAAAAGATCAAAGGTTTCTGGTGCTGGCTGAAAAAGTGAAACCAGTACAGTAGCATCTGTGATATGCGCCATCTGCTGAAGACAAGTAACAATTTGAAATGCAGTGGAACTGTCTAAACCATTCGTTATTTCATCCATAAACAGGGCTTTTGTAGGACCTACAATCATCTCCCCTGCCAAATTTTAATTTAATTCCTTGTGGTCAAAATTGTAAGCTGAAATTGGGATTTAGCTATCTCAGTAACACTAGTAAATAACAGAACAACTATCATTATATTATTCAAACTACCTGTAGTCAATCTTTTTTTTTGACCACCAGAGATACCTCTCCTCATGGCATTTCCAACTAGAGTGTCAGCACAGATATCAAGTGCAAGAATCTGAGAAGCCAAGGCAGCAATAGACATAAACTGGTAAGGCATTCATCCGTATAGGAATTACAAGGTACAAGCTTTTCTTTCAGCTTAGTTAAAAGAGTGACCTTTAATATGTAATCTGTTTGAAGGGTTCCTTTTAGTCCTTTGACAGAAATTGCCTATCAGACAAAATGGTAAGATTAATATAGCAAAATATAACTTATGAATACCATCAAGAGGTAGGAACAAAAGAATGTCATAGAATGACATGACCGTGGTGCACAATGCTTTAAATGAACTCATATAATAATTATTGTACCTAAAGATATTAGAGTTTTGTAACTTCAATCAATAGCTGCACTAACTTTACTATGCTGCACGTTGCTTTACTTTGACTTGCATGATAATGCACACGTAGAACCTAGGATTGCAATGTTACATTTTCTAATAAAGGAACATGTTCAAATACATTGTGTGCACTATCAAATTTGCAAACAAGGAGTATGTTGAAACAAAGAGACAGAGAAATTAAAGAATAAAACTATTCTGAAAGAATCTGCATATTCTCTGTATTTTTGTATATATTGGTACTGTCCAAGGAAGCATATATATATAAATATGCTAAAGTAATGTTCCTAAATTTTAGTAACAATCAAGGGCTAATATGTGCCAAATAAGATACGCCAATAACATGTGCTAAATGTGATAACATGATAAATGAGTCTATACACTAACATCTTGCCCCATACTCGAGGTGGTTTGAAGGAAGCCGTCTTTAGTTTGAAGATGCGAATTGGATGATCAAACTTTTACACATTGCTATTTCTTTTGCTATGGCTATGATTGTTTCCAAGTACAGCAGAGAATTTCCTCAAAGTAAAGGGATTCAGCCTCAAGGATTCCATCAATACCTTTTGACATTATCAAATTTTTTTTTTTTTTTTTTTTTTTCACAAAATATTTATCTAATGGATTTGGGTAAGATTTGATTCCATTGTTTTCCCTTTTGCTAATTTTATAGCTGGGGGAGGAGAGATTTGAATCTTGGATGTCTTTGTTAGAAACATTAGGAAGTGCCAATTGAGCTACAAGACCCGTGACCATGTTTGTTGATCAAAACAAAGGGATGTATTTTGACCTTATTAATTTCTCACATAGCCAAACCACTTGGCATGTCCCCTTCATACGTATAAAGAACAGTATTTGAATGATGCTATAGCAGTACAGATAAGTTCACAAACATGAAGGAAAAGAAGACCAAAGATGCAATAGTTACCTTCATTGTAAGTGTCTATGTCTGGATCCGGAACAACTCCAGCTTCCTTCTCCCTTTCACTGACCTCCACCATAACCTCTTCATTAGGCCAAAAACAAGTATTATTATTATTATCATCATCATTGTTATGAATTGATAGGGAATCTATAACTGAAAGGCAATTAGCCTACTCATCTTTTAACACAACATGCTAAGTTTGTTCATGATTTTGAGGCATGGGTTAAGGAAACCCCCTGTTTCTTAGAAGCTGCTATTGCCTCTGATGTTGCTATTTGTACTTGATTTTAGTTTGTAATTGATTTTCTTCTATTAATGTTATGCAGTAGTATTTTCCCTAAAAAGAAAGAAAATTGTTTTTTTGCTATATAAAAAAATTGTTTTTCTGCTGTAAAAAAAATTAAAAAAAATAAATAAATAAATAAAAAACTGTTTTTTCTGCTGCATTAAAAAATGCTTCCTGCACTGTATTTTCCACGTAAAATGTTTCAAAAAATAATAACGTTAACATTATAACTTTTCTTTTTCTTTTTTTTAAGGTTTTTAGAATAGTGGTAGTTTGTGGATTTGTGTTCAAGGTTCACTTTCTTGAGTTCTTGAACATTCCATAAACATACATTGTCCCTAAAAAATTTTGGCATTAACAACTTTCTTTTTGTCATTCATTTTTTTTTTTTTGGTAGAGTATATATGTATGTCCTTGCCACATGCTAATTATGTATATATCTTTCGCATGCCTTGTTTGTTTCGATGGAGTTATTTTTCATGAAGTAGTCTCTTTGCAATAAAGTTATTCTTATGTATATATATGTTAGTATTTTGGGTCCAAGGTATTTGCTTATTTTTGTAGTTACTACCTCTATATTTCTTTTCTTTTTTTTTTGGAGATAACTGATAGAAATTTTATTGATGTAAACAGTATTACAACATTTAGCTGTTTACCTACTGGGCAGAGCAGGAGGGCCAAACAAAATAAGAAAACAACTTGAACTAAACAACCCGTACCCTGTCTAAGCAGCGCTGAAAAATAGCTGAGAGCACCAGCCATCCTTCTACACCTGTGTTGTGTTCAATCTCTGGTACTCCGCTAGAAAACCTGTAGCCTCTCTAAGAATTTGTGCTGGATGCCGTTGGGTTTTTTCAAAACAAAACTGATTTCTTGCGTTCCAAATCGCCCACGACACCGTCGCCCACTGCTCTAATTCCTGTTGAGAAAGCTTTTCTTTCATTTCCTTGAACAGAGAGTAAAAATCTGGCGCGCATTTTGTGCATTTCTGGATTTTACCAATGCTTAGGGCCCATACATTTCTGGCAAGCGGGCACTCCCACAACACATGTTCGACAGTTTCTATACACTGGCAGCACAGCGCACACGTTGGCTCTACCTGTACCTTACGCCTATGCAGGTTTCCCCTTGTAGGCAGAATGTTTGAGCATGCTCGCTATAGAAATGTACGTACCTTTGGAGGGACATTTAGTTTCCAGATTTTTTTCCACATTGGTCGTTCCATTCTAGCCCTTGAGTGCTCTGTTTGTGCTCTGTCTTTTAGCCTCAGTGCTACCTGGTATGCCGATCTCACCGTGAAATTTTTGATTCCATTTTCCTTCCAAATCAAGGTGTCTCTTGCTGTGTTGTTCTGCAAAGGAATGGAGAGGATTTCCATTTGAGTTCTAGGAGCAAACATACTGCAGATTTTCTCCCTATCCCACTGCCTGGTCTCGATGTCCATCAGCTCACAAACTAACATCTTTGGCCGAGCCTCCCCCAGGAATACAGGCTTATGGGACAGCCACTTATGCGTTGACAATTCAATTTTCCTTCCATCTCCAACCTTCCAACACACTCCCTCTCTAATAATCTCCCTTGCTGCCAGCAAACTCCGCCATACGTAAGAGGGATTGTGGCCCAGGATTGCATCCATGAAAGAGCAATTAGGGAAATATCTTGCTTTATACACCCTATAAAAAAGAGAGTGGGTATTATGAGATCAAGAAGGCTCTCTTCCAAATGCACCTTTCAAAGTCTCCAGGCCTGGATGGTATGTCTCCATTTTTCTTTCAAAAATATTGGAATATAGTAGGGAGTGATATTATAGAAGCTGTGTTGTCTATGTTAGACTCGGGTCATTTCTTAAGAAAAATGAATTATACCCACATTGTACTCATACCTAAGATAAATGAACCTAAAACAGTTGCTAACTTTAGACCAATTAGCCTCACTAATGTCATCTCCAGATTGGTCTCAAAAGTGTTAGCAAACCGGTTAAAAGTGATCTTGCCCAATGTTATTTCGGATTCACAAAGTGCTTTTGTTCCTAACCGATTAATTACTGATAATACTACAGTAGTATTTGAAGTGTTGTACAGGATGAGGAATAAAAGAACAGGAAGAAAAGGGCAGATGGCCATTAAGCTGGATATTAGCAAGACGTATGATAGGGTGGAATGGGGTTTTCTCAAGAACATTATGGTTAAATTGGGGTTTGATGTTTGGTGGATTCAGCTAGCTATGGAAACTGTTTGCACTGCCTCATATTCAGTGCTTATAAATGGAGAGCCTAAAGGGTACATCCTTCCATCTCGAGGTATAAAGCAAGGCGACCCATTCTCCCCTTATTTGTTCCTGCTATGTGCTAAGGGTCTATCATCCTTGATTAGACACGCTGTTGCAGCTAAAAATATTCATGGAATTTTATCTAGCAATAATGGGGTTTGCATATCTCACCTTCTTTTTGCAAATGACAGTTTCATATTTTGCCAGGCTACTGTGGAGGAATGCCAACAACTCCTTCGGCTATTATGGTGTTATGAGGAAGCTTCTGGACAAGCAATTAATAGGCAGAAGACCTCTATTTTTTTCAGCCGTAATACAAGGCCTGATGTTAAAAGGAATATTCAGAGAATGATGGGAGAAAGAATTATGGAGGATTGTGAAAAGTATTTGGGCCTCCCAATGGTTGGTGGCAAGTCAAAGGTGGATACTTTTAGGGAGCTTCGGGAGAAAATCTCAAAGAGAGTCATGGGGTGGAAAGAAAAATACATCTCAAAGGCAGGAAGAGAAATATTAATCAAAACAGTGGCTCAAGTAATTCCCACATACACTATGGGAATTTTCAAAATCCCAAAATCTGTATGTGATACCATAAATTCTACCTTGGCAAAATATTGGTGGGGGCAGACAAAGGAGGAAAGGAAAATCCATTGGATCAATTGGGAAAAGTTATGCACTCCTAAACAAAAGGGTGGCATGGGTTTTAGGGATTTTCAAGCTTTTAATTTAGCATTATTGGCTAAACAAGCATGGTACCTCTATATTTCTATGTATTTTAGATATAGTGTGCATTTGGATTGAAAAGAAAAATTAAAATTATTTTACTATTTAGCTTATCTTTGCTACTATTCACGAGCTCCACTGCACTTTTGGCATTATTCATGGCCCCACTATACTATTTCAACTAACTTTTACCTTTATTTACAGTACTTTCAGCAATAATTTTTCAATTTCAGCAAAATAAGCGGTATCTAAACACACCCATAGTCTTATACTCTCTTGGCAACTCAGCACAGTAAAATTTGAAAATTTGTTAGTAGTGCTTTAACAATCAATCATCCAAAATGATTTGTTTTGATCGAGGTCAACTCTCAGTATTCCTAGTTCTGACCATTTCTAAAAACATCAAGATGATTAACCACACCTTGGATTCACGCATATAATCTATGGCAAGCAAATATTGCAGGGTTTGTATGCAATCTTCTAGTTATAGAATTGGGAGTGGTATCTACATAGTCCAAGAACATTCTAAATTTAATCCTGACTTTTGTTTTTACTCTTTTTTCTAGTTTGTGGAGACTGATAACTGATTCCACATAATGCTTTTTTCTATTCAATAAACAGGATCCTTTAGTAACAATTCTTGAACATGAAATATTATCAGTGACTCAAATAGCAAGACTATTGGAATATGATTTTGGAACAGTCTTGTCACATAACAAAAGTAACATTTGGTACATTAGGTTCATCAGATTCTCCGGCAGCTCGTGCAATTATGAACTGTAACATTTTTGGATTTTTTTTTTACTCTTTCTAAATGAACCAAGCCAGCTAGAGTCTTTCCTGAGCCATATTGAAGAAATAGAGCTTTGTTCAATGTATTTGTCTTTGAGCAAACTTTTCTGTATTTGTGGCAATCCAGAAGAAGTCTCCTCTTTTTCTTCTTCTTTTTTTTTTTTTTTTTTTTTCTTTGAATAACTGCTTTGCTTTTGTTTTATGACATTATTGATTTTTAGCTGATGTCAATAAACTTTCATGGAAATTTGCAGGTTGTGTAACACTGGTGTTGTAAGGTTGAATTTAATCAACCATCTTGTTGGCTTTATTTTGTGCCAAATTTCCTTGTATTTTAACATTTAGTAACCTTGTATTTAGGTGGGATTATTGTAAGGATAGTGTGTGAGAGAGTGCGAAGAAATGTTCCTCAATATGCAAAGAAGCAGGGACTCACGACTGGAACTCGCGAGTGGCTCACAGGTGCAAGCCAGCAGATGAGAGTCACGTGCCAAGCATGCAGGAAGCTGAAGCGTTATGCTAGCTGGTGCACTACAGGACAAAAGTCTCAAGCTGGCCAGGCAATTAACTTGCGGCTGGAACTCGGGACTCAAATCAGTCGCGAGGCCAAGCCGCCAAACCACCCTATTTAGAAAAAACTATCTCTTCGTATTCTAAACACTCACCACTATATATAGACCATTATACCCACCAAATGTAGAGAGCTTCCAGAGAGAATTTTGTGAGAGAAACCCTAGAGAAAAACAAGATTGATTCATCCACAATCTTTACCTTAAAGATTCTTCAAATTCCTCTACTCTCTTCCTTTCCATTGACACATCCTTAAGAGGTTCTTGACCAATCCTTTTATCACCATACTCATATCCGTGAGAAGGTTCATTTGGTACTTTTGGGAAGTAGTTAGAAAGGAATCAATATTTATTGGTTGATGCTATGGTTTATAGCGGAATCCGGTAAGCTAAAGAAGAAATAGGTTCGGTGCAACCTCGTTGGAGTAAGAGGGTTGGAGGGCCTAGATACACTGGGTAGATTAGGCTTGGAGGGTCTTCTACTATTTACGTATCCCAATTACATTCTTTAGTGGATTATTTATCGCTTGGAGGGCGGCAGAGAGGTTTTACTCTAAAGGTTTCGGTTTCCTTTTCGATAACACATCGTGTGTTGTCCGTGTGTTTGCATCTTCCTTCTCTTTATCTTTGCCATTTATTTAATGCTGTGAATGTGTTTATATTTGGCTTAGATTATTTATCAATTCTGTGTTTGGTTTATATTCATGTTCTGCACATTAATTGTTTGATAATAAACTTGAATTGATAATTTGTAATTTGGGGTCTAAACGTTCAAGGGTGTTTCATACCCATTTTAAACATTCAATTGGTATCAGAGCGGGTACACTTGTTGTGATTTAAATACCTAAGTGTGATCCCTGACCCCCTTTGAGATGGATAGGTCTTAATCTCTTAATGTACCACCATTTTTTTTATAGTAATAATTATGCTTTTTGGAAGATCCGGACGAGGGCGTTTCTTTGCTCTATCGATGATGCTGTGTGGGATGTAGTTGAAGTGGGTTGGACACGGCCGGAGGCTGCTAAGTCTACTTGGGATAAGGCCGTACTTGTGGTGGCCAATGCAAATAGCAAAGTGTTGAATGCTATCTTCTGTGGTGTCTCTCCAAAAAAATTTCACTGGATTCACAAATTACCATTGCTAAGGAAGCATGGGAGATTCTAGAGACAACTTATGAAGGAACTAAGAAAGTGAAGGACACCAAACTTCAAATGTTGACTACTTGCTTTGAGGAGCTAAAGATGAGAGAGGATGAATCTTTTGATTCATTTTATAGTAAGTTGAACGAAGTGGTTGTTGGCAAATTCAATTTGGGGGAAAAGATGGAGGACTCGAGAATAGTAAGGAAGATCCTTCGGTCACTACCAGAAAGTTTTCGTGCCAAAGGAATAGCTATTTAAGAGAGCAAGGATCTTGACGACATTAAGGTTCAAGAGCTGGTTGGTTTATTGCAGACGTATGAGTTGTCCCTGCCCACACAGAAGAAGAGCAAATCCCTTACTCTTAAAACAATTGATGAGAAAGTAGTATTTCATGACTCTACGGATGAGGATACAGTAGATAAAGATGTGGTATATCTTATGAATAATTTCTGAAAATTCTTGAAACTGAAGAACGGTGGAAAATCCGGTGACAAAGGAAAATTTCAAAATTTTGGAAAGGAGAAGAAAGATTTCAGAAGAAAAGAGGGTAGAGATTCCCAATCTTCACAGGGAATTACGTGCTTTGAATGTAATATACATGGACACTTTATAAAGGAATGTCCTAACTATTTGAAGTCAAAGGGCAAGGTCTATGCCATTACTCTAAATGACTCGGACTCATCAAATTTTGACTTTGAGGACAGTTGTGACGAAGAAGGAAACTACTCCGCATTTATGGCTATTGAGCATGTTGAGTCCTCGGAGGACCTGAATCAACTTGTACAAGAACTTGGAGAACACAGCGATGATAAATCCTTAGGGATTGTTGAGGAATCAGATGCTGAAAAGGATAAAAATATAGCTAGTTTTCAAGAGAATTACACCCTACTTCTTGAAAAGACGGGAGAGTATGCAAGGGTAGTGAAGGCGACTGTGAAGAAAATGAAGAAAGCTGAAGAAGACTACAAAAGTCTCCTGGTCAGATATAAGGAGGCAAAGTGTGAGATTGAGATACTAAATGGTGAGCTATCGGAAGCTTATACCAAAGTAAGATTTCTTGAGCAAGAGGTGGTGCAAGCACAAGCCAAGATAGAAAAGGTCTCATCCAAGAAGTTGGAAGATATTATTTCATCTCAAAAATATTTCTCAGATAAGTCCAGTTTGGGTTATATCGGAGGGAATATCTCATCGGCCAATGTCACCAAAGAAGTGAAATTTGTAAAGGCCAAAGAGACGGTTGTAGAAGAGCCCAATCCTAAGAAAGTTAAGGTTGAGAAGAAGACGAAGATGGCTGATCAACGGGTGTTGAATAAGTCTCGTAATCAATTAGAACTAGAATTGAAGCTAGAGGAAGATCTCTTCCAAGATCACAACGGGGCCCTAGAACGAATTATGTTTGTCACTATTGCGGACTACAAGGACATACCAAACCCAACTACCAAAAGTTGAGAGTATTAAACAATACAAGCGCTCCTCGGTCACAAGGAAGAAGAAATGACAAGAGGTTTTGGAGTGGTGAGCAACCAAGAAGTCAAAACAGTGATCCCAGAATGATGGACGTAATGAAGATGATCCGTGCCTTCACCAATTACCTAGAAAGCTTCACACGAAACTTTGAAAGTCCTAACTCTCGTACCCAATCCGTCAAGGATATCACCCCAAACGCACGTGACGTGTGGGTGACGAAGGGTACTCATGCATAAGCATTATAACATGTCCATACATTAATACTTCCCACATTTTGTGTATTTGCTTAGTTGTTTGCTTCTTGCGAGTTTGAGTTGAAAATTTTGTTTGTGAATTTTTGTTTAAAATGTCTTTTACATTGCTGTTTTGTTTTGATCAACCTTTACTGTTTTTGTGTCAAAAAATCCAAAAACACATAAAAAGTAGAAAATCCAAAAAGTTTGATCGATTTTGTTGAATTTTGTCCCAAAGCATGTTTTGCCTTGTACCTTTGTACTAATGGTTTTGTGCATCTACGAGCTTAGCTTGTTTCCTATGCATGCATATCATTGTGGGAGAAATTTTGAAATCTATGTGATTGTTGTAAATAGATCTTCAATCTTGTCATGAATGATTAGTGAATGATTTTATTGATCGTGAGACATGCATAGACTCATGCCTATATATCTTCCCACTATTTATTTTTTAGCTTAAAAGAGCTCACCAAATGTAAATCTCCAAATAAAAAAAGATATTAAGCTACAATAGCCTGTCGCACATACTAGTATTTGACTAAGAAAAAGGGGAAAGCGACCAAAAATAAATGTATGACGCCCAAAAAGCCAAAGGCTAACTCATCAATTGAAATATCAAAAATTCCAAGCATCAATCTTACAATGAGATGTTTATTCAAAAAGTGCAAATGATATGATGTATATGGAGTCAAATGAAAAGCTTCAAAGAATTGTAATCAAGTTTTTGTGGGAGGTCATATATGTATGTTTCTATAATTGAGATAGGTCATATTATCTAGTGCTAGTTGTGTATGCCTTGATTGAATTGATCATTGAAGTTTCACATTGAACTAAGGACTATCTCATTTTTGATATCCACACACAACACACAAGTCTATGTTTAATGAATGTCATATTCATTTGTGTGATTGTACTTGATTAAATGTGTTTTTCACATGCTCAATCTTTGTTTGATCAAACACAAAATTTTTTTTAAGTGTTTTAGCTGTTTTTGGAAAGTATTTTATTTTTACAAAAATGTCAAAATTTCAAAAACAATTTTGCCCTGTTTTGGCGACTCAGTCACTCGTCAATCCAGTCGCATGCTCGCGGGTCAATTTTGGCGACTTGTTCGTGGGTGGAAGGTCCAGTCGCGAGGGGTACACAGAGATTTTCGCAGCTTAGCTCGCGACTCCCTCGCGGGTAGACCTTCCAGTCACGAAAAACACTTCGAAAAATTTTCAACCTTTTCTCTTTTAAGTGTTTTGGCGGCTAGACCTAGCGACTTGCATGAGGCTTAACCCAGTCGAGAAAAACGCGTGTTTTGCGCTTTAAAGTCAGTTTTTCAAAAACTTTTCAGTTTTTCCCTTGTACTTTTGTGACTATTCATTGTCTTCCCTATTTTTCTCTCTGAAACTCATCGTGTCACTCTTTGAAAAACCTCTATTTCTGCACCATTTTCACTTCAATCTTCAAGAAAAATGTATGGGTTTTCTCTCTCTCACTTCATATTTCACGATTTAAGTGTTATTTTCTTGAATCTGGGAGTGGTGTTGGTGCCATTATGTTTTGAGAAAAAACATGTTCGTACATGACTTAGTTTCATTCTGTTGAGTGCTATTTGGTTGAGAGTTGATGTTTTTGTGTATTTATTGACTATATTACTGTTGTTTTTATGGAGTTTGTGCTTTATGGCATGTCTCATGGCTATATTGTTTTATGCATATCATGCTCATGGTAGTTTGTCACAATATCAGTGTGTGACTTTGCAATATTCAGTGTTCACTTGACACTAAGTTGTATCTGAACAATCACCATTTTTGGTTACTTGATTCTTACAATACTTCAGTGTTGCTTATGATTTCTTAATGATGATCTGGTTCATATTTTGTGATTGAGTGAAATCTCTTTGATTCACATTCTTATCTGAATCTAATCAAGTTGATGTTGGTACCCTGTGGTATTGCATTTGGTTCTTTACTGTGTGTCTATTTTTTCAGATGACTCGTCGTTCCTCTAAAGGCAAAGACATTGTAACCGATGACCCGTCAACTCCGGTTGCTAAACAGACACGTCTTTCATCCCAGTCATCTAAGGAATCTGCCATTGAAAGATTCAGGACACCTCTTGATTCTAAAACATACACAGACATTTTTTAGAAAGGCTACTCCCATTGTGGAACGAATTGTCAAGTTTGATACCCTGGAGACAACATTTATCCCTAAGATTTTTGAAGAAAGAGATTGGGCTAACCTTGTTGGGAATTTTGAAGATCCAATTGAAGAATTGGTTAAGGAATTCTACTCTAATGCCAGATACACAGGGGTAGAGATGAAATGCTGGGTATGAGGAAAAGAATTTTTCATCAATGCAGACTACATTGCTCAGGTTCTTCGCATCATCAGACCAGAAAATGTGGATCGAACTCTTTATGATGACAGAGTACTTCAAGCACAAGACATTCTTCAAGTTCTTAGGAATGAACATGAAGTGGGAAGCACAGGATCATCTATAGGCACTGTACTCTTTTCGCCTGAACTGACAACTCAAAACTGATCATGTTCTCTAACCTCTACCCATTGTCAAACATTGCTTTCATCAGTCTTGGGAGAGCTAAATTCTTGTGTGACCTCATTACTAGTGTTCCGATTGACATTTGTGCCCACATATTTCAAATCATTGGGGAAACAGCGGCTCGATCAGCAGCACGAATGAATCTTCTGTTCTGTAGTCTCATCATGGAGATCATCCTTCGTGAAGGTGTTAGTCCTCCATCAGATGGAAAAATTATGCCTCGTCCTCGATCAATATCCTTATACACTCTTCAAGCAAGTAAGAGCCACTCCTCTAAAGCACCTAAGAGTGAATTAGTCACTCCATCTGGTCAAAGTTCAGCTACTCCTGTGAAATCAACTGGTACTCCATCTATTCCGCTTGGATTTCAAATGCCCAGGCAAAGTCACTTGATTGAAAATGTGGTTGATCGGATCTCTAATATACAACGGCTTATCTACTCAACTAACAACCAAGTTCAAGTGTGTCTCACGGCTATTGAAACACAGTTAGATGCTATTTAGCAAAAGTTAGAAGATAGCCTTTAGCTATTTGTGACAAAAAGAAGGAGAACGATAGCATAAAGTAAGGGGGAGAGCGACACAGAAAGGAGAAGATTTGCATACTGAAAGGGGGAGTTGCGTGCTCAGGGAGTTGATATACATTTCATTTTACATACTTTTGAAGATAGCCTAACAAAACTTATGTTTCATGTTTATATGTGTTCTGTTTGTATCTATTTGTAAGGATACTGTTTTGGAACTTTGGTGATATTTATTTATATATTGATGATGTTATTCAGTTAGTGTTTCTGTATGGTTAATTTGTACCCATGTTGCTTTTGTAAGTTTTAGTATTTGGTTCCATGCAGTTTGTAGGCTTTTATGGTTTGTACCATGCTTATGCAGCCTTTATGCTTTGTAGCCTTACTTTGTGGCTTAAGTACTTGATGTTAAATGCCGTGCATTTTTCTTTAGTTCATCACTCTTGTGCCCTTGTAGGATTGTTCCTAGATGCATATATGTTTGTATGCATTGATTGAGTGCTGGACATGTAAATGATACTTTGCATATAAGCTTATTAGCTTACATGTCCAGATGTTCATTCTTTGTGAGAATGAGCATTGTGATCACTTTTGTATAGTGATTGCATGTTTTGGTCAAGCTATGATTTATTGCTTTATAGTTTAAGTCCATTTTTGCTTGATCATATTATGCTTGCTTCATATGCATTTCAAGTTTTTCTACATACAATGATATTGTTGTGTTGTTGTGTTTCAGGAGATACTTGTTCATATGTTTCAAGAGTTTATCAGAATCTAGAGTTAGGTGTGAGTGAGTTTTGCTCAACTGTTCCTAACTCACGCGTTAAGTCTAGAGTCTGTTGTAGGGTTTTGTCATGGAATAGCCAAAGGCGAAGATTGTAAGGTTGAATTTTATCAACCATCTTGTTGGCTTTATTCCGTGCCAAATTTGCTTATATTTTAGCATTTAGTAACCCTGTATTTAGGTGAGATTATTGTAAGGGTAGTGTGTGAGAGAATGTGAAGAAATGTTCCTCAATGTGCAAAGAAGTAGGGACTCACGATTGGAACTCACAAGTAGCTTGCAGGTGCAAGCTGCCAGATGAGAGTCACATGCTAAGCATGTGGGAAGCTGAAGCGTTATGCCAGTTGGTGCACTACAGGACAAAAGTCCCAGGCTGGCCAGACAGTTAACTCGCGGCTGGAACTCGTGACTTAGACCAGTCGCAAGGCCAAGCCACCAAACCACCCTGTTTGGGAAAAATTGTCTCTTCGTATTCCAAACATTCACCACTATATATAGACCCTTATACCCACCAAATGTAGAAAGCTTCCAAAGAGAATTTTGTGAGAGAAATCCTAGAGAAAAACAAGATTGATTCATCCACAATCTTTACCTTAAAGACTCTTCAAATTCCTCTACTCTCTTCCTCTCCATTGACACATCCTTGAGAGGTTCTTGACCAAATCCTTTTCTCACCATACCCATATCCGTGAGAAGGTTCATTCGGTGCTTTTGGGAAGTAGTTAGGAAGGAACCAATGTCTATTGGTTGATGCTATGGCTTATAGCGAAATCTGGTAAGCTAAAGAAAAAATAAGTTCAGCGCAACCTCATTGGAGCAAGAGGGTTGGAGGGCCTAGATACACTGGGTAGATTAGGTTTGGAGGGTCTTTTGCTGTTCATGTATCCCAACTACATTATTTAGTGGATTATTTACCGCTTGGAGGGCAGCGAAGAGGTTTTATGCCGAGGGCTTCGGTTTCCTCTTCGATAACACATTGTGTATTGTCCGTGTGTTTGCATCTTCCTTCCCTTTATCTTTGCCATTTATTTAATGTTGTGGATGTGTTTATATTTGGCTTAGATTATTTATCAATTTTGTGTTTGGCTTATGTTCATGTTCCGCACATTAATTGTTTAATAATAAGCTTGAATTGATAATTTGTAATTTAGGGTCTAAACGTTCAAGGGTGTTTCATACCCATTTTGAACATTCAAATGTTTTCTTTGAAGGAAGCCTATTCAAATTACCCTGGAACATGTACCTGCTTGGCAAAACCATGTCTATATTACTAGCAAGCTAATGCCACTAAGATGATGTAAAGCATATCTTAAAACATATATAAATAGATATAAATAAATAATATATCCCTATCAATCTCAAACATTAATGTTAATTAGAAAAATAAAAACATTAAGAAAGTGACCTTAGCTATGTTATTTTAGAAGGAGGTATGCCCTGAATGTGATGTGAGCTACCAAGGGAGATACGTAGAAAGTTAATTGATATATTCAAAGATTTATGGAAGAAATCAAGATAATTCTAGCTGAATTTTTTTTTTTTTTTTTTTTTTTTTTGTGGATTTTGTTTTTATAAAGCATTTAGACACAACTTTGAAGTGGTCAATTGTGATTAGTGGAGATAAAGTGATGGATTCATATGAAAGTAATTGTACATCATTCACATTTAACTACTTCATCAAATTATAGTAAAAGTTGTGGTCTTAGCACTTTAAAAAAATAATAATAAATAATTTGGTTATATCAGAAAATTTTCTAATAAAATTTATTTAAATCTAAAATTACATGTTATTTTGGTGTTACATGATATATGTTCGATGAAATTCCATTAAAATTTGATATGTAATCTTCTCATTAGATTTTTTTTCATCATGATAAAAATTTGAGTAGTTATACTATGGCTGTTTAAAATCAAATTTTTATGGAAATGAATAATTTGGTTATTAATATAGAGATTAACCCGAATACTCAAAAGAAAACTAATTTTAGATAGAACATAAGAAGAGGAAGAAGATTAAACCAATTCTAGGCAGAACATAATTTTGTTTAGGGTTTTTTGTTTTGGTAGTAGAGATTGAAACGGTGTCATCTCGCAGTAAACTCTTCATCTTCTCCTACACAATAACAAGTTCTTTACAAATACAATTTCTTTGTTATAGTTAAATAAAATATTTGAATGGCTGAATTTTTTACGCCAAAGTAAGAGATTATATTAAGTTTCTAGAGTTAGTGCATCAAATTAAATATATACTGTAATTTTTTAGTAAAATAATTTGTAAATGGCTAGCATAGCAATTTAAAATGTGAATATTTGATGTGAGATTCAATTTGATGTATATTTTTGTTGTTAGTCATGTGGCATCAAGTGAGGGTTATTTCTTGTATTTTAGATTTGGTGTTGTTATTCTAGCAATTCTGTCTAAGTAGAGCTTGGCCTTTGCTTGGTACTTGCAACTACATTGGCTGCATTGAGAATCAAAAGGTGTTGACAGATACTGTGCTTAACTGTCCTGATAACACTATACTGGTGAACGCATTCCAAAGGGGCCCTGTTAGTGTTGGTCGGTAAGAGTTAACTTGGAGTTTGCATGGTTAGAGACCTCTCTTATGGCTTTCATAAGGAATATCTTGAATAGGAATCTTGGACTTGCATTGACAGTCTAACATGGTTTTTTTTTTTTTTTTTTTTAATGTAAAGTGTAAATTATTTTTAATTCTATGAGGCTTGATTCCCTTTCTCATTGGGTATGCTATTGCTATTATAATTTTTCTTGCTACATTCCCCTTATTTTCCTTATAGCTTTCATTTTTGGGATTTCTTACATCCGATGAGCAATTCAATTCCACTATTTCCTTTTACATGAGATTTATGTCTTGGAAGATGGGTGCTAAACGTCCTTTGGAAGAAGTTGAAGTGATAATAAGACAGAATATAAATAATGCACTTTGTAATCTGTAGTCTTAGATTTACTTACCCCAAAAAAGGGGAAAAAAATAAAAATAAAATAAAATAAATAAAAAGAAGAAAGAAAGAAAAAGAGCCTTGAGATTCCAAAACCTTGGTCAGTGGTTCTAGGCAGTGAGAATTTCGGTTATGTTGGAAATTAGCATCCTTTGTGGTCACTGTGCTTCTTTAGGATGAGTTCAACATGTGCAAATGCTTCAAGGCCTGAAGTGACCATTGTACATAAGTATACCTACGTCTTTGAAAAATACCTTAGGCTATGTAGTGAGAGCTTGTTTTTCTATTGAAATTCTTGCTACATGTTCACCTTTCTTCAATCAAGTGTGATAGGTCTAACCCGTAATGTGTACAGATATATAGTGGCAATTTCAAGTACATGTTAATGTTTTGAAGATATGGAGTGCACATCAAATCAATTGATAACATCTTTTATTAGTTCTCTTTATGAGTGGTCCTTTGCTCTAGGTCTCACAGATAGTACTTCTATTCAAAATTTCATAGGGTCAATTTATATGTAACTATTTTTCCGTTGTAATTCTTTAGGCTACTTCATTTTTTTTTTTTTTTTCATGAAGTATTCTCTTTGCAATAAAGTTATTCTTATGTATATATATGTTAGTGTTTTGGGTCCAAGGTATTTGCTTATTTTTGTAGTTACTACCTCTATATTTCTATGTATTTTAAATATAGTGTGCTTTTCGATTCAAATGAAAAATTAAAATTATTCAGTTTATTTTTGTTACTATTCATGGGCTCATTATATTTTTTGGCACTATTTATGAGCCCCACTGTACTATTTCAACTAACTTTTACCTTTATCTATAGTACTTTCAGCAATAATTTTATAATTTCAGCAAAATATGCAGTATTCAAACACACCCATAGTCTTATACTCTGTTGGCAACTCAGCACAGTAAAATTTTAAAATTTGTTAGTAGTGCTTTAACAATCAATGATCCAAAATGATTTGTTTTGATCGAGGTCAACTCTCAGTATTCCTAGTTCTGAGCATTTCTAAAAACATCAAGATGATTAACTGCACCTTGGATTCATGCATATAATCTATGCCAAGCAAATATTACAGGGTTTGTATGCAATCTGCCAGTTACAGAATTGGGAGTGGTACCTACATAGTCTAAGAACATTCTAAATTTAATCCTGACTTCTGTTTTTACGCTCTTTTCTAGTTTGTGGAGACCGATAACTGATTCCCACATAATGCTTTTTTCTATTCAATAAACTGGATCCATTAGTAACAATTCTTGAACATGGAATATTATCAGTGACTCAAATAGCAGGACTATTGGAATATGATTTTGGAACAGTCATGTCACATAACAAAAATAACATTTGGTACATTAGGTTCATGAGATTCTCTGGCAGCTCGTACAATTGTGAACTGTAACATTTTTGGATTTTTATTTTGCTCTTTCTAAATGAACCAAGCCAGCTAGAGTCTTTCTTGAGCCATATTGAAGAAATAGAGCTTTATTCAATGTATTTGTCTTTGAAGGAAGCCTATTCAAATTACCTTGCTGGAACATGTACTTGCTTGGCAAAACCATGTCTGTATTACTAGCAAGCTAATGCCACTAAGATGATGTAAAGCATATCTTAAAACATATATAAATAGATATAAATAAATAATATATCCCTATCAATCTCACACATTAATGTTAATTAGAAAAATAAAAACATCAAGAAAGTGACCTTAACTATGTTATTATGCCCTGAATGCATAGTTGTCAGTATCGTACGAAACGTGATATGTATTGTACGATACGTATCGTATTATGCGTAAAAAGTTTCATATTGTATCGGTGTATCATAAATATTCATGAATCGTACAATATAGTGTGTATACCGTATAAATCGTATCATATCGTAAAATTGTACGTATCATACGATACATAGACAAATGCTTTAAAATGAAATTTTTTTGTTAAAATTTGTACTTTTATTTGAATCTAACAAGTTGTTAGACTTGTTTTAAACATAAAATCATTAGAGTACTTAATTTAACCTAATAAAGTAACATATTCATAAGTTTCTTTCCCTCTTTCTTTTACAAAATTTGGACTACACAGTATACACTTACACTTCACTTTAATATTTACAAATTTATTTTCTATACTATGAATAAGATATTAATTGAAAATATAATTATTTTTTATTTTTTTCATTATTGTTATAAGTCCAAGAAACTAGAATGCCAAGAAGAAATTTTTTTAATTATTAAAATAAAAAGAACAAGAAAAGATAGTAAATGTTAATGACGATGAAGAAAATGTTAATGAAGAAATAAATCTGCAAAATAATAAACGTGATGATAGCATTGACTTAGACAGGGTTGATTAGCCAATATGATGAATATGATAAAATAAATTAATTTTTGGGTCATTTGTAATATATTATAACTTTTGAATTTAAGCAATTTGAATTTGTATGTTATAAACACATGCTAGTTTGATTTAAGCAATTTGAATGTGTATGTTATAAACACGTGCTAGTTTGATTTATTTAGTTAGTTTGTTAAATATTATTACATAAGTGATGAATAAATTATTCATTAGCTGAATATATTCAAAATTTATAATGAATATACCATTTATATATGTATATCTATAATTTTTTTTATATAGATTTTATTAAGTGTTTATGTATCTTACGATACACAATATAATACGATATACGATACAAAAAAAATCAAAAATCGATTCATGATACGATTCATGTTTTGAAAACTATGCCTGAATGTGATGTGAGCTACCAAGGGAGATACGTAGAAAGTTAATTGATATACTCAAAGATTTATGGAAGAAATCAAGATAATTCTACTGATTTTTTTTTTTTTTTTTTTTTTTTTGTGGATTTTGTTTTTATAAAGCATTTAGACATAACTTTGAAGTGGTCAGTTATGATTAGTGGAGATAAAATGATGGATTCATATGAAATTAATTGTACATCATTCACATTTGACTACTTCATCAAATAATGGTAAAAGTTGTGGCCTTAGAAGAGCCATTACGTTATGGTGGGAACCACATATGTCTCGTGTGAAACAAATTCCTCCGTCAGAAGAATGAAATGGCAGGGACCTTGCTAGCTTTTGTTTGATTCTTGTTAATGAAGTGAATATTCAAGGGCAAAAAACATTAAAATAATCAAAGTTTGACTAAGACCACATTTTTGAGTCCTTCAAGGCTATAACATTTTCATATATAAGAATCCTTAGGTTCTATTTGCGATCCACTTATTTTGCTAAAACTAAAAATTTTTTATTGAAAGTATTGTAGATAAATGTAAAAATTAGCTAAAATAGTACAATGAGACTCATGAACAGTACCAAAAAGTGCAGTGGGGCTCATGTTATTTGATTCATGTTAATGAAGTGAATATTCAAGGGCAAAAAACATTAAAATAATCAAAGTTTGACCAAGACCACAATTTTGAGTCCTTCAAGGCTACAACATTTTCATATATAAGAATCCTTAGGTTCTATTTACGATCCACTTATTTTGCTGAAACTAAAAACTTTTTATTAAAAGTATTGTAGATAAATGTAAAAGTTAGCTGAAATAATACAGTGAAACTCATGAATAGTACCAAAAAGTGCAATGGGGCATATGAATAGTAGCAAAAATAAGCTGAATAATAAAATAAACTGGTTTTTTAATTTGGAGACAAACACACACTTCGAGTCTATAAAACAACTTCATCAAGAAATACAAGAGCAAACATTATGTCTGAATTGCTTCTTCTCAAGTGGTCATCTACCTCATCATATTATTTATGATACTAATACATGTGTCAATAGGTCTTGCTTACACTAAGGAGTTAGTGTGGGTTACTGTCAGTCGCCAATGTGAATGAACAAAGTAGAGAGAGATGAAAAATGACCTTTTAATAGTCAATTATGTTAAAATTGACCTTTTATAGCACTGATATGTTTTTAACAAAGAAAACATTTCATTGCTATTACGGTTCTTTTAGACTTAGATGGTGGAGGTTTTGCTAACTCAAATGAGGCTGACACTTTTCATTATGGTCAAAATGATAAACAATGAACGACAAAAATATTTAGTTTAAATTTTTTAAAAGGGTCAAGTTGTTTGTTTTTGTTAAAATTAGTTAACTGAGTTTAATTGTTTTTAACTTTACTATTAGTAATTATTGTGGTTGGGCTAATTTTTTGGGATATTTATTTTGTTTTAGATTTTAAATCTAAATTTTTTTAATAACTTTTAAAAGGAGGAAAATACTAGAGTTACAATTTTTTTTTTTTAAATTACTATTGTGATGAGCGGTTATTAATGAGTAAAAATATAACTTTAGTGGTGAGTCCAAATGTAAAAGTACTGTCAAATGTGAGGATGAAACTGTAAAATGTGATAAAAAAATTAAGGGAATCACTGAATGTGACAAAAGAATTGTCACATGTGATGTTGGCACTGCTTAATATAGCGATGAAACTGTCAACGTGAGAAAAAGTTAGAGTACTAACAAATGTGACAAAAGAATAGTCATTAAGTTAGAGTACTAACGAATGTGACAAAAGAATAGTCATTTTTTTAGAATAAAAAGACACGTCAGCTTTCTGCCGAAGTAAAGAGACAGCTTTTGAAGAGAAGAAGGAATGCCCAACCAATCAGGCAAAGCATCCATTCCGTCAAATTTCACTATGCACAGCTCTTCAAGGGCAGTGAAGAGTTGAATTCCGCTCGGGAGAGAGTTGAGTTTAGGACTCCCAAGCAATCTTAGCTTTTTGAGGGTCGCATGCGAGTATCGAATGAAAGGATAACGCAGACTTGGGAAAGCATCCAACTCTTCAATAAACCCACCAATTATCAAAGTCTTTAAATCTTCAGTCTTACATCAGGACAGTAGCTAAGTTTTAATTATCAAGTAACGCATGAATTCACAGCACGAAAAGAGGTCAACAAAAGTGTGTGCGGTAAAAAAAAAAAAAAAAAAAATTCTAATCTAGATACACATAGCACATCAATCAAACCCTCTTGGCAACTTTGGTTGGCGAGTCCTCAAGCGTAGCATCTGCACTCACAGTTGCATGTCGGGACTGCAAAACAGAAGAAAAAGAAAAAGAAATGGGGGCGGGGGGGTTGCATTAGTATCAAAATTATTCGACTTAAGTTCACATTAAAGTGTTACTTTATACATAATTACCCATTAAGAAAAAATATGATACGCATACAGTGATGATGATCCCAGGCAACATGTGTAAAAGACAAATTACAGAGGCTGTATTATATTACTAAAGCAAGTACCTCCATGGATTTCATCTCATCCAGCGCAGCAATCTCTCTTTTAGAACCAAAGGTTGTGTTCTCTAAAGATTTCAGTGCATCTCCACCCTCTTCAGCTTCCCTTTTCCGTGTTTTTCGACACTGCAACCTGGTAAAAGGCTCATGGTGCCGTTTGGCAATACATCTTCTCATTTATATACGCTACCCTCAGTTTTTTTTTAGTGGGTACGGTACCCACCTTAGATCTTAGCCGTAGATTTTCAATGTTTTGTTATTGACCGTTTATTTAATGTTAGTGCTATACCAGTTTGGGTTTGTTCTCTAATCTGGTTTTACAAGCTTGCACAGACCGACCGACCATCCTATTTTCGCTGTGGGTTTTGAGTTTTGATAACCTCCACATAGGAGACAAAGATTGCCCATAACCAGCGATCCTAAGGTTAAATCGCGCTATTGAGGACCTTGCAACCACTAAGCAATCTCGCCCTATAGCATTTTTTCAAAACCCACCCGAAACTTCTAGATTTGTGCCATTCTAGATCTAACAACTTTTCTATCACCGTGTGTATTGTATCTTTGAAAAGAGGGGGGGAAAGACAATCATAGACCAAGAAAGATTAGATTTGGGCAAGAGCCAAGAAAAAGAAAAGAGAAAGGAGGGCTTTTGAGTGGCCGTACTGCATTTTGCAGCAGAGCTCATGGTGGCCCTGCTTCCAAAACGATGAACTATACGCCATACACAAATTAAAGAGATTTTTAAAAGTTAATGTGTTTTTTTTTTTTTTTTAATCCATCTAAGCGCTGATTTGGCCAGTAAAACTTAAACACGTAAACATTTCATTTATTTCTCTTGCCAAAAATGCAAATTGCACCTTTTATATTTGACCAAAATTTATTTAAGACCTTTAATTTTATTTTTTGTTCATTTAAGTCACCTATATTTCAAGTTTATTTAATTATTAAGGTCATTTTTATTAAATGTTGTTGTGTACAAATTTTTAATTTTTCTATAGAATTTTTTAAAATTAAAAAAAAAATCCAATTAACTATTATATATTTTTTGTTTCTCAAAAAAAAAAAATAAATAAATAAAACAAGTTAAGAACACTAACAACCTTTTTCAACATTTACTTTCTCAAGAACACTAACAACAAAAATAAAAATAAGAAATAGTTGAATTAAAATTTTACTATTTAGAAAAATAGATTTTTAATTTAATTATGCACATATATGCATGGCACAATTTTTTTTTAAAGAATATAACACAACTTAATACCCATAAATAATAATTTGAAATTTAATATTAAGAATATAATCAAACATATTTGAAATTTAAAATTTAGGAACTAACACAAATCATAAATTAAGATATAAAAATAGAAAAATAACAAAAAACATACTTGGAGAGAGAGAATCGAGAGAGGTCACCAGTGAGAAATTTCAAATAAGCTTCTTAGATATATATATATATATATATATTAGTTTAGGTCATGTAGCATCTTAAGTTGCTCCCCAAAAATTTTGGTACTTTCTAACGTAAGATGAAACTGTTAAATGTGAGTAAACAATAAAGGAACCATTAAATGTGACAAAAGTATGATCAAATGTGATGTTAACACTATCCAAAGTGAGAATAGAATTGTCAAATGTGAGAAAAAAAAAATTAGGGTACCTCCGAATGTGATAAAAGTACTATCAAATGTAATATTGATACTGCTTCAATGTGACGATGGAACTGTCAAATGTGAAAACAAATTAGGGCAGCACCGAATGTGACAAAACTACGGTCAGATATGATATTAATACTGCCCAATGTGATGATAAAACTATCAAATATGAAAAAAAAAAAAAAAAAATTTATGGTCCCACAGAATTTGACAAAAGTATAGTCAGATGTGATGTAGGTATTGACCAATATGACAATGGAACTATCAAATGTGAGAAAATAAATTATAAAAAACTAGAGTATCATTGAATGTAACAAAAGTAAGGTCATATGTGATATTGATACTACCAAATGTGACGATGAAACTATCAAATGTGAAAAAAAAAAAATAATAATGGTCTTATAGAATGTGATAAAAGTATGGTCAAATATGATGTTGGTATTGACTAATGTGACTGTAGATACCGCATTTTATACTCCTTATGACTCGGACCCCGTTCTCCAATGAAGTTAAAATTCTAAAGCCCAAAGTCGGTTTAGGGTTTGATCAAACTTAAATTGACTTGAGGAAGGTTTTTAACGAAAAATATAACTCTTGTATGAAATAAATAAGTAATTTTTGGAAAATAAAGGCCACGAAAACCCTAGGGTATGTGTATAGTCAAATGTGATATTGGTACTACTTAATGTGACAATGAAATTGTCAAATGTGAGGAAAAAAAAGAAAAAAAGAAAAGAAAAGAAAAAGGAACCACTGAATGTGATAAAAGTACTGTCAAATGTGATGTTGGTACTGCCGAATGTGACAATGGAACCATTAAATGTGAGGAAAAAAATCAAAGAATTGCAAAATGTAAGGATGAAACTGTCAAATGTGAAAAAAAAAAAAAAGGAAATCATCAAATGTGACAAAAGTACTATCAAATGTGATATTGGTGCTGTCAAATATGACAATGGAACCATTAAATGTGAGAAAAAAAATAAGGGAACCACCAAATGTGACAAAAGAATAGTTACATGTGATATTGGAACTGCACAATGTAAGAATGAAATCGTCAAATTTAGAAAAAAAAATAATAATAAGGAACCACCAAATGTGACAAAAAAACTGTTACATGTGATATTGAAACTACACAATGTGATGATGCAATCGTCAAATGTGAGAGAAAAAAAAAGGGAACCACCAATTATGACAAAAGTACTGTAAAATGTGATGTTGGAACTACACAATGTGAAGATGGAACCGTCAAATATAATTATTAAAAAAAAAAAAAACCACAAATGTGACAAAGTACTGTCAAATGTAATGTTCGAATTGCACAATGTGAGGATGAAACCATCAAATGTGAGAAAAAATAAGGGAACTACCAAATGTAACAAAAAAAACGGTCACGTGTGATGTTGGAATTGTACAATGTGAGGATGAAACCGTCAAATGTGAGAATGAAACCGTCAAATGTGAAAAAAAAAAAATAAGGAAACCACCAAATGTGACAAAAGAACTGTCATATGTGATGTTGAAACTGCACAATGTGATAATGGAACCGTCAAATATGAGAAAAATAAGGAAACCACCAAAAGAACTGTCACATGTAATGTTAGAACTACACAATGTAAGGATAAAACCGTTAAATATGAGTATTTGGTAACCTGGTATAGCAGGTTGTCTATTAGTGGATACTATAGTAACTATACCCTCTAAAAAAAAAGAGGAGTACGATAGAATTACCTATATGTGTGTGTTAGATAGAATTATGTTATCTTTTTTTTTTTTTGGGGTAAAAAGATAGAATTATGTTATCGCTACATGCAAAGGATAAATATCTTCAGTAAGCAATCAGACAGTTGTTGCTACATGGCTCAATCTTATGATGCCACGTGGCAGCATGGAACACAATAAATTTGAAGCCAGGCATTATAATTTTAATCATTAGGATCGTCCAAAAGTTTTCACTGAAGGTGATTAGCAGGCAAAGAATCTTTGTTCCAGTGCCAAACGCAAGGATTCCTGCTTCGTTTGGGACCATGACTTTAAAAGAGTCGAGCTCTAGGAGAGAGAGCATAATGATTGAATTGCTCCCAAAACCAAATTTGTAGAAAGGCTACCGGATTGAAAGTCTCAATCTGAAAATTTACCCAGGAACATTTGAGGTTGTCCTAAAAGCAATCCAAACGGTGGTACGTACAAGGTGCCAAGGAAATATGGGGCTAAAGGGGATGATTGGCCTTTAGCCAGCTTAACAACAGCAGAGAAATGGTGAGTTTGAGGATAGGTGATGAAGGCTTCCAATTATTAAGGGTTAGAATGTCCCTCACCTGCCAAATAATCCACCATTTCATCAGCTTCTTCTTCCACTCCATTTGCATACTCCCTTCAAACAAACCTAATCCAACACCAAATGTTGGCATAGGAACTCGTCCCCATTAAAATTTGTATCCTAAGACACTCATATTAGTTTGTGTATAATAAAATAAAATAAAAGTGTGTTAAATTTACACATTTAAGCCCAAAACTACCCACATCAATTAATCTATAAATGTGAATATTTATGTTATTGTTGTAGTAACTATCTAAATATACACAGTTACTAATCACATGGAAATCGATTTTTTTAATAACCTTTTACTCATTAGCATATATAAAGAGAGAGAGAGAGAGATGGTTTGAGAGAGTAATATAAAAAAAATGATAAATTTTTTTTTAATTAAATGTCTTGTAAAATAGATAATCTGATATGAGTGTTTTTGAAAAGTAGTTGTGTAAAATTGAAAAAATAGGTTCTTATGCTAAAATAGACAAAATATTTTAAGGAAAATTACACTTTATCATCCTAAACTATGCATATAATTACACTCTAAACTTTTTAAATACCCGTTTTACACCCTAAACTATGATTTATGTTACACTTTGCACTCCGACATCAAATTTATGGTTAACTTGGATGGAAAAATATAGCATCTTGTGAAAAGATCTAATTGCCCCACTTCTCAATTCTTTAAAAACAAATAAGAAATTACACATTACCACTCTAAACTTTGAATTTCCATCTAAATAAACGGCAAATTTAACGTCAGGAGCAAAGTATAATATGGGTCACTATTTAAGGTGCAAAACGTGAATTCAAAAATTTTAGGATGTGAAGTGTAATATGAAATATAGTATTTTAAAATGATAAAATGTAATTTTTGCAAAATTTTACCTAAGCTTATGCGGATGTGCTCTTAAAGGGCTTTCACCGGCTTAAGGGTTTAAATAAAATCTACATATCTACTCTTCTTTGCTAATTTCAAGTTTCAACACATGCTTTAAAAAAGACTTCCACACTGACCTTTCCATGTACTTTACCACCTTTGCTTCAAGTCACATGGCCGACACAAAATAAAGAGTCTTAAGATTTCTTCCAATAAAGGAGTATCAAATGCTCCTCTAAATCTGTACTCTCATCTTGCCCAGAGGAGGCTAGAACCGTTTCAAAAAGTTGAACCTTTTAAAGCCGTTCCATGAATGCGCTAGGTTCTGTAGTACATAGAGGCATGCCTACTAAGACCGCCCTTAGAAGTAGAAGTACGAGATTTAAAGGCTTTGTCAGAATTGGGTGCAATATCTCCTCTAGCCACGCTCAAACAAGGGACAAGCTATTAAGCACCACAACCCACGACAGCATTTTTGTTTGTGCATGCATAGCTTACACCCATTATGAGCCCCATCCTAGACACATTTGAGTATGCTACTAACTCAAGATTAGGGCAGAGAAAAGTTTGAGTTCGAGAGCCAACTTTGAATCCCATATATGAAGGTCTAAAGTAAAGTAGACAATAAATATCACTTATTCTGGTGTTTATTAATGGTGGCATACACAAGGGCGGAGCCACGTTGTCCCTTGGGGGGGCCGTGGCCCCTGCAAAAAAAAAAAAAAAAAAGTCCAACAGAGTAGGTATGAAAATTGTTTGGGCCCCCCACTGTTGGACTTTCCCCCCAATATCCCCACTATTTCTCCCACTCCCAGCTATAGTTTTAGGCCTGGCTCCCACCTTTAGTTTTAGGCCCGCCTCTCATACTCCAAATAAACACAAAGTTGGCCCACTAACATTTAAATACTAAAATCCAAACACATAACAACAAAATTTCACTTTCTCCATCTCAAAAACCCATCCCATGGTCCCCACTGAATCCCTTATTCTTTTTCTTTTCTTTGTCTTCTGTGATACACTTCTCACTTTACTTCTTATTCTTTTCTTTTCTTTGTCTTCTGTAATACACTTCCCACTGCCACTAGTACTGCCTACTAGCCCCCAAAACTCAGCAACATCAGTCCTCTAGTCCCAAAAAAAAAAAAAAAAAAAAATCCTGACCAATTTTTTCTTTCTTCTTGCTTTCTAAAACAAATCACTCAGCATATTTCACTGTCAAATTTTAGGATTTGGAACTTGGTGACTGCCTGGTGAAGTGGTGAGTTTTCTTCTCTTATTTAAGCACTAGACCTTCATCTATTTTCAGTGTCTTTTTTTGATTTTCTCAACTATCTACACCTAAATATTCACATGCTCTTTATATTTTCATAGATTTTTAGAGAAATATATGATTGAAAGCATGGGGATGGAGATAAGGACACTGTTTGACGTTTGTGATGACTGATGAGTCTTGAAGTTGAAGGGAAGAATATCTACAATTATAGGCAATAAGCATTGCCACACAGCCCACCCATTTTTGCACTTTGTGATTTTGTGAAGACAAAGTTTCTGAGGTAAAATTATTTTGATTTATTACCTATTTTTTATTAGTTAGATATCATGTGGCTGTGAGAGTTGTTAAATTGTTTGGTTTATGTTGTGTACAAATACTTGTGTGTTTAATTTTTGTTTTTGTTTGAGGGGTTATTATTAATTAAAGTTGTATTAAAAAAAATTAAAATACAGGAAAATTTTTATAATAGGAATGATGATGATTGATGGGTTGACTGTTTAAATTATAGTGAAAATTTTGTTTTTTCTTGAGTATGAATAACATCCATATAACTAAGCAAAAATTTCTAATTAAATTTTTATTTTTTAAAATTCTTTTCAGGTTAATTTTTGAGTCATATTCTTAAAGCTAAAAGAATTATGAGCAAACGAAAAACAATTGATGCATTCTTTAAGAAAAAAGATGTTAGCAATTCAAAAATTAGGACACCTGTGGCTATAAAAACAAATGTTGATACTTCAATGCCTGATGAACACCCCTCCAAATGTTCAAGAATTCAATTTGAAGAGATAGATCGTGATCCAAGATCACATAAACAAATATGTGAATTTCCCTATCAACAAACAAGATGAAATCCGACGAGCTTATCTCAAAGAAGGTTCATATCAACCTAAAAATATAGACTATCCATACAATGATGATACTCATTGTCGTCGATTTCAACCTTCATGATTTGAATCACATAAGGATTGGTTGGAATACTCACCTTTAATGGATGCGATATATTGTCTACTTTGCTACCTTTTTAGTAAGAAACCAATAGGTCATCCCGGATCAGATGCATTCATTTCAACATGTTTTAATAATTGGAAAAAGGTGAAAGATGGAATGAATTGTCCTTTAATTCGTCATGTAGGGAAAGATCCAAACTCCACATAAAATTGCTGTGAAATGTTGCAAGAATTTAAAGAATTATTCACGACATATTGACAAGCTAATTGAGAAACAAACGTCAAAAGATTGACAAGCTAATTGAGAAACAAACGTCAAAAGAATTAGAGAATAATAATTGAGAAACAAACGTCAAAAGAATTAGAGAATAATCGGTTACAGCTCAAAACCTCAATAGAGTGTGCTCGATGGCTAGCATTCCAAGCTTGTGCTTTTAGAGGTCATGATGAAAGCCTTGATTCAAAAAATAAAGGTAATTTTATTGAATTGATAAAATTCACATCAACTTTCAATGACAAAGTAGCTAGTGTTGTCTTGGAAAATGCTCTAGGAAATGCCAAATATACATCACCCACAATTCAAAAGGAGATTTTGCATATTGTTGCTAGTAATATGCAAAATGCTATTCGTGAAGAAATTAAGGATGCAAAATTTTGTATTCTTGTTGATGAAGCCCGGGATGAGTCGAAGAGAGAGCAAATGGCTATCATTTTCAGGTTTGTTGATAAAGAAGATTTCATTAAAGAGCGTTTTTTTTCATGTTGTGCATGTTAGAGACACTACTACATTGACTTTAAAGAATGAGATATATGTTGTCTTTTCTCATTACAACCTCCACATTGAAAATATTCGAGATCAAGAATATGATGGGGCTAGTAACATACGTGGTGAATGGAATGGATTACAAGCTCTTTTTCTTAAAGATTGCCCATATGCTTATTATGTACATTGTATGGCTCATAGGTTGCAATTAGCTCTAGTTACAGCATCTAGAGAAGTAAAAGATGTTCATCAGTTTTTTGATCATTTGGTTAATATTATCAATATTGTTGTTGGTTCTAGTAAGCGTAATGATGAATAGCAACATGCTCAAGTAGAACAAGTTGAGAATATGATTGCTTCTAATGAAATTGAGATTGGAAGAGGTGCAAACCAGATTGATATTTTGCAACAAGCTAGAGATACTAGGTGGGGATCTCATTTTCAATCTATTTGTAGTTTGATTAAAATGTTTGATGCTACTTGCAAAGTTATCAATACCATCTCTGAGGAAGGGACTAACTATAAACAACGCGGTGATGTTGAGAGAGCTTATCAGATATTAACATCATTTGAGTTTATTTTAATCTTGCATTTGATGAAAGAGATAATGGGAATTACTAATGTTCTTTGTCAAGCTTTGCAACAACATTCTTAAGATCTTTTAAATGCAATGCATTTAGTTTCAACTACAAAATCATTTATTCAAAAGTTGAGAGATGATGGATGGGAGCCTTTACTTACTACTGTTATATCATTTTGTGAGCAACATGAAATTGATATTCCTGATATGAATGCTCGTTACACTAAAGGTCGAGGTAGATATCGTCGTCAAGATGAATATTTCACAATGGAACATCATTTTAGAATTGGCATATTTACAGTTGCAATATATTTTCAATTGCAAGAATTGAAAAGTAGATTTTGTGAGCTAACAATAAAACTTGTCATTCTTAGTTCAGCTTTAAATTCCAAGGATGCTTTTAGTTTATTCAAAATTGTTGATATATGCAATTTGGTTAAGAAATATTATCCTCAATTGCAACATGAACATGAACAAGAACTTTTGGAGTCTCAATTGCAACATTATGAGCTTGATGTGATAAAACATCCAGATTTTCAGAATATGAGTACAATTTCCAAGCTATGTAGGGGATTAAAAATTTCAGGAAAGTCTAAAATCTATTTTTTGATTGATAGACTTATTCGTCTTGTGTTGACCCTTCCAGTTTTTACAACAACTACAAAACGAGCTTTCTTAGCTATGAAGTTGTTAAAAACAAGACTTCGCAATAGAATGGAGGATAAGCTTTTGGCAGATAATATGATAGTTTATATAGAGAAGGAAATTGCAGGAAATTTCACTATAGAGATGATAATGAATGAATTTTATTTCATGAAAAATCGTTGTCAGGCATGATTTGATGTGAATGTTCTTTTTTGTATGTCTACATTGAACTAAATAGTTTTTCATGTTTATTAATGTTCAAGTATATGATAATATATGAAAGTTGATAATTTTGTATCCAATAGACTTAAGAATTATATTTAGTATATCTTTGTTACAACCCGCCCCCCGCCCCCAAATAATTATTCCTGGCTACGCCTCTGGGCATACAATCGGGTTTGTAATTGAAGTACATTCTTAGGAAGGTATTAGATACCGAAACCACTAAGCCAAAACTTTTCTTCACTCGTTTTATTGATTGAATTGCTCCCAAAGCCTAATTAATTTGCAGAAAGGCTACTGGATTGAAAGTCTCGATCTGAAAATTTACCCAGGAACATTTGAGGTTGTCATAAAAGCAATCCAAATGGTGGTATGTACAAGGTGCCTAGGATATCGGGCTAAAGGGGATGATTGGCCATTAGCTAGCTTAACAGCTGCAGAGAAATGGTGAGTTTGAAGATAGGTGATGAAGGCTTCCAATTATTAAGGGTTAGAATGTCCCTCACTTGCCAAATAATCCACCATTTCTTTCCAAGAAATATCATCAACTTCTTCTTCCGCTCCATTTGCGTACTCCCTTCAAACCAACCTAATCCAACCCCAAATGTTGGCATAGGAACTCCCCATTAAAATTTGTATCCTAAGACACTCATATCAGTTTGTGAATAATAAAAAAAAGTGTGTTAAATTTACACATTTAAGCCCAAAACTACCCGCATCAGTTAATCTATAAATGTGTATATTTATGTTATTGCTACAATACTAAATATACACGGTTACTTGTCACATGGAAATCAACTTTTTTAATAATTTTTTACTCATAAGCATATATAAAGAGAGAGAAAGAGATGGTTTGAGAGAGTAATATAAAAAATGATAAAAAAAATATTCTAATTAAATGTAGTGTAAAACAAAAAATCTGATATGAGAGTTTTTGAAAAGTGGTCCTGTAAAATTGAAAAAATAGGTTCTTATACTAAAATATACAAAATATTTTAAAAGAAATTACACTTTACCATCCTAAACTATGCCAGCAATTACACTCTACACTCTAAATTTTTTGAATACCAGTTTTGCATCCTAAACTATGATCCATGTTACACTTTGCACTCTGACATCAAATTTGTTGTTAACTTGGATGGGAAAACATGGCATCATGTAAAAAGATCTAATTTTCCCGCTTCTCAATTGTTTAAAAACAAATGAGAAATTACACTTTACTATTCTAAATTTTGAATTTTCATCTAAATTAATAGAAAATTTAATGTCAGGAGCGAAGTATAACAAGGGTCATTGTTTAGGGTGCAAAACATGAATTCAAAAATTTTAAGGTGTGAAGTATAATATTTTAAAGTGGTAAAATGTAATTTTTTTTTCAAAATTTTACACAAGCTTATTATGCGAATGCGCTTTCAGAGGGCTTTTCACTGGCCCAAGGGTTTTAATAAAATCTACATATCTACTCTTCTTTGCTAATTTCAACACATGCTTTAAAAAAAGACTTGCACACTGCCCTTTCCAAGTACTTTACCACCTTTGCTTCAAGTCACATTGCCGACACAAAATGAAGAGTCTTAAGATTTCTTCCAATAAAGGAGTATCAAATGCTCCTCTCAATCTGTACTCTCATTTTGCCCGTGGGAGGCTAGAACCGTTTCAAAAAGTTGAACCTTCTAAAGCCGTTCCATGAATGCGCTAGGTTCTGTAGGACATAGAGGCATACCTACTAAGACCGCCCTTATCAGTAGAAGCACGAGATTTAAAGGCTTTGTCAGAACCGGGTGCAATGTCTCCTCTAGCCACACTCAAATAAGGGACAAGCTATTAAGCACCACAATCCACGACAGCAATTTTTGTCTATGCATGCATGCCTTACACCCATTTTGAGCCCCACCCTAGACACATGCAAGTATGCTACTGACTCATGATTAAGGCGGAGAAAGGTTTGAGTTTGTTAACATGTATTAGGGTATGTGGGCTTTAGGCTCACCTTGTTTACTTGTATAACACACTTAATTGTACTGCATACTCTGCCTCTTATATAAAGACACTCATGTATATTCTATTACTTGAGAAATACAATACACCTATTCAATATTTCTAACATGGTATTACAGCCATTGCTCTGACTTTTTCTTTGCAGTCTTGTCTCTCATTGGTGTTATTCCAAACTCACGATTGCTTCCACCGTTACAACTGTTGCAGCAGCCATTCGTCGCTAAACCTCTGATACATCTCAATCATCGTCTCTAGTTCTGGACCTGCAACTGCCGCCGTTCAGAGTCTCGAGACCGCTGCCATATCATCGCCGTTGTGATCCTTGCCCCGATTGTGTTTTTGTAGGTAACACTGAGATCGTCCTCCCCGATCTACTACTTGGTGGAAACTTGACCATCATCGGAGGCCCCACGCGCCACCCAAAGTTTCGACGAGTTGTTCCACACAACCCACGCACCATTGGGTTACTTGCTGATGTCATCATTGCCACATCAGCATCCACATAAGCCCTAGTTGACTTCATTACTCCACGTCATTGCTTACACCATTAGGCCACGTCATCACCAGTTAGCTGCTTACGTCAGCAAACGTCAACTGCTTATGTTATCTTACTGGCGTCATCACAGTGAGTTGATTGAGCTGTTCACCATTGACCGTTGGCTTTGACTTTTCTCAAAGTTGACTTTTTGGAGTCCAGGTGCTCCTTATCCCGTTTTTCGTGTAAATTTCATTTTTACAGTCCATTTTTGTATATTTTGCTTCTAAGTGCAACCACATTAGTTTGTCTAAAAATTTTTGTCTATTTTACACTAAAAACCTACTTTTTCTATTTTACACTACCACATTTCTAAAATACCAACATCAGTTTATCCATTTTACAAATCTATTCTAATTAAATAATAATATTTATTTATTTTTAATTATTATTTATTAAAACACATTCTCTCTTTTTGTCAGAATCTATTTTACTTTTCAACTCTCTCACATGTTCCTCTTTTTCCCTCACTCTCTCCCTCACAGCCACCTCACCTAGCCCGTCGTCACTGCTGATCCAGCTCACCTCTTTAGCCCTCAGCCGATTTGACCTGCCTCTCGCTTTCGCCCTCCCTCTTTCCTTCACCCCTCCCTCTCTCCTCCACCATCAACCCTTCGCCTCCCACCCCCAACCGACAACAGCAATGGAAGACCCGACGGCAGCAATGGAAGACCCGACGGCAGCAGATCAGGCAACAAAAGAGGCAATAAATCGGGCGGCAGATCCGGCTCCGTTGGGCATTTCACTTGAGTTTTCCGTTGAGTATGGTTTGGGCTGGGTTTTTCGGTGGGTTTGGACTGTTTTTGGGTTGGGTTTACCGATGGGTTTGTCTTGATTTTGAGTTGGGTTTTCTAATTGCTTTTCCGTTGATTTTGAGTTAATTTTTTGTGCTAGATTGCAGTGTTTGGTGGTGGTGCTGGGTTTGGTGGTTGGGTGGTTATTTTCTTCTTCCTTCTTCTTATTCTGGCGCGTTGGGTTGTTGTAAATGTTGGGGAAAATAGGTAGTTTGATAGAGGAGAGAGAAAAAAGAATAAAAAAATCATTTACAAATAAATAGTAACTGTGTATATATGCACGGCTACTGTTCATTTACACAGCCGTGGTGTATATTTGCACATTTTTACACTGAATGATGGAGGTGTTTTTTTGGTTGAAATGTGCAAAATTGAGCACTTTTTGCATTTTACACATTTTTGCAACCACTAATGTGGTTACTCTAAATGAAGAATAAGGACAGGTCTTCTTTTTATTGCAACAATCATCGCCAACAATCTAACAAATGTTTTTTTTTTTCAATTTTTGCAAGCGTCTTGGCCATAATATTGAGATTTGCTATCAATGCAATAAATCAGCTGTTTCCATTTCTGCTACTACGATTGCTAACACTGAGAATGTCCAACCCATGGCTCTCGTCTCTACACAGTCTAAGTCTTTTGGATCCACTTTCACCATTTCCATAGATGACCTAAAAAACATCATCGCTAATGTCATTCGTATGATTGGTAATGCATCTTATTCTTCTTCTCTCTCAGCTTTACCTGGTATGTATCCTTCCTTTTGGCTTATGGATTCTGCTTGTTGCAATCACATGACACCTCACTCGTTCTTATTTTCTTATGTTCTAACCTTAAACCTGCACCATACTCTCTTAATATTCGCACAGCAAACGGTTCCACAATGTCTGGTCATAATATAGGTTCTGTTTTCCTCCAACCTTTCAATTCCTAAGGTCTTAAATGTTCCTAACCTTTCTTACAATTTATTTTCTGTGGCACAATTAGCTGAGCTGGGTTATCGCATTATCTTTGATTATTCTGGGTGTATTGTGCAGGATCCGAGGATGGAACAGCAACTTAAGACCGGTCTCAGAGTTGGGCATATGTTTCCCGTAGACAACCTTTGTCTTCTACTTGTTGCTCATGTTTCTGTTGCTATTCCTTCCCTTACACTTTGGCATGCCCGACTTGGTCACGCATCTTCCTCTCAAGTACAACATTTGGCTTCTAGAGGTTTGTTAGGTTTAGTGTCCATAGAAAATTTTGACTGTGTTTCGTGTCAGTTAAGAAAATAACCTGCTTTGCTTTTCAATACTAGTGAATCAATGTCCACCGATATCTTTGACCTAATTCATTCTAATATCGAGGGGCCTTCCTCTGTCTCTAGTATTGGTGGATCTCGATATTTTGCTGTCTTTGTTGATAATTATTCCCGCTATAGCTGGATTTTTCATATGAAACATCGTTCTGAATTATTGCAAGTATATTCTAATTTTGCAAAAATGGTTGAAACTCAATTTTCCAAACGTACCAAAAAATTTTCAATCTGATAATGCTATTGAGTACACTCAATATGCTTTCCAAACTATTTTGCATTCCTATGGCACTGTTCATCAACTAACTTGTCCAGGTACCTCTCAGCAAAATGGTAGAGCCGAACAAAAATTTTGTCATATTCTTGACACTGTTCGTGCTCTCCTTCTCTATGCCAAAGTTCCTACTCCTTTTTAGAGCGAAGTTGCTCTTTATGCTGTTCATGCTATTAATCGCATTCCAAGTCCTGTTATCCAAAATCAAACTCCATATGAGCGCTTTTTTAGGTCGCCTCCAGACTATCACCACCTTCGCTCCTTCAGTTCTACTTATTTCATTCTTCTTCAGACACATGAGCATAACAAACTTGAGCCTCGATCAAGGCTTTCTTGTTTTCTTGGCTATGGCGAAACTCAAAAGGGGTATCGATGTTATGATCTTGTCTCTCGTCATCTTCGTATCTCCCGCAATGTTGACTTTTGGGAATATTGCTCCTTTGTCGAGCTTTCTCACTTTCATGCCACATTATCTTCCTCCTCTGTCTTAGATCTTTTTCCAGATGAGGCACATATTCTTTCTGTAGCTACTCTTGATTCTCTTGTAGTTGCTTCTAATTCTCCTATAGACTTCTCTGTCCAACCACCAGATATCTTTGATCCATTTCCTAATTCACCCTTTAATGAACAGGTGGAAGATGAACAGGTCGAAGACGAGTTACCTAACTCTGAGCTTGGGTCCCCTGCTCCTACTCCGCCTGAAGATCTTGCACAAGGCACTCCACCTTATCAATTAACTCGGGTAAGATCCATTCCTGCACATTTACTTGACTATCATTGTTACACTGCCCTTGCTACACTGCACGAGCCTCACACCTATCTTGAGACTTCCACTGACCCTTTATGGTAGATTGCAATGAAAGTGGAACTTAATGCATTTTCTAAAATCCATACTTGGGATTTAGTGACTCTCTCCCCCTTCCTCCCGAGAAATCTGCGATTGGTTGTAAGTGGAT